>JANFOE010000799.1:2500-602500 GCA_025667525.1 Glebionis coronaria
TGTTAAGTATACAAGGTGATACAAGTCCAATATCAACATGTAACAGTGTCATTTAGGTCCGGTGATGTACTAGGTACGCTTACGTGGTGAATGTGTCGTGACTGGCGAGGCTCGAGCTCACCATGGTGTATGAATTCGTCGTGTACGAGTTGGTGTTGTATAAGTCGTGTGTGGCGACGAGTCAGTGGTTTACGAGTCTTGTGCGACGAGCCTCAAGTTTACTGTTTTGTACGAGTTTGGGGTGTAAGAGTGGGTGGTGTACAAGTTTTAGACGTCGAAACAGGTTCTATATGGGTTCTGTCATTTTCTTTGCTTTAGGCTCGAGCTCACTATGGTGTACGAGTTGGTGGTGTATGATTCGGTGGTTACGAGTCGTGTGTGACGAGCCTCGAGTTCACTATCGTGTACGCGTTCGTGGTTAACGAGTGTGTGGTGTACTAGTCGTAGACGTCGTTACAAGCTTGAAATAGGTTCGATCATTTTCTTTGTTTTAGCACTCGTCACTGTTACCTGGTGGAAATATATGACTTTTTCAGTTTGCGTGTATCAATATTTTTTTATAGGTTAGTTATGTATCAACATATTTATGGTCATTAAATGATAGATTTTTATTCAAAAAATGACAGATTAGAGTTTTGTAATTTTTGTCTATTAAATAATGACAAATAATGGTACGACAAATTGTTCAATACTACGTAGTTTTTTGGTCTATTAAATCATGTCTATTAAATGATAGATTTTTATGTATCACCAATGATAGATTTTTGTTTTCTATTTGTGTATCATTTGTATATAATTGATCGTGGTCTTTCATGTACCATATGTATGTCCATCTGATTAAAAAAGACTAGAGATAGAAAATATTGGCTTGATACACAAACACATATAAAAAGACGATTTTCAAAAGTCGCATGAAAACATGCGCTACAAATATAAATCGAACTCTACCTTACTTGTTAAAAAAAAGATATATAACCATGTACCAGTAACAACAACAAAAAAATTAGTCAAATATCATTAAAATTAGGGGAGAACAAATTATAGCTCTTAAAAACATGCATTTTCGGTTCAGAAGATGTAACATTTTAAACCATAATTAATTAAAAAGAATTAATGCACAATGCCATTAATTTTCTAATTTACTACAATAATGCCATTCATTATTTTTTAATTAATTCTCATTTATGATGAATCATCTAATGGTCTAGATCACTTCCTATTATATATATATATATATATATATATATATATATATATATATATATATATATATATATATATATATATATATATATATATATATATATATATATATATATATATATATATATATATATATATATATATATATATATATATATATATATATATATATATATAACAAAAATAAACATGGTGCAGGACGCTATGTGCATACAACAACACAGGTTGCTATAAACATTACATAGTTCGTACTTTACAAATAATGTTAGGAAGGTTACATAGTTACAACTAAGCACATAGTGTGACAATTGCCCTTTATAACAGATCGACAACTGAAAGCGATCTCTTTAATCTACGATGCGATAGGTTCAGCGACACACTATGTTATGCCCAAGCCTCCTTCATATATTGCAAGACGCGTATGTGATATACATCAATGGAAGGCAGACTAACCAAAACACCATCAGAACGATTAGGGTGCGCCAACCTAAGCCAATGACATCGTTTGTGGCAGCAGAATTATTCTTCTTCGCTACGCGTTTAACATGATGCTTTAACTTGTCCTTAAGCGAAACCATCTTTGGTACACCAACAACATAGGTAGGACCTTGTAGTTGGGAGATATTCAGCTCGGCCATACCATGGGGGTCCTCCTCCGCATCTTCTTCACAATGCCTCGCCAGGGTAAGACCTGCCATGATCACACTAATCGGTTTGTGTTGATCCTTTTCAATAACATCTATGATGGGCAGTGGAAGATCTTTTAATCTATAGAACACGGCGTCTAAGCCTTCTTGAGTGTAACAAGGGTATATGGCACTGCTCTCCAAAGGTCCTATCAGTAAGCCATCTTTAAAGGCGCGCTTCATGGCAAGACTTTACCCTAATAGTTGGGCAAGCAGCAAAAATCTCTTTGATCGCTCTGTTCAGGTTGGGTAGCTCCACGGCACCTTTGGCAGCTAGCAAAAGACCGTGCTTAATTAACCATTGATTGTCAGCACGCATCACTGTTAGGTACGGGTATAGCTTCTCATCAAATTCGGTACTCATACACTTCAGAATTTCAGCCTTCTTAGCCATATCTTGATGACAGTTGGCAACAAAGTTATTACAGTTCGAAGTAAGGGCTCTCATGCCCTCCTCAAGCTTAGACATGGACCAGCAATTTTACTCCTCTTGTCTCGCACGAAGGCGACATTCTCGATTTTTGAACTCGGATAAAGATGCTTTCTCATTCTCTAAGTACTGAATGGATATGGCATTTAAACTAGAAACACCGCTCAGGCGTGCGAGTTTAACTTTGGCGCCCACAAGTTCGTTGTCTTTCTGCTCTATAACTTGGGTAATTTTCAAATTCACTTGCGATAGTTGCTGAGAGAGATACGACATTTTATTTTTCAAATGCGAGGCTAACGTTATCTCATGCAAGACGCTTGTGGCCAACTCTCTAATAAGCGTTTCATAAGATAGTTTGTTCAGAAGTTGGGCACGTCCATGAGGGGTTAGATGTTGGTGGAAGTCCTCACAATCGGTCGCACTATCCAATGTGCATTAGCGTGTACACTTCCAGGGAGGAAGGAATTTACCAGAATTCAAAGTGCTAGCGTCAGCTTTGGTAACTGTAATGCATGGGTTGCATATTTGATGTCATGGAAGTTTTAGAAAGGTGATTTTTTATTACCATTACAGGAAAGTTAGCAGTAGAATTACAATTTACCTTGGCACAAGTGTGTGTGGCCTTGAAAGCAAGCCCTATGACATGATATCGGCGTGTGGTCTGGTCAGCTGTGTCCTAAGCCTCTTAGAAAAATGTTCTGGTGGGGAGCACGGTAATCTTTTGTAGCCAGGGACAGGGATGATATCTTTTGAGGGACCAGCGTGCGAGCTATCCTCAGGACCATAGTCTTTCTCACTTAACAGATCCACTTCTTCAGACGAAGACTCCATTATGCACGACATGCTCTAAATGGGAGTGGCATTTAGTGCGACCATCCTTCCTGTACCTCTGATAGTTTTAGGATAAGGAAACTCAAGTGTTGTGGTACGTTAACCAACGCACCATCCATTAGATAGCTCGAATGGTGTAAAAGGTCGAGGACGCATGGTCACATCACACGGGTGCTCGTGCTTCACGAGTTTTGTATAAGTTAGCTCTATCAGGATATAGAGGGAGTATGAGAACATATGCATAAAACATTTGCATTTTACAGCTTTAACGAATAAGGAATGGGATTTTTACCATGATAAAAGTTGTCAAAGTACTACGGAAGGTGAATTGAAGGAAGAGTAGAATGATGACTCAACCCTAACGCGTATAGTAGCGCCTCTGGATATTCCTGTATTGGTATACGATCGACATCTATTCTCTACGCGTCTGCCTTGTTTTAAGTGTCAGGGATTGGGCGTTCATCTTTCATCATATTCTCGGGAGTAATAAAATCATAGTCGAACGGGAATAAAACCTTGGCTACCCAGAAAAATTTGTCGTTCCATTTTTTCAAAGAGTCTATCTTCGCCTTATAACATTGCAATTCGTCGGGGCGTTTAGCGAAGGATATCCACCCATTTATCCAGGTTGGGCGATAGAAGGTACAAAACAAATTTATCGTTGGGTCAATATTCTTCAATAAGTAGTTGATTTCAAAACTCGAGATCTTTGCTCCACCGATGCAGTACAACTATGACAGATGTATACTGTAGTAGCTTAGCACGTCGATCAGGAAACGGCTCAGTGGTATGCGGTTGTTGGAAAACTAAAAAAACCTGGTATATACAAAAAAATTTCCAGCATGATAGCTTCCTATGTGTGCTTGCGGATCTGGCACGGTCGGATGGAGGTCTGTAGAAATGTGGTATTTGGTGGAAAAATTGGAAAGTTCTTGTTCCGATATACGTGATGTCACAACAAATAGTGGTGCCACCATTTTTTCCTTCTTGAAATTCTTAAGTTGGGTATTGATTTGAAGATGTTTTCTGCTCGAGTGACTATTTCTGGTTGTTTTAAAACAATGGTGGAAGTTTTTGAAATGCTGTGTAGAAGATTGAGGGTCAATAGAACTTCGTTTATATATAATTTCAAGACATGAGATCATGCGACATGTGTCCAAGGGATTATTCATCCTACGGTGTTAGTTAGTTGGTTCCTCTGACGTGGTTGATGTCTTTCCCAGTTCCCAAAGAGGGTTGGTACTAGTTGTTGATGCAAAAGTTGGTTGATCCTTGCTAGACCCGAATTAGGCTTAATTCGAGTTGGCTGGGCTCCGGCTCCTGCACCAAGTGAATCGTCTGGTTGGGATCCTGCACACTAAACAGCACGCGTTAAGCTTACCGTGGGAATGTTTCCCACGATTAGACTCCGGCGTGAGAGTAAGTAATCGGTTTAGGGTTTATGTGAGTTTAGAGCACAAGTCGTAATACCTTTGTGGAACCCTTGGAGGTTCCTTTTATAGGCAGTGAAACCCTAGTGGGCTTTCACTGATGCTTCGGCCCTAAGGAAGAGATAATCACCAGATTTTAGAATGATTGTTATCTTCTAATCTTGGTAGTGAATATCCTCTCTTATTGGGATAAAGATATTCCAAACAGAATATGATTCTGTCTGATCTTATGTCGGCCGCCTTGGGCCGTGGGCCGCACACATGTGCGGGTACTGTTCACTCAAACCCATAAGCCTGAATGACATTTATCCACCCATCTGTGATGGGCCGGATACGGGTAGTACCCGTGAGCCGGGCTCATGACCCGGTTGGGGACTATACGTCATCATCTCCCCCCAGTCTAGTTGTTACAGCCGTAGGCGTAACCTCTAGACTATCAAGCTGCTCTCCGGACATACCAAGAAAGACCTAGGAAATGACACTGGAAAATTTGTTCCGGCCGCACGTGGCAACTGGTCGTAGGAATATACTTCAATGAATACTACCTCAGCCGCACGTAATGGCCGAGACAAATTAAATGCAACATTAAATACGGTCTTACGTAAGAGCCGCATAACCCGACAAGAATCCAGTCGCATTAATGATATTCAATAATCCAGTCGCATGTCTGCAAAAAGTGCATGATTACTGACTACCCTTGAGCCACGCGAAACTGTTGAAGAAGTGACCCGTGGGTCCCCTACTGACGTTACAGAGATGTCAGAAACCCTATCTATTGGATAGGGAATGTGACTGACACGTGTCAAAGATCCACGGCACCTCGGAAACCGAGGCCACCCTATATAAGAGTGAGTATGCGTGTATGTTACACACACAACTCACTCATTCTTCCGCCATTGTTAACTTCAAGCTTTTCTCTCCAAAATTTTTGCCTTCTTTTCCACGGATATCCATCACCGCAGGTTAGATTACCACGCCTTTAAAAACCTTTTCATAAAATATGGTCAAGGATAACCCCCTCATCACGGACGTCCTGAATGTGATGTCGGGGGAGAAATACCTCGACTTCCTGTCGAAGTATTATGTGCCCGAAAGCGTACATCCCACCTATCCGGGTGATGGTGAAGGTATTACGGATGCACCGGCGGGGAAAATAGGCATATACACACGCCTGTTTGACTCAGCCAACTACCGTATTCCGTGGTCTAAGTTCTTAGTAGACCTTCTTTTGTATTATGACTTTCATATCACCCAGCTCCACTGTATAGGGGCGTGTAAAATCAACCAGTTTGAGATTACATGCCATACCTGCAGGGTAACCCCCACCGTGAACCTTTTTAGGGCTTTCTACTTTCCCCAATTAGTGAACGGGTGGTTGTCGTTCAAGAAACGACCCGGGAATGCCCCGATGACATATAGGAAACCCCTTGACTCCATGAAGAATTGGTACGACCATTACTTCTTTGTAGATGAGAAAGTATTCCCCACCCCCTTCGTACTTAAAACCAAAGCCCCAAAAGACTATCCGCCCAAATCCAAAGATTATAGTAGCCGGGACCTGAAAATACTAGATACCCATCGCACGGAATTTCATAGAGGGTTGCCGGAGCACTTTCTGTGCTTAGTAGGGATAAGCCACCGTTACTTTGGGAGGGATGACTTATATCCGTGCTTCTTAACGGAACAGGGCGAGGGTAGGTCATATATATCTTGTAAATTTGTTCTATCACATATGTGTAAAATGTTACTAACCCATATACTTCTACAATCATTTGCAGAGATGAACCTCCACGGATTACTTCGTCAAGGCGACCCCATGAAGGTGGCGGAAGGATTCCGGCCGTTAAAGCCGAATGAGCTCCCCTTGCTAGAAGCTTTAGCCGACCGTACGATTCCGCTGGAAGAGACAACCGAACCCAGGTCGGACGAAAAAGAGCCTGTTATCGAGAAGTCCCCATTGGACTTTCATAACGAAGATGGCGACGACCCTTTGCTGGAGGGAGGCACCATCAACCAGGAGGAAGAGCGCGATCCTAATGAAGACACTACGCAAGCTTCCGGATCCACCACACTTACTTCAAAAAAGAGAAAAACAACCAGGCGTGTGGCGAAGAAGACTGGTGAAGATGCCGGAGTTGCAAATGCTCCTCCCAAGAAGTTGCGGAAAGACCATCCTCAGTATCAAGAAGGAAACAGCACCATGACTGGTCAAGCCGACCCCACCCCGACCATGGAAGGGCCAGTTCTGCGAGTCGCCCCTGTGAGCACCGTAGCTCCTACCGGCCCAGACCCTGCTATTGGCACCTCGTAAGTATCCCTCATGATTATGATTTGAATTTTCGTATGATATATGTAGACTAATTTTTTATTTTTTTTTTGAACGACAGGGTGAATCCGGCAGTCGCAGCTCAAGGAGAGGAAGTGGGGAGAAATCCATCCCCCGCGGCTACTAACAATCCCCCCTCACCTATCACCGCACGTGCCAAGGAACCGTGCCCCGAGGGGCCAGAAGAGAGCTTGCGCTTAGCATGGAACCTATCAAGCTTGACACGGCTGGAGGCCGAATCAGAGTGTTCGGAATTCATCGAACACATCACCCCGCCTGACCTCGTACAGGATTTAGATGAACTAGACCATGAGGCCCTGATTGAACAGTTTGATGTATCATCCGCACATCAGGTGACGGTGGGTGCTGCGTTAAGACGCCGTCTGATCAAGGCCCTCACTAATGTGAGCCGTGCCGACAAAAGGATAGCCCGCCGCGAGGCAATGGTCGTGAAGAACGAGAAGACCATCGCATCCTTGCAGGCGGCATTACTGACCGCCGAGGCGACGGTGAAGGAGCAGGCACTTCACGCCGATACCAGAGAGAGGCGTATTGCTGAGTTGGAAGCCCTCGTAGCCGCATCAAACGAGAAGGTAAATTTTCGGAAATACTGTACATACACTCCTACTTCTTGTATGCATGTAGCCCAAAAAGTATGTATACTTGTAGTAACTCCAGATTTCATACGCAGGTGTCTGCGGCTGAGGCTGCTACTAAGGCGGTGACCGTGCAATCATTCAACATTGCCCAGGAGCGTGACGCACTGAAGGAGGAATTGACGCAGGCTCAAACCAACCTTGAAAATCAAGTTGCCGTTGCTGATGAAGAGTTGAGCAAGGTGGTTGTCAGCTGTGCGGAGAGAGTATGCCCCCCTACTAACCGCGACAGCCGGTCGTAGGTGGATTATCGGGCAAGGACTGCGGCTTGCCGTAAGTGGGGCCCTGAACGCTCCACACCTACTGCAGGCATTTGCTGGGGTTGTATCTGATGGGATCGACCGTGGTAGGCATGAAGGCCTGGTCCAAGCTGCGGAGATGATCGCAAAAGGTGAGGATATCACACAACATCCGTATCACAATCCCTCCGCAGCGGGCAAGATGACTGCGTCCATGGATGCCTTGGCAGACCTTCAACACCCTCTCCTGGACGAGCTTGAAGCCATGAAAGATGCTCCAAACATATCAATAATGTCCCGGCTGAGTGCTGATCCAACTCCCTTGACGTTGGCCACTTATGATTCTGTATCCAAAGCCATGTCAGGTGAGAAGCTGCTTGGAGAAGCTCTAGATGCTCTTGCAGTCAAAGTTCAGGACGGGAAAGATGCTCGCGGGGAGGCCCTTCGTGCTTTAATTGAAGAAGGGAAGAAGGATCTAGGAGAATTCCTTCCCCCTTTGTAACTGATATGTTGTAAACATTTGTGATTATATTCGTCCGTGTATGTACACGGCTAAGACATATATGTAATAACTTGTCCTTTTATTTTAGAAGTTCGTGACAACCACGGCCATTTTGTTTATTGTTAATTTTGAAACTTGTGTATTTCATTGTATTCCAATGCCGCGTGACGTATCACGTCTTTCACATAAAGAAAAAATACATACAAGTCTATAATTTACTAGACATGCGACGTGCGTCTTTACTATGCAGAGTACCGTGTGGATACGGTACACAAAAAACTTATCACAACGTCTTGTGAATAAGGCGTCTAGTAAGGATACATGATCCGTGCGGCTGGGGTTGCATCCCTCTTACGCGGCAAGTTGAATTAGTAGGTTCACTTAATCCTCTTACCCCGCCTAGAGGCGTATAGTACATGTAAAGTAATTTGAAAGAATGCATATGAATGAAACATGGCATATTATATTACAAGTAAAATTCATACGACTAACAAAGAATCTAACAAAGAAAGGAAAATGATTTGCACGAAACAGGCCGTGGAGCTAGCTAGGCACCACGGCATTTTATTAGAACGTTTACACTTTTGTTTGAATAATGACAAGTCCTAAAAAACAAGAAAGGAAACTGAAACAAACATAAGAAAAAAAACAAACAAAACAAATAACCCGCATGGTTCTTTATTAAGACCGCCTATAGCGAAGTACCCATGCGGGAGCCGTAGCTTTCAAAGATAGCACCTTTTGAGATTGGAGATATTCCATGTGCGCTCTAGGTCGCGGCCATCCATGTCACGTAACTTGTACGCGCCTCGTCCCAAGGTTTCAGTGACTTCATACGGTCCTTCCCATTTAGGGCCCAGTTTTCCTGTATTCTCCACTCGACTCGCTTCATTTGCACGATAGACGTAGTCTCCCGGTCGAAAAGAAACACCCTTGACCTTGGCGTCATAATAAGCCTTCATCTTAGCCTTGGACTTAGCCTCATTGATGGCTGCTATTTCCCTTTTTTCTTCCAACAGATCCAGGTTGATTCGCAGTTGTTCATCGTTTGTGACGACGTTAACCTCCGCCGTGCGGATAGTAGGCATCCCTATTTCTGCTGGTATAACGGCTTCGGTGCCGTACGCCAATGTAAATGGAGTATCTCCGTTGGCTGTTTTGATCATGGTTCTATGTGCCCATAGCACGTGTGACAACTCATCGACCCATTTGCCCTGTCGTTCATCCAGCCGCGCCTTGATTCCATTCCCCAAGCTCCTATTTGCTCGTTCGACAAGGCCGTTCGTTTGTGGATGCTTAACGGACGCGAAGCGCCGTTTGATGTTCAATGATGCACACCAATCTTTGAATGGGTTGTCTGTGAACTGCTTGCCATTGTCCGAGATAATTTCTCCTGGTAGACCGAAACGGCACACAATGTGTTCCCACACAAACTTCTTGACCTGCTTACCTGTGATAGACTTGACTGCCTTGGCTTCTATCCATCGTGTAAAGTAGTCCATTGCAACAATCAAGAATTTAACCCCCCCCCCCCCCCCGCAGCTACAGGAAATGGCCCTGCAATGTCAATTCCCCACTTGTAAAATGGCCATGGGGACGTGATAGGTGTAAGCTCCTGCTGGGGGTGTCGCGGTACTGGCCTATGCACATGGTAATCATTGCACTTGCGAATCATGTCGCGCGCGTCTCTGTGCATGGTGGGCCAATAATAACCTATTCGTAAGGCTCTAGCTACCACGGATCGTGGGCCTGCATGCATGCCGCACAACCCTTCATGTATGTCACTGATGACGTAAGCCGCCTGACGTGGTCCAACACACCGCAGCCACGGCTGCAAGAAAGAGCGCTTGTAAAGGATGCCTTCTCGAAGTTCAAAATGTTGCGACTTCCTTTTAATGCGCCTTGCTGCTTTTTCCTCGTCTGGGAGGGTTTCATTAGTCAAATAGTTGATGATTGGAGTCATCCACGTAGGTCCCTCCTCCTCAACTATAGCGGCTACTTCCCCTTCCGTGATAGATTTCTCCTTGAGTATTTCCACCAAAACTTGTTTAGACAAATGAGCGAAGCTCGTGGATGCGATCTTGCTAAGAGCGTCCGCTTTCTTGTTTTCGCCCCTTGGCACCTGCTTGATGGAAAACTTACTGAAGGTCGCGATTAACGACTTGACTTTTTCCAAGTATCTGACCATGTTGTCCTCCTTAGCCATATATCCACCTAGAATATGGTTCACGACAAGCCGTGAGTCCACGTAGGCCTCAAGGTTGCGGACTCCCATTCTAGCGGCGATTTTTAAACCCGCAATTAATGCTTCATATTCCGCTTCGTTGTTGGTGGCCGTGAACTCAAAACGGAGGGCGTACGTGAATTCCATTCCTTCTGGATTCGTGAGGATGAGACCTGCCCCGGACCCGTCGGTACATGAGGATCCGTCCGTGAATAGCACCCAAGGTTCCGTTGGGATCTCGTCTTGCTTAATAATTGGTTCTTCCTCATCCGGCTTCTCGATCAGGAAATCTGCCAAGATCTGGCCTTTAACCGCCGTCCTTGGTCTGTAAGATATATTGTGCCCCCCCAATAGGATGCTCCATTTCTCTAGCCTCCCTGCCACGTCTGGTCTAGAGATAACCTGCTTGATTGGCTGATCCGTAATCACCACAATTAGGTGCGCCTGAAAGTATCGGCGCAAACGCTTTGTAGCAAATACTAGTGCTAACACCAATTTTTCCATGGAGGAATAATTCAGCTCCGCCCCTTGTAGTGTTCTATTTATAAAGTAGACCGGAGTTTGTATTGTATCTCTATCCGTCATAAGTACCGCGCTTATTGCGCCATGAGTAGCTGAGAGATACATAACGAGTTTCTCCTTTGGCCGGGGAGCCACTAGCATAGGGAGAGATGCGAGATGCTGCTTGAGTTGGCCAAAAGCTTCCTCAGCTTCCTTCGTCCAACGGAAGTCTCCCTTTCTAATACACTTCTTGAGTGTATTAAATAGGGGTAATGACTTCTCTGCGGATTTAGATAGGAATCTATTCAGCTCGGCTAACTTCCCATTCAGGGACTGCACCTCCTTCCGTGTCTGCGGGGACGGTAGTCGTATCACTGCGTCCGTCTTCTCTGGACAAGGTTTGATGCCGTTTGGGTCAATCAAATATCCCAGGAACATTCCTTCTGTTGCACCAAACGTACATTTCTTTGGATTTAACTTCATGTTAATCCTTCTCAGCGTATCGAATGTCTCCTGGACATCCCGGAGAAGTGCCTCCTCCGTGTGGCTTTTTATCACCAAGTCATCAACATATACTTCCAAGTTGCGTCCTATTTGTGATTCGAAAGCTTTATCCACCAACCGCTGATATGTAGCGCCGGCGTTCTTCAATCCAAACGGCATTTTCGTATAGCAATATACGCCCTGGCTCGTGTGGAACGCCGTTTTTTCTGCATCCTCCTCCGCCATCTGGATTTGGTGATACCCTTTATATGCATCCAGGAAGCATTTGAAAGGATATCCGCACAAGGACTCCACCTTCCAGTCGATTTCTGGTAACGGGTAACAGTCCTGTGGACAGACCTTGTTTAGATCCATGAAATCCACACACATGCGCCAACTTCCGTCATGTTTCTTGACCATGACCGGATTAGATAACCACTCGTGGTAGTATACCTCGCGCATGATGCCTGCGTCCACTAGCTTCCATACTTCCTCCAGTATCACTTGGCTGCGCTCGGGCGCCTGGCCGCGCTTCTTTTGCTTGATGGGTTGGTACCCTTGGCGGATCTGGAGCTTATGCTCTGCTATCGCACGTGGCACACCTGTCATATGTTTTGGCTCCCATGCGAATATGTCCAGGTTTGCACTTAAAAGAGAGCACATGGCCCTTTTGCCGCTATCCGAGAGCGCCCATCCTATGGATACCTCCTGTTCCGGGTAGTCAGGGTGAATGGCCACCTTCCAATTGGGAGGTGGTGCCCCATCCTTGGGTGGGACAGGTGGAGCCGGTGTTGTCACGGTGTGACACTCAGATGTTGGTACGACTGTGTTGTAAATAGTAACGATTCCCCCCTCAACGGGGAATTTGATCATTCCGTGTGCCGTAGAGGGTACTGCCCGGATAGCCAAAATGCCTGGTCTGCCTATGATTCCATTATACGGAGAGTGTGAACGTATCACCATGAAGTTCATCCACGTCGTAGTGGAATGTTCCTCATTCCCAATGGTTACAAGCAAACGCAATTGCCCTATCGGCCAGATAGTGTCTCCACTAAAGCCAGTAAGCGGCGACGTGGCCGGTACTAATTGGCTTCTTATTTCTGGGCATAACTGCACAAAGCAGTGTTCATATAGTACCTCTGCTGACGATCCTCCATCCACATACATGCGACGAACATTGTGTGTTCCAATGCTTATCTCAATAGTGAGAGGCGCATCAATCACATCGCTTGCTGTGATGGGAGGGAATGAGATTTCCCTGCCGCGTGAAAATTTTTGGCCAATTTTCTGTCTCGTGCGGCGCTGTCTGGATTGGATCATGTATATGGTAGAAGGCTTGTCCTTTTGGGGATCCTTCTTATCATACTTCTTGTTGTTGTCTTTTCCGTCCTTCCAATCCTTAACTAGGTGCTTGAGTTTGCCTGATTTGATTAGCGACTCAATATGCTTCTTGAGCTGGATACACTCCTCCGTGACGTGTCCTTTGTCATTATGGAACTCGCAGAAGCGACTTCCTTGCCGACGTTCCGGGGGAGTGGTCATTGGGGGAGGCCTTGGAAAGTTCGCCCCTTCAGTCAACAAGATCTCCCGGTAGGACATTTTTAGGGGGGTGAACTTGTCGTCCGACCGTCCGCCTTTGCTTTGGCTCTTATAGTCCGAGCCCTTGTTATTGTTCTGGTTACCTTGACCGCCCGACTGTCTCCGGGACTGGTCATTTGACCGGTACCCATTTCCTCGGGATGGGTAGGCCGCGGCAACAGCTGTTTCTCCCTCTATGAAATTTCTGACCCTTTCCATGAGGTCATCATATCTCTCTGGGCGCTTGTCGTTGAGACGTCTGATCAGTTCTCTGTCTGTTATGGCGTGCATGTAGTCAGAGATTTTCAGGAGCTCTGGCATGGTTCTTGTGCGTGTGCACTCATCATTGAAGCGCTCAGTGAAGGCTTCTGTGGACTCCCCCGGCCGTTGCTTAACGGTTGCCAATGAGACCGGATCCCTATTATACTTCTTCCTTTGAGTATAATTGTTCTCGAACGCAGTGCGTAGTTCCGCGAAACTATCAATGCTCCGTGGGGGGAGTGCCTCGAACCAGTCACGGGCGTTTCCGATCAAGGTTGAATTGAACATTTGGCACCATATAGGCATGGGCCATCGCTCAATTTTAGCCTGAGTATCGAATATTTTGAGGTGATCCACAGGATCACCGGACCCATCATAAGTCTTGATACATGCCGGCATGCGACGTTTGGTGTCCTCAGAATAGTTCCGTATGCGGAGGGTGAACGGGTCTTCCCTGGGATCCGCCCATGGCCGTGTGAGCCTAGGGTCATCCCATGGTTCACACCATGGACGCGAGAGGTCCTCTGCTTCCGTATCTCGATATTAAGGGCCACCATAATACTCCTCATTGTTTGGTGGTGGAGGCGTGCGCCTAGGCCGGCGGCGTTTAGGCGGATGGTCATCTGAGTCCTCCCTAGACGGATCTGGGGACGGTGGTGGTGCCCCGTCTTTTGAATAGGGACCACTTTTTTGAGACGAACCAGGAGCCTTTCTCCCAGTGTTCATTCTATCCCACACACTTGGGCGGCGTGTGGTTCTGGTCAGCTCTCGATCTGGCCGCTCGGGTGAGCCATCCGACCTTTCTCCTTCTTGAGACTGCGTTAATTCCTGTATAAGGCGATCTCCTATGCGCTCAAACGCATTCCGGGGTTGAGGGTTTTCCTCAAAGGTTCCCTGCTCCTGAGGCCGAGTTCTCCTTTTTCTCCGGTTTTGGGCGGGGGTGGTTGGTCCACTGTCACCAAAGTTGAGTCTGGCTTGGAGGTTCCTCCCCAGACTCAATCTTGATGCGATCCCTGGGACGATCCTTTCGAAGTTCTGAGTGAGAACTCGAGTAAGATCCTCCTCACTGAGTGGTAGGGCTTCCACTTCTCCTCCGTCGAGGGTCTGCGCGGTTCCTTGTTAGGAGGGTCTGGCGCACTCCCTTGATCAGGGTTGTCCAGGGTGGAAGTAGGCGGGGGTGTTACCGAGATCGTGCTCGTCACCCCCACGGGTTGAAAACTGCTACGGTTACCCAGCCCGCCTGCGAGGCAGTTAGGTGATTGGTTGGGGATTAGAATCCCTTCCCCTTGGGATTTCCGGTTCCCAGGATTCACATTCCTGGGGTTAGTTGGCGGATGCCCCTTCGTCATTGGAGATTCGAGATGAGGTTTTTTTCTAGCTTAGTGTTTCGGGTCCCACGGATGGCGCCAACTTGTTGATGCAAAAGTTGGTTGATCCTTGCTAGACCCGAATTAGGCTTAATTCGAGTTGGTTGGGCTCCGGCTCCTGCACCAAGTGAATCGTCTGGTTGGGATCCTGCACACTAAACAGCACGCGTTAAGCTTACCGTGGGAATGTTTCCCACGATTAGACTCCGGCGTGAGAGTAAGTAATCGGTTTAGGGTTTATGTGAGTTTAGAGCACAAGTCGTAATACCTTTGTGGAACCCTTGGAGGTTCCTTTTATAGGCAGTGAAACCCTAGTGGGCTTTCACTGATGCTTCGGCCCTAAGGAAGAGATAATCACCAAATTTTAGAATGATTGTTATCTTCTAATCTTGGTAGTGAATATCCTCTCTTATTGGGATAAAGATATTCCAGACAGAATATGATTCTGTCTGATCTTATGTCGGCCGCCTTGGGCCGTGGGCCGCACACATGTGTGGGTACTGTTCACTCAAACCCATAAGCCTGAATGACATTTATCAACCCATTTGTGATGGGCCGGATACGGGTAGTACCCGTGAGCCGGGCTCATGACCCGGTTGGGGACTATACGTCATCACTAGTGGTGTATGACGTGGATTCATGGTTTGCGTGCACATTCTAAATCATTTCGTTGGTCTTAACGTCGCGCACGAATTTCTTTTTTGTGTATGGTGTTTTAGAGAGGGGGCCTTTGGAGATTGTAGTCTAGTAGCCATGGTTAGAACCTGCGACCACTAGACTGGGAGGACATGATGACGTATAGTCCCTAGTCGGACTGGATAATTCGACTCACGGGTACTACAAGTAAATCACTGTCGCACATACGGTCTATTACTTAACCATATCCTCGTCGCACTGCGACAGGATCCGACGAAGATATAATCTATCTTCTGATTATATTCGCCTAATGAAAGAGGATATACACTAAAATCATTTAAGCGATAAAGATCAATCTATTTTGAGTCATTATCCTTTCCTTTGCCACAAGAGTAGGAGAGCCCAGTCAGGACTCTCTCGGGTATAAAAGGAACCCCATAGGTTCCACAAACGTACCATACACACAATACCCTAAACCCTAATATACTTAAATCGATTACTTACTCTCACGCTGGAGTCTAATCGTGGGTCAAAAACCCACGATAAGCCTAACGGTGTCTGTCTTTAGTGCGCAGGGTCCTTAAGCAAGTTTCACTTGGTGCAAGAGCCAGAGTCCACAAGACCCCGAATTAAGCCTAATCCGGGTCAAGCTAGGTCCATCCAACTTTTGTATCAACACCTTGTCGGGCGTACCGGGTCGTGGGCCGTACATAACACATGAGGCCACTGTTCATCCAAAGCCCATAGGTCCAAATAACATTAATCCAACCCATCCGAGATGAGCCAGATACGGGTAGTACCCGTGGACCTCTATACTAACCATTGCTCCCCAGCCGTACTAGAAAGAAGCTTAATAATACAAACTGTCGACCGGGACATCATCAATGAAGGCATGAATGATAGTAAAAAAACAGCCATGCCAACGACTGTGCATATGTCAGTCTAAAAAAGTACACCCCATGGGTCCCACTCTTGAGCCACATAAAACCCTGAGCCTGAGGTGACCCGTGGGCCCCTTTGACGTTTCAATTGTCCTCCAAAACCAAGCCATTAGATCAGCATAGTGGGTTACACGTGGCCACCATCCAACAAGACTCGAAGATCGAGGCAACACTATATATAACCAAATGCATGACTGGACACAAACAATTAACACAACCTTCGACCACCATTGTTGCATACCTTCCTACCTTCGACACTTATTCTTGCACGGACAACCCATTTTCCAAGTTAGATCACCACGCCTTTTTCTATATTTACATAAAACATGGTTAGGGACAATCCCACTATACGTCCTTGGTGAATGTATTCCCTGCGGAAAAATTCATAGAATTTTGCTCGGAATACTTCATCCCCGAGAGCATACATCCTACATATCCTGGTGTTAATGAGGCGATCACAGATTGCCCAATCGGGAAAATTGGTTTATATACACGCCTATTTGATTCGAAAAATTACCGCATCCCATTCTCCCGATTTCTAGTAGATATAATTACATACTATGACTTCCATATTACCTAGAGGTGGCAAAATGGACGGGTGGGAGGGTAACAAGTAGGGGGCTAAACGGGCTATGGGCTAAACAGGCAGCGGGTTAAGCGGGCTGGCTAAACGGGCCTGTGCCAAATGGGCATGCTAAAGAAACGCATGCTATAACGGGCAAAAAACATATAAAAACATAAAAATAAAAATAATACTTGTTTAAAAGTCGCGGAAAAAAAGCATTATAAATAAAGATCCATCGAGTGTCAAATTTGGTGTTATACATATGCCCATTGAGCCCATCTAATATCTTACATGTACCCATTGAGCCCATCCATAGTAATTGAATGGGAAATAAATACCCCCTACTTTTTTATAAAGGATTAAAAATTGCCCATAATTAGCAAAATGGGCAAGATTTGTCACCTCAAATATTACCCAATTACATTGTATAGGGGCGTGCAAAGTAAACCGATTCGAAATAACATGCAATACTTGTAATGTAGCTCTATCCGTTAGTTTATTTAGGGTATTCTACGTCCCCCAAATGGTCAATGGGTGGATGTCATTCAAAAAACGACCAGGAAACACTCTGGTGTGCTATAACAAAGCTTTAGATTCTCTAAAGAACTGGTACGATTGATACTTTTTTGTAGATGAGATAGTCTTCCCATTCCTTTTCTTACTAAAACATTTAGTCTACCCGGATTATCCTCCCCCCTCCAACACATATGATGATAGAAATGATAGAATACTAGATACACACATGACTCATTTTCACAAGGGATTGCCGGAAAACTTCTTGTGCTTAATAGGAATCAGCCGCAACTATTATGGCAGGGCGGACTGGTACCCCATTTTTGTGACCAACCGTAGAGAGGGTAGGTATAATAAGCTATGAATAGAAATTTAAAGTATATTTGTTGCTTTAACTAACTTTACATTTGATTGGATGTGCCCGCAGAGATGAATCTATTTGGTTTGATACGCCAAGGAGAACCTTCGCAGGTGCCCGAGGGAACCCGACCACTGCGCCAAGATGAACCACCACTGTTAGAAGCCACCTAAAATATGACTATCCCTTTGGATGCTGTAAATGATCCGCACTCGGACATGGGCGATTCCCAAGTCCAGCCGTCACTGTCGGACTTCTCCAATGAGGATGAGGACTAGCCCTTGCTTGAGGATGCAACTAGTCCATCCACCATAGCCAAGGCGACCACGACTGCTTTCGAAGAAGAAAAAGGTGACAACCTAAACAACTTGGATGAAGATATTGAAAAACTCTTTAGAACAGATGAATAAGAGGCGGTCTAGGATACGGGTATCGATGCGCAAGCCAAACCCGCTCTGAGGAGGCGTAAGTCCAAGAGGAAGACAAGGAAGGAAGCCACCACAGAGGTAGGGGCCTTCAATGCGCTGCCCAAGAGGTTACGGGAAGACCACCCCCAATACCAAGAGGGCATCAACACAGATGCGGCCAAGGGTGATATGACAGCCCCGCCTACTGGTGTAGAAACCCAAGCGGATCAAACCGTATGGAAAGCCACACCAGTGAACGCCGTGGCATCCACCACCACAGAACTTGGGAAAGATCCTACGTATGTAATGTACAACCCTTAACTTCATATGATCATTTATGCAGCATACTAAATGATCTTTTAATCGATAGGGAAGAGCAATCTAAGGCCATGCTAGATGAAGAAGACACCGGCCGGGTGGCTCCCTCCTATTATCGAGGATGCATCACCATCCCCTCCTCCTACGGCCAACAAGGAGCCCCTCGAAGAAGGATCGCCCCAACCTTTTCGCCCAAACTGGCGGTTATCCGTGGCGAATAGGTTGGGTAATGCTGAGTCGTGCAAGGATTTCATGGACCATGTGACCCCTCCTGGCTTGATTGAGTATCTTAACGAGTTAACGCATGACGTGCTGATAGAACAGTTTAATGTAGCATCCTCGCATCAGGTAGCTATTGGTGCGACCATGCGTCATTGCTTTGAGGGAGCCCTGCACCACATTGAAAGCGCCAACAGGAAGATCAGCCATAGAGAGAAGATGGTAGAAAAGCATGAGCAAACCATTGCCACTCTTCAATCCAACCTTGCCACCGCCTTGGCCACCATCAAAGAGCAGGAAAACTACGCCACTGCTCATGAGGCCCGCATCACAGAATTAGAGGCTAAAGTCCAATCCTTACACGTCAAGGTATTGACGTACTACATTCGCTAATGTTTCATTTTCCTCTGTTTAAAAAAAATGCAAGTACACTTTAACAAACACATAAGCTTGTGTCAGCAGGTGACCATTGTTGAGACCGCTGCCAAGTCTTTGACTGAAGAGACGTCCATCCTTGCCAAAGAGCGTCACAACCTGCTCACGTTGGTGAACGACGAAGAACAGTTGTCCACTGAGTTCGCCAACTATATGGAGCCTGGGAAAAAGTTGATGATGATGATCGTCTTGAGGATATGGACACAAGATTGGATGGCTTAGCTATCGATTTCGATGAGGAGCTGTACCCCCACATGCTTACGGCCATCGCTGGCCGTAGGTGGATGATTGGGAGCGGTTTAAGGCTTGCGGTGACAAAGATTGCGGAGTCACCCCAAATGGCCCAGCCCTTTGCCAATGTTGTATCTGACGGCCTCGACCGTGGCAGGCATGAGGGTCTCCTGGCTGGAATAGAAAGCACTGGACAAGGACGGGCCGATAAAGATCACTCCTTCCATAAGCCGAATGCAGAGAAAAGGATGATTGCTTCTATGACGACACTGAAGGACATCGAGTACCCTCTGCTGAAGGAATTGGAAGCCCTAAAGGATGCTCCTCTTGACATGATTATGGAGCGGCTATGCCTTAATGCGGATCTTGATTCCCAGGTCACCATCCATGTGTACGCCGATATGGACCGCGCCCAAAGGAAGAGAAAGAGACGTGTCTTATGCTGCACTCCTAATGCGGGGTCCGTCCACCTGCCCAGGTCAGATGGTGTGCCTGTAACAGCCCCCGCTAGACCTGGCTTGACATTGCTACTAGAGGATGATGAGGCACCTGGTGGGTATAATTTAGCCTCCATCATCCAACAGAGGAAAGAACTTGGGGATTCTATGCTTCCATAATGATTGTTAAACAATTTGTACTTTATGTTGTAAAACAGTTATATTTGCTTGTGATATTCAGCTATAGATGTCTACGGTATTTTGATTGTATATACTTGTCTTTTTTTCGTATACAATGTGTTAAGATAAATTTATATCTTTCTTATGCGCGACATAAAACGACTTGTAGAAAAGACAAAGTATGACATGTTACTAGACGTGCACCTTGTGTCTTTATGCATGTCCGCTTATATCGTCAATGCGGTACGCCCAAACTTATTACAACGTCTTGCGAATAAGGTGTCTAGTAAGGATTCATGATCCGTGGCGGCTGGGGTTGTATCCCTCTTATGCGGCATGTTGAATTATTAGGTTCACTCAATCCTCTTGCTTCTCGTAGAAACGAATAGTACATGTACGACTGGTGAACGCATATAAATAATGAACAAGAATAAACAATTCTAAGTATAAAGAAAAAAGAAAATTTGAACAAGAAAAAGCCATGGAGCTAGCTACGCACCACGGTACTTTATTCTCATGGTTACGATTTTGTTGAGACAGAATGAAAAAATCCTAAGACAAATGACTCCTAAAAAAGAATGAAATTGACATGGACCTTATTGATGCTGACTACAACGAGATGTCCATGTAGAAGGCCATAGCCTTAAAGATAACATCTTTTTAGATTACTGATGTTCCACGTGCGACCTAAGTCTCGGCCACCCATGTCGTGCAACCTGTATGCGTCGTTTCCCAAAGCGTTTGTCACTTCATACGATCCTTCTCACTTTTGGCCTAGTTTCCCTGTGTTCTCAGCGCGGCTTGCGATATTTTACTGATAGACAAAATCGCCTGGCTTGAAGGATACGCCCTTTACCTTAGCATCATAATACCTTTTCATATTTTCCTTAGCTCTCACCTCATTGATTGCTGCCACTTCTCGTTTTTACTCCAATAGGTCCAAGTTAACCCTTAATTCCTCGTTGTTCGTGGAAACGTTCACCTCCGCGGTGCGGATTGTTGGCATTCCAATTTTGGCTGGTATTACTTCTTCAGTGCCGTATGCGAGTGTGAATGGAGTGTCTACATTATCAGTTTTGATCATTGTTCGATGCGACCACAACACATGTGGTAGCTCATCGACCCACTTGGCACTTTTTTCATCCAAGCGTGCCTTAATTCCTTCTCCCAGACTTCGATTCACATGATCTACTAAACCATTGGTCTACGGGTGCTTAACAAATGCGAAATGTTGTGTGATATTCAACGCTGCGCACCAATCCCTGAATGGATTCTTCTCGAACTGCTTGCCGTTTTTAGAGATTATTTCCCCTTGTAAGCTGAAGCGGCATACAAAATTCTCCCACTCAAGATTTTTTCCCTGTTTGCCTGTGATTGTTGCCACTGCCTTGGCTTCTATCCATTAGGTGAAATAGTCCATAACGACTATTAAATATTTAACACCTCCAGCTGCCACCAGGAACGGTCCTGCTATGTCGATTCCCCATTTGTAGAATGGACATGTGGATGTAATAGGTGTTAACTTCTGTTGCGGGTGACGTGATACTAGGCGGTGCACTTGACAATCATTACATCTAAGTATTATGTCCCGTGCGTCTTTATGCATAGTAGGCTAATAGTATCATGTCTGTAAGGCTCTTACAACGACTGGTCGAGGGCCGGAATGCATGCCACACGACCCCTCATGGATTTCACTGATCACATAGTTCTCCTGCTTTGGTCTGACACAACACAACCAGGGCTGCAAGAATGACCTCTTGTATAAAATCCCATCACAGACCTCAAACCCTTGCGCCTTTCGCTAGATTCGGCGTGCTTCGGTTTCATCATCCAGAAGTGTTTCATTAGTCAAGTATTCGATCAGGGGGGGTCATCCACGTAGGTCGTTACTCCTCGACTATTGACAAAGTTTCTTCTCCCGCAATCGATTTATCCTTGAGTATTTCTACCAACACTTGTTTGGATATATGAGCAAAGCTAGTGGACGCGATTTTGCTCAAGGCGTCAGCCTTCTTGTTCTCGCCCCTAGGTACCTTCTTAATGGTAAATTTCGTGAATCCTCCAATGAGCGACTTTACCTTCTCAAGGTATTGGATCATGATGTCTTCCTTGGCCTTATACTCTCCAGGGATGTGGTTCACGACTAGACATGAGTCGACGTATGCTTCCAGGTTTCACACTCCCATTCGCATGGCTAGTCATAAGCCCGCGATCAACGCTTCATACTCACCATCATTATTTGTTGCTGTAAATTTGAATTGTATGTAACACCCTCATTTTACCTTTACACAGTGGAACATTGACCTAAAGTATTACTTCATTATACACAAGTCATAATAATAGAAAACAACTCAAAAGAGTGATGAAATCAAATTTCTTTATATTTCATTAAAAATCAGAGTTTTACAATATAAGGTTCCTAGAATCTAGAAGAATTTCAGTCTTGTGCCTCTTCATGCCATCCATGTGCTGCTCCATGCTATCAGTCACCATTTATCTGAGATATATGCTTAAATTTAACACAAAGGTTGAGTGAATTCATATGTTTTAAAAATATGTTTGAATACAAGATCCTTTTTCCAGAGCTACGTTGTTATTTGCTCATAAGTTTCAATAAAATGATAATTCAATTGCACTAGGCTCATGATACCACGACTAGACATAGGAACCAACAGTTTGCCCTTATAAGGAAGTTTGCCAAACTATCCTGGTTAGAAAAATAAAGTATGCCTGTTTAACCACTGAGGTGCTAGCAAGTGAGACTTGCCCAGACAGGAGATGTCGGTCTCCAATAGTACTATTTACGATATTAGCGCTCATTCCGAGAAATGATTAGCGGTTCACAATTAAAAAGGGTCTTTCCTAGGCAGCAATAAACATAGTGTCAATGAATCATATCTGGAAAGCATACCAAAAACACGTGTATTCCATTTTTAGCATATATCCCCTCACGGGTTTTGAAATCATTTGAAAGTAGTATACTTTAGTGAGGCTATGAAATCACCTTATGTCCATAGAATCGGAGCTATAATCAGATATATTTCATTCACAGATAATCAACTTGATCATACAAACCACAACTTGGTCCCATGAATAACAACTTGATCTCACACAAACCTGGATTAATACATTGTGCATAGTATCAAGTCATTGATTTTTGGTCAATATTGTTAAGTGTTGGTTATATATTATTTCATTATTATTTGGTGGTAATTTTAGCGCCAGTGTTCGGGCCATCATACTCAGAAGACATTCTATAAACGTTTGAGGAGCGAGGGCACTTTAAATCGTATAACCAACCACTAAGTCAGAACGTAATATCGAGATGGAACATCTTTGTATAAATCTCCCTACTAAAATGATACTTTCATTACTTCCTATTATTCATGACTAATTTTCTTTAGTTTCAAAATTGGCAAAATTAGTCCTTTTGGTTTATACTTTGGTATAATTACACTTTTAACCCCTTAAGTGTATAGTTTTAGTATTTGCATTTTAAACCTTCAATTTATAACCTTAGGACCTAAAACTTTCCAACATTTATTATTATAGATTTAAATTTCATAAAATGACACTTTTGGCCCAAAATATTAAAGAGTTTCAAAAATGACAATTTTAGTCCCTATACTTGTAAAAATCACATAGCAACCTCAAAAATGGGCCAAATGATCTAGGATTTGAAAACAATATTTCAAAACATGTTTATAATCATAATAACAAAATTTCTTCAGAATTATAGCTTTTGAAATGGGTTTTTGCTTATTATTTCATGTATTACAAAACTAGGGTTTTAAGACATCTTTAACTTATAACTTTCATTTAAAATTATGAAATGACTTAGTTTCTTTTAGGTTGTCTTTCTAACATAATTTAAGCATTATAAAAACTCTAAGAAAGTATTATAACAAGATCAAAGCATATCTAACAAAATGATTACCTAGGATGCTCCAAAATGGCTCCTAATGGCTTCTTATGAGCACATCTTGCTATCAAAGCTTCAAGAGATTCAATGGCTAGCTTCTAGACCTGGTTTTTGGTCTTGGGACATGTCATAGGATGTATATAGAAGTGGAAATCAGAATGGGTATGGAGATACAAAGGAAACAGGGTGCAAGTCTCTATGTGCTCATTTCGCCTCAATCTATAGTAAGTCCAAGCCTTAGGCTCGAAGTTCTGATTATGGACGTGTAATATGAGTAACTTAGTGACTAAGGGTGCCTAGGTAAGGTCTATACACGTTTGTAAAGTATAGGATTAAGCTTATCTTTGGTTAGTGGCTAAAAATGGATTAGGATGGATATAGATAGGAATGAAGATGTGGAACACACATTTAGCTTATGCACCTATTTTCTTGGCAATCCAAAATATATAGGGACATGTAAATATCCTATTTTCAGAGTTTTAATGGGAGGGAAAGAGCTTAAAATGAGTTTTGGAGTGAAAAAGTAAAACCGGGTTTAAAACTAGGCTTGTAACTTGTAACTTTTTAATTTTTGTGATTAAGGCTTTATAAATGTGATTAGTGATGGATTAGGGTTTAATTAGGGTCTATACATTGTAATTTAGAATTTTGGGTCTTTGAATTGAAGTTTAACAAAGATTTGATGTGAATATGGGCTATAAAACTTAGGCGGGTTAGGGTGTTCTAATGATTTAGGGTTTAATATTAATAAATGTGATTATCCTTCAACTAGATATTGATGTAAACTTAATTTAGGTCCTAGAAGTTGTGTTTTAAGTGTCCAGTGAGTTCCCACACTTGTTTTAATAGCTTAGTTTAGGTAAACATGTCTAAAGAGTGAAAATACCCATTTTGACCTAATTTACAAGCCATGCATTGAAATCTTGTACCTTGTGCATTAGGGTACTTGTACATTGTCTTAATATAATCTTATCACCTTAATGAAGTCTTATAAATATTTATAGACTTGTCCAAAAAGAACTAGGTAATGATTCCATGTAAATTTCTTAATATAAGGGTTTTTAGGTCATTAATCCTAATGACTTTTTATCTTGGGTAATTAGTGTTTGTACCTTTATAAAAACTTATTCTAGGGCTTATATAGTATTTTTATGACTTCTAGGGATTCTACATTTTTATTTTAAGGGTTTGTATAAGTTGATCATATTCTAGGGACAATTATAGGAGCTTAAGATCCTATGCTTTGATAACTTGTACTTTATGCTTTACAAAATTGTAACTTGACTTTAAATAAATGTATAATCGTAATATGATGCATAGTAGAGTTTTATAATTTATGGCAAAATATTAGACTCTAATTCGATGTATAATGGATTTTATATGCTAATCTTGGTTACTAGGTCTTAACTTGTAATTAGCCTTAGATTAGTGAATATTACATTTTGTGATCAATTAACTTTCCTTTATTTGATATATTGTAATTAGTACATTGTTCTTCACATAGTACATGGATTTTATGTAGTTACATTGCTTGAAATATTGTTTATCAAGGGTTTCTAGGTGATGATCTTGACTATTATGTGCAATTACTTGTACTTAGCTTTGTATGGTTTGTTCTTGCAATTCTTAGGTATTCTTAGGTCTTCAAAGTATAGTTTACAACTTGTTTATAATCCTTAATGACTTATTCATATGTATTATTCATTAATAGTTTACCATTCTTGAGTTTATAACTCATTTATAGGATTCTAGGGTTTCTAAGGGAATTTGGGGCATCATGGTTATATTTGAGATGTTCATATTAATATTGAAATTATTAGATCACTTTTAGATCTTAGACTTGATATATACATTGAATTGAAAACATATAGGAATATTTTATAATGGTAGTTCAGGTTGTGAGAAGCAGTTTATCTTACCAAGTAAGGTACAAAAAGCAAAAATTTCTAGACAAATTTTCATATTGAGACAGTTATAGCTTATAGCATAGATGTGAAATTTGATGTTTATCATAGTCTCTCCCCCTTAAAGAAATCTAGTCCCGAGATTATAAGGGTAACATAGCATATCAAGGGCAAACATATCTCTTAGGTGCTCAAATTCTATCTTAGAATTTTATTCACATATCAAGAAAACAGCTTTACGGTTGGTATTTTATTTTCAAACCAATCATTTAATCACATAAATATTTCTTAGATTCTAAAATACGAAAAGGATTGTGATTATTGTTGAGTTCTTTGGGGAAACTCAAGTCAATATGTCACTGCTCAATTCAAAATCTTGAATTGATTATCGCATTTTTCAAAATCAATTTGGGTAATTGATAGAGAAAACATCCTTCCCACAGAGATACTGTTGAATATGGTTTAGTTTCTCATTCACAGTGAGAAATATTTATCAAAACAATCTTTTAAATTTACCATTTAAATCTAGCAATTACCTAACGGTCACTATTCGACGTACTATGAAGCTCTATTCTCATATAACCTTCTCAAATAGTTTATGGACTACTTTGGGTAAGTTGAAAATTTCCAATTTTAGCCCAAAAAATACGTGAATGGCACTTCTTTCGATAGTGTGCTTCAAGTAGTATTTCTTTAATTCTAGCATGTAAACTATTGCTATACGGGAAAATTTTTCCAATGGTAAGTGTCCTCTCCAAAACTTATAACACATATGTGGAGTATATAGTTTAGTATTTGGGTAGTTCTTCCACTTAACACATTAGTATACACAAATTTTGAGTATACTTTTAGGATCAAGATCTGAAACAATCGTCACGATCTTAGATGATAGATATTGATTCTCTATGTTGACAAATTATTTCTTGTATAATCTCGTCTGAGTTTCCATATTATCAATTTCCTAGATAGGAATAGATCATGTAGCCTTAGTAAAACAATCGACAATGATCCGAATGGCGTCATGTCTACTTGAAGTAAACAAAATCCTCATTGTTCTTTCCTATTTCCATGGAGGAAATTCGGATTGAACTAGTGAGTCGGATGACTTTAAATATTCTGCTTCTTTTGTTAGATCATAATATAAGGATTTCAAAGTTTCTTCGGGTTGAATGGATTACATTAATCTACAAATTACAAATCTAAGACAAATATTGACGTATTTTTCTAATAGATCTATCCACCTTATTAGCGCACACGTAAGTGCTTAATGACTCATGAAATTTGGGTAGCAAGTAACAGTTTGGGCACTCCATGTAATAACATATTTCAGTAAAAGCATATAGTTTAAGAACACAAGTATTCTAGTTTTATCAGGTCTATTCTTGTCTTATATCGAATTTCTTTAAGTCCATTTATAAATTCTTACTAACATAAAAATGCGTCCAACTTTATGCAAGGAAGAAATTATAAATTTTTTGATTTAGATTTATTTGACTGAAGAAGCGTCCTAATTCAATCAAATAAACAGAATGTAAATCATTGACTTAGAAATTTCTGACATAACACGAATATAAACATATATTCTACCCTTAAGTTTCCTTTTTACATTGGCGTGTGTAAGATGTCTTGTATAAAAATCTTAGAATACGTTTTTCTAGAGACGAACGACGTTAAAATAAAAGATGGTATTTTATTCCCTGTAAAATACAGAACACTCCTACCTAGCATATGATTTATAAGGCTACTTGCGCTTACAAATCCTAGTCCAATGATCTACTATGTTGAAAATCTAACACTGTATGGTGCAAAGTTCTGTGTGATGCGGAGTGAATTTCTTTCGCAGAAGAAAATTTCCATCATATTCACCGTAGATTGGATTTATAATCCTATGTTCTGGTTTACTAGATCCTATGGATGTTCATTCACTGCCGAGTTTACGCTTAAGATTTTTTCGTTTTTTGCACAGGATTGTGCTTAATTTTCTTGTTCAACAACTCTTTGGGTAGAGGTAAATGACTTTTTCCAATATGTTGGGATTTTGGAAGTGGTAATGTTTCTTCAAAATTTTGGATAAAATTCCTAAGTTTCCTAACAAAATATTATGATGGAGTCTTCTTAATATAATTTCAGATGAAATTCCATGACATAATTCCATGATGAAATCTTCGGATGAAGGCTTTTATCATTCTACGGAATAGGATCTAACTCTACTAACTCTTGAAATTTCCTCGTGTATGTCTCGAGGTTAATTCCTTTTATCAATAGATAGCGGAGTTCTTCTTTCATCTTCTCGATCATCTTTATAAAAGATAATTGAGATTTAACCAAGTGGTCTCACGAACTTTTTTTATCTCAATAAGTTGACTATAAAGAGTTTCATCAAGATAACTGATGAAGTCCTATCTCACTTATAGCAAACTTCATTTCTTAATTCCAACTATGATAGAAACTGATTAATTTGGCTTCTTGAATCCAACGGGTGATACTAATAGCATCTTTTCTTCCTTGGATATCAAAATACTAACTAGTCATTGAGTCTTCTTTCGGGTAATACTTCTAATTGACAATTTGTAATTGCAGGATTGCAACCACGTCATCATCAATTCTTCTTCAAATGCTTTTAGGGTTTAGAATGAGGGGAAAGAATAGAAATAATTCAGGATCCAAGGTACACTCATATCAGAAAACATTTGTCACATATGTATATGGATACATATAAATGTTTATTGAACACAAGGTATATCTTTTGGGTTTATTTGGTAGGGTGTAGGGGAAACTTAATATGTTAATTATCATTCACATCTGAGGATAATAAATCCAACTATGAAGCATAGTTCCAAAGTTTACAACGGTTTTGTAAAGATACGACTCATGCATAATCGTAACATAATTTGATATGCAACAACTTGTCTTATATAATAACCAAGCATACCATATATCTTCTTAAGTCTTTCTTCAAAATTGCGGGTTATATTCAACTGATAATTTGTATTATCATTGAAGATAACAGAAATTCCAAAAATATATACTTTATCAAGTATATGCTTTCTTCTTGAATTAACACAATTTTATTCATAATCATCTGTGAGAAAATCAAGAAATAGGGGTTTCTTATTTCTCAAAAATAAATATGAAACGAGAAGATGAGAAACATGACTTTTATTTATTAACAACTTTGTTAATGCAATAATGCCTAAAAACGCTATTTGTATTTTCGGTCTCGCTTAGTTTTGATTACGACTGATTGAAGTGTTTTACCACACCTTTAGGAAAAGGAGGGTAAATAGTGGAAGTATCAAACAAATGACTTTAGGAAAAATCAAGTGTTAATGACCCTTAATGAGATGAAAGTTCGTTTCCCAAGGAGGTATATGTGTTGTGAAGAACTTGTAAAAGTTTGTGATTAATGATTGGTTTAGAAGGGGATGAGAAAAGAAGATGACGAAGACGAAAAAAAAAAAATAAACACTACTAGAAAGTTAAGACATAGAATCTTAAAAACCACAAAAATAAAATTATAAATTCTAAAAATTACCAAAAATTCACCAAAAATCAAATTAAATAAACTAAGAGTTTACCAATGATCAAAACTTTTTCAAACCTTTTAAATAATTAAATATTCAATTTTTAAATGCTAATTAAAGCCCTAAAAATCAAATAAATTATCAAAAAGCCCAAATAAAGATTTTTCAATTGGTAAACCTCTAAAATGGCCTAAAAAGATTAAAAACTATTTTTAGAAATTTTAAAACTAATAAAAACTATTTAAAATGATTTAAAAACTATTAAAACTTAAAATAATTATAAAAATTAATCTAAAAGTGGTAAAATTATTCTAAAAGTTGCTAAATTCCTATTTTAATGTATTAAACCTAAGAAAAATGTAAAAAGTTGGAAAATGTGAAATTTTAAAAATAATAATAAAATAATAATAAAATAATATTAAAAATCCAAAAATTATAAAAAAATTCTAAAAACTTGCAAACTAGTTTGTTTTAACCTAAATAATCAGAAAATCAAAGTGAAATTACCAGAATACTCCTATTGGGCCCTCAAATGAGCCAAAACCAAAAACAGTCAACCAAATTGGGCTTTTAGGCCCAAAAAGTCAAACTTGGCCCAATTGACTTGGAAAAGCCCTATCTGACTCAAAATTCAATTCTAAGAACAAAACTCTAAAGGCCCAAAAGCTGAAAATGAGCTTATCACAGCTTATTTAACACTCAGCTTATTCTTATTGGGCTTTTCAGCCCATTAAGCCATAAGCTAATGCCATAAGCTCTAATTTGACACACAACCTTCTTTTGGGATACTTATGAGATCTGTAAAAATAATTTTTGAAAAAGCTCACTCAATAAGCCAGAAATAAGCAAAGTATTATTTCACAAAACGACAAAATAGTCAGGATTGAGAAATAAGGAACCTCAGAAGCTCTAGTTTGTTGCAAAAGCTCACAAATAGCTTAACTAAGAATAATCAATCAAGAAAATCACAAAAAGCCAAGTAGAATAAGCTGTAAGAACAGATAAGCTGGCTGAAAAAGCCAAATAAGCTAGTTTTCTAGCAAAAGCTTACCCAAAAGACTTGTAACCTTCTAGATTTGATATTAAGCTGAGAAAAATGATTTCTATTACAAAAGATAAGTTGTTACATGTACCAATAAGCAAAACAGATTCAATAAGCTTAGAAACCAAGTTTGACCAAAAGTCAAACGTTGATAAGTTGAAATCAAACGCTGACAACGTTGACAGACTTAATGAAGTGTAAGGACTTGTTTTTCACCCTGCTGGTCAAGGTTTGAGTGCAAACCTTGTGAATCAAGGCTTACCAGTTGGGTAAACTTGATGTGTTTTGGCACAAATAAGCCAATAAGCCAGTGGGCTTATAAGCTCTGAACAAAGCAATCCAAATAGCCAAATATTGTCACAAGCAGCATACAAATAAGATCCAAGCAACAATACAACAATCCTAATGCTAGAAATCACAATGCAACACCAAATGAGGTGGTCACTTTGCTGATGCAAATGACCACTTCAACAGACTTTGATAAGCTATAAAAACCACAATAAGCCACCAAACTTAACCAGATGCATACACAAGCTATATAAACTATAGATAAACACAAAGCAACAAGAATCAAACACTGAATCAAAGTAAATAACAAGATCAAAGCACTAGAAGTTACTTATGAACAATGAACATATGCAGAAACAAGTTTGCTGATATACTTGACACTTGATCCAATTTCAAGCCTCAAATCTTTATTCCCTGATGTGATTAACTAAGATTCAGCACTTGTTAGCCCTAGCCTAATCTTAGATCTAGGTGTCCTCAAAATCCTAGCCAATTTTACCAAGTATTTAAGATTTTATAGCCAAATAATGAATCTATGTGATCAAACCCACAAAACCTGCAAACTTATAAACACTTGCACCTAAAGAATAGATACCAACACTTAACACCAAATAACAACCACTTAGCAAACCACAAATCCAAATTATGCAGTAGACCCAAACACTCCTTAATCCACCACTTAACAAAGGAACTTGTGATTTTAACTAATAACCTACTGATTTTAATGATCAAAAACACTTACTAGATAGCAACTAACACAATCAAACTCAAAAATCACCAGCACAAACACAAATACTCAAAATCAAAGCACAAAATCCAAAACAGTCATAAACATGAAATTTTTAGGGGAATCTTAACCAAGAGATTATACCTGCCTTCCATAACATCCTAGGAAGGCCAGCAATGCTCCTTGGACCTTGTTCAACAACTAGACAAGACCAAGGTACTTCAATGAAGGAGATGCAAACTGCCTTGGTTGATGGTTCAAAGTAGAACCTCAAGGAATTTATATCTTCAACACAAACAACAAACAACTCAACCAAGGGCTCTAATCCCTTCACAAGCTTGGTGTCAACAAGCTTGTAAGAGCTTATAGCAAATGGCCAAGGGTTAGTACACAAAATAAGCCAAAACAGAACCTAGGATTTCAAGGTATTCAAACCTTAAAAACCTTATGAAACAAGACGTGCCTTAACCACAAGATTAAGGTAGGCCTTAACAATCAAATGGAACTCAAAATTAGGCTACTCAAACACCAAACTTTTAATTAAATCAAAAAGAGATTTCACAATTTCAGAAATTCAAATTTTATTTAAACTTAAAAAGGAATTACAAAGATAATAGCCTAAAACTGGAACAAAGGGACTCTCACATGTTGAGGTCTCCTTTTATAGGCAAATGCCTGGCTAACACTATTCACAAACCCTAGATGTGATTTCTCTAAAATGCCCTTGAGTCCTTGAGTGCGTTTGTTGTTGATGAGCTGTCCAAAGTGATCCTAAACGTTCATTTTAGCTTTGGAATGAAGCATTGATCCTTAGCTATTGATCTTAACACGTGGCATGACTTGGAGGGCAAGTACTCATGTCATGGGTGAAACGGTTTGAATGGTGGGGTCCTTTGGGTGAGTGGGAGTGTGAGTTTAAGCATGGGATGGATTCGTGTGAAGGTTAATTGTGTTTTGGTGTAGGTAATTGTAAAAAGTTAAAACTTGGTTCATACGTGTGAATAGTGACACGTTTGATCCGTTTTCTTAGGGAGAAAGGTGTTTGGCGCGTGTTTAGGGATTTAAACTTCCAAACTTGGCAGTTTTGGTCCTTTTTCTTCCTTTCTTTTGTCACTTGTGTTTGAAGTTCTATCAGCGCCCATTTCCTTTGTAACAACTTTCACAACTTGGCAATTTTGGCACAAAACTTTCTAAAAAGTGTTTCAAGGGTTATTTTTGACACTTTTGCATATTTCAAGGGCTGATCTTGGACAATGTTGATCTTCAAAGGTCTTCAATGTATCTTTGGCTTGATGAGGGACCATAATTGACAATTTGAGATTGTTGAGGGACTAATCTTGCCATTTATTCAAAGTTGAAGGACCTTTTGTGTAATTTTGACAAACTTAAGGGACCAAACTTGTAATTATTAATATACAAGGGTTTTAAGTGTCATTTCTTCAATAAATGAGGATCAATCTTGTTTGTCTTCAAGTCTTCAAGGGTATTTGTTGAATTTTCCATGATTAGGGCCCGGTTCTTTGTACGGCTTCGTTTCTCGTGTTCGTTTTTCCTTGTAACTTGTGATATTTTGTCTTTTTCACGATATCCACACCTAAAATACACAAGTAAACAAACACAAGCATATATATATGGTATTTTATGACATTTTTATGCATTTAAAGCCCGAAAAGAACGATGAGATCATGTATAAATGCCATCTCATCACTCCCCCATACTAAGCCATTGTTGTGCCCTCACGCAATGCTAGAATAAAGTATCAAAGCATCACCAAAGTTCAATTTTATTAACCTTTATTGAAAAGTAAAAGACTTGCAACATACTACGATGATGTGTAAAGACATAACATATGATTTTCATCACAAAAAGTGACTTTTAGGGTCAAAGAATAGAAACAAATAAATGTCCCTTAGAGTAAACTTCGTCATCCTTGATTGTCATACATTCCATGCTAAGTGCAAAAACGAGATCATTGTTGGTACAAGTCACAATGCTAACACTACTCATACGTCCAAATTGTGTAATACTTTTTCTCCCACCAATCCTAGTTATTATAAAAGGAAATGGGTTACTAGCATTTTTTATCTATTTGTCATGGATCACAAGTGATTCATATTGACTTATTTGAGTAGTTATTAGTCCGAAAGCAAAGTAGCACGATTTGATCAATAGTTAGCCGAAGGACAAAATCTTTTAAAACGGCTTCTCGTGTATCTCCTTAAGTTCATATCTTGGCATAACTTGTTTCACGATTTGAGACCTTTCTCGGACCGATATTTGGCATGTACTTCATACTTCAAATCTTGGGAAGACGTTCTTGAAATTATGGTCTTCTCTTCATATATTTGGAATTTCTTCACTTGACGTTTTTGAGAGATTCTTCATATTGGACCACGACTTCATCATTTTTCTTCAATCTTTACTTTGGATTTTGATATACAACGATCCGCCTCCTTTTCGGACTTGGATATATTTATCCTCATACCTTGTTAGGGTCTTTTTGGATAGACTTTCTCCATGATCTTTAAGGGAGTAATTGCTTTTCGTCGTGTGTCTCGATCCTTCATATTGATTTAGGAATAATGATACTTCACATCATCTTGGATCTTTAGCAACAAAATAGAGCTCCTCATGCCTTGTTAGGGCCTTTTTGGATAATCGCCAATCTTCGCGTCCCGCTTCAATAAGTTATGCCTTGGCTATGAACTCTATTCAACCCCGAGCAACTTTTAAACGATCTTGCGCTAGAGGCTAAGTAACCTTTCAAATCGTACGACCTTACTTATTGCAATTATGATTTATTCCTAATGCATTGATCTTATGGGAAGAAAAAGCCACAATTAAAAACATATGAGTTTTTGAAAGAACATTTTCATGTTCTACGTTTAGCATGATCACTTGTCTAACTCTATCATTTCTCGTTCTTCACTATATAAAGACCTCTAATTAAAGAGACTCGTGAATACTTAGCCATGCAAGTCACAATTAAGCCAAATTTGGATTAGCTTTCATTAAGACTATATCAAATCAAAGTTTTGGGTTTTCAAGCCACCTATAGGATCTTGCACTTTCTTGGACTTTTTCAAGTTTAGAGAATGCGTTTTAAAGTTCCCTTGATAAGTGACTTTCTAGGATCAATTATAGGAACTTGCGAAAAGTTCTCGTTCTTAACTCGAATGAATTAAGACTTTCGCGTTTTAAAGCTCCCTATATAAAAGTCTAGCAAAACTTGAATTGAGCGGGTTAAGGAATGTAAATGGCTCCAAATGGCCATCAAGTCAAAAATTAAATCTTATTCTACCCAACGGAAAATATACATTCGTGTCTTAAAAACACTTATAAAAATTAAAAAAAAAAGAAAAAATTTAAAATTTGGCCATTTTTAGCCTTATTAGCAAAACAAAATATTGAAAGTTGGAAAGCGTGAGGGCGCAGCAAAGCAAGTACCTATTCACCCCCCATACTAAAATTAAACATTGTCCTCAATGTTTCGAGTCTAAAGGTGGAGCACCCCCATACTAGAGACGAAGAGTCGAATGCTTAGGATCTAGCATGGAAAGGGTGATCAACAATATATCTAAAGCCGTTTATTAAGTATGCTAAAAGATAATTGTTAGAACAATAAAGGATATGTCATGGATTCGTGAAAAACTTCTTCAAACGAATGATGGAGGCTCACGTAAATGAACACGAGAGTCTTCAATCGTAGATGATGATGATGATCTAGATAACACAATCACAAACAACCACGAGACAACTAGTTGAAAGGGTACAAGTCCCCTTATTAGTGAATAGTAAGCATAAAGGATAAGCATGGGATCTCCCCCACGAGGCACCTCGTTTTTGATTACCGAGTCATGAGCTCGACTCGATCCCCTCAAAATGTGAACATTTAGGGAAAATCATGGTATGGTCAATTTTTGGTGGGGCTTACATGATTAACAAGGCCCAAAAAGCAACCGGTATTAAAGGACTAAGTCCTTAAATGATTCAAAATACCGGGGTCGAAGATGGCGTTCTCGTTTTCATTGGAAAAACAAATTAACGCCACTTCAACATGTGCCATAAACTCAAAGAGTTTGAAGAGAAGAGATGAGAAGTAGAAGGGTGGGACAATTGGTAAGACAAACGTTTGAGCTACTCGAGGTAGACTCGCACCAAGCAAATAGAAAGATTTTCCATTTATTGCATCGGTGGAAGACCGAGATTTCCCTTTACATGAAATTCCGGGATCGAATATCTCGTCCTCGGTGGACAAGGATGAGGGAACATAAGGGGCTTCCCCCATACTAGAACCACACAAAGCATCGTCAAAAGGAGTAGACGAGCTTGTAGCACTCAAAACACGTGGTGATGACGGAGTTAGATTTGTAGGAAAATCAATTAAATCACATTTAAAATCTTTTCCTTTGTTATCTTTTAAACTCTCTTTATGAAAACCCTTTTTGATTATGTAGAAAATATTTGGTGTTTCTAAGACGATGTTAGTCACACTAAAAATTCTCACATTTGTAAACCGTTTTGGTTTTGGTGACGGCAAGTTCTCAAAACGTTTATCGACGTAGAAAACCTCCCCATTGGGGTCTACATATTCATCATCCGAAAGATCTTCCGTAGAAACCGACAACTTATCAACACTTTTCAAGAATGAATGTTCGAGGTTTGGCGAAGGATTTTTCGATTCAAGTATTGACGGTTTCTTCTTTGTAGGCTTTACACTCATAACCATCACCGGCGGAGGAAATGGTAAATTGTTTTTGGCGACATTTCCTAAAACTCTTGGTGAAAATTCTTTGCAAACGACATTGGTTGAGTCACCATGGTTTAAAGTTGCAATAGAATAGACATGAGAAAGATTGGAGTTTTGTGTTGCATTGATGACAAGTTCTTCCTCATTGAAACGAAGGGTGATTTTTCGAGCATGAACATCGATAAGTGCTCTTGATGTATCCAAAAATGAAAGACCCAAAATGAGAGGAACTTTTCGATCGATAGGAATGTCTACAACGATAAAGTCAACGGGATAGTAAAACTTTCCGACTTTAACAAAAACTTCCTCGGCTACTCCACATGCTAAAATCGTAGAATGATCGGCCATCTCGATAGACATGTTCGATGGAGTAAGAGCCGGAAGTGAAAGTGATTTGAAAATCTCAAGAGGCATTAAATTAATACTAGCACCAAGATCGGCCAAGGCGTAGCATTCCTCCATATCTTGAATTGTACACGGAATCAAAAATTTACCGGGATCACCGACTTTTTGTGGTATGCGGCTAAGAAAAACCGATGAACAACTAGATGATTGTTGTAACTTCTCTTTGTTGTTTAGCATACTTTTGAAGTTTGCAGCGAATCGAGTCATCATGATTAAAGCATCGGCAAAACTTATGTTAAAATGCATATCACGAAACATTTTTCTTTAAAAATAGTCTCTTGAGTAGTATATAATGAGACGAATGTGTCTCATTACCTCTTGTTCAGATTTTCTTTAAAAATTCATGTAATGCCTTTTTAAGTTTAATAAAAGTTGGTTTTGTTAATGAACTTGTAATCCCTTTTTGTTTGTTAAAAGTTGGTCTTGTGTTAAAAAGAAATCTGAGTTCCAAATTTTGAATTTGTTGAGAGAAGAGTTTTCAGAAAATACGTTTTTGAGAATTTTTGGGCAAAACTTTGTAAAACATTGAAATCAGTTTTAAAAGGAAGTTGAAGTGGAATTTTAAAACAGGTTACTGGTTTTGTAAGTTTGAGTCACAAGATTTTTCAAAGTTCCAAGGTTTATTGGTTTCAAAGGGTGAAAAACCAGATTATTGGTTATTGTTTCTATATGTTCTTAGCAGGAGAGTACTTTGAGCTCTTGATTGATTTTCCAAGAGGTTCAGCTCAGGCCCCAGTTTGAAAGGAGATGGCTATGCAGCCATTGTGGGACCTGGATGTGGGTCCCACAAGGTAACTTTTTTATACCTTGTTTTGAGTTTCAAAATTATGTGATTTATGTGATTTGGTCAAAATGAATGAAATCTGTTCCTTTGTTGATTTTGTTGCTTGATGTTGATGAATTAGGGATTTTATGCATGTTAGATTGAGTTTCTATTAATTTGGTTTGAATTTGTTTTGATTTGGTTTGAAAATAGTAGTTACTGAAAAGTAACGGAGTGTTTGGATTTGCGTTTTAGCCAGGAACTTTTGATAAGCTTTTGGTTTATAAATCATCTAGACAAACTAGGGTTGTATGAGTTATGTGTTATCAGTAATAGGTTTTTAGTTTGGGTAGTATCTAAACACATTTGCATGATAAAAAGAGGTAAACTGCCTAAAAAATAGTAAGTGCCTTATTTGCTTGTTTTCATGTGAATTTGACCATTAGATCTTGAAAGCTGCTAGATATTAGGTCATTTAAGGATTGTGTATAGCTTTTAGGTCATTCAGTAGGATTGTGTGCATGATTTGAGGCTTCAAAATCCATTTGAGTGCATATTGAATCAGCTAACTGTTCACAGAAACCTTAGGCTATATCAGTAACTTTCTTTGGTGATTTGTGTGTGATTTTGTGAAGTGATTGTGTTTTTTTTGTGTTGCTCTTGACTTCCCACAACCCAACTGGTTGTGGGAGTGCCTTATTGCCCAAGATAAGCCATTAAATAAGCTTTCCTAAGCTTAAAAGGTCAACTGACCAATATTTTACACTAACAGTGGGAACAAATTTCCCACTGGTAGTCCTTTGGTTTCCACTGCTTTGCAAAAAGACAAAAGTCAAGCACATGTCACTTTCAGTTTCAACAAATTTTGTCTTTAGTGGGTAAATTTAAGAGTTAGGACTTAAAACCAGCTTCATAATTTTTCTAATTTAATTTTTGATTTTTCTGTTTAATTAGAATTTTTGTTACTATTCATTTGCTATTTTTTATGTTTAATTGCATTTTTAAATACTTTTTAATATTCTGTTTTTTGGCATTTAGAGTAAAATTTTAATATTTTTAGATTTCAAAAATTTTGTTAGACTTAGAAAAATGTTTTAAGATTTTTAGTTTAAAAAGATTTTACTGTTCACTTTTTATTTATTTTTTAAAATTAATTTAGTTTAATTAGGGTTTTAATATTAATATGTTTTGTCTTTTAGTGCAAAATTTTATATTTTTCAAACTTTTTCATTTTTCTACTGTTCATTAGAGTAAATTAGGATTTTTAAAAGTGTCAAATTATATTTGGCATTATTTTATTATTTTATATAATTATTTTGGTTTAAAAATAGTTTTTAGTGATTTAAAAATAGAAAAATAGTTTTTTAAAATTTAGGAAAAATACTTCTTAGTCTTTAGATAATATAAGTAAGTTATTTGTTCAATAAAATAATATTTTGGACATTTTGTTAATTATATTTAATTTTAGGGCTTTAATTAGAATTTAAAATTGAATATTTAATTAATAAAAGGTTTTAAAATATTTTTGTTGGATTTTTATTCTTATTTATATTATTTTAGACTTAGTTTTAACTATTAATTAATTTTTAGGTTTAAAATTTTTGATTTTGTAGTTTTTACGGTTTTACGCGAACGCCTTTTTAGTCTTAGCTCGATCCGTCTTCGTAACCGTCATTCTCTTCTCACCCCATTTCTATTTTTCTTTTTCTCAATATAATCTCAAATCAAAATCAATTCATTACACAACGCACTTGCCTCCTCGAGAACGAACTCACTTTAGGGTCATTTACACACGGTTTTCCTAAATCGTCGTGCCTACTTCCCTATTTTGTTGCTCTTTTCCTAAAGGGTAGCAAAAACACTATATCACCCAACTTTTCAAATCACTTCTTTTGCACATCTATTTCCAGATTCAAACTCTCTTCTTTAATCACTCAAATCTTTGATCATTTGTTTGATTACTACTTGTTTAAGAAGCGAATCTTGTTCTTCCATCCCTTCCTCTCCAAGTGTAAAGAGAAGAACACTATCCTTGTGAAGTGTTGAGTCCACCACCAAAGATCCATTGAAGATCTACTTTTATACATTTGTTGTTGTGTCTTAGTTGAGAAGATCCAAGTAGTTGTGTCTATTTGGAAGTTGTGTATGTACTAAGTATAGTTGTGTAGATTGGTCCAAGCTACCATTAGGGCTCGACTTATAGCTTAGAGTCGGGAATTGGTTAAGCGACGTGTACGGTTTTCTCCACCATAAGGAGCTTGTTGTGTAGTGAACTCTCGAGTAAGGAGTACTCGAGGAGTGGAGTAGGAACGAGGAGTGAGCTTCGTTGCCGAACCACTATAAATCCTTGGTGTTCGGTTTGATCTTTCTTTACCCTTAAATCTTTACATTCTTTATTCTTTATGCATATATACTTGTTAGTATTAGCTTAGTTACACTATCATTGTTCATATTGTGCATAAGAAGATTTCACATATTTCCTCAAGTCTAAGTTTTTGAAAAAGGATTTTTGAAAACCACCTTTTAACAAGTAAATTATAAGAAACTATTCAACCTCCCCCCCCCCTTCTAGTTTCTACAATTGGTATCAGATCGTGGTTGCTCAAGAATTTTTAAAGTATATTGTATTTTAAAACTTGAATCGATCTATGGATTCCAACAAATACCTAGGAGGGAAATCTATGCAAAGACCACCACTTTTTGAAACCGATAGTTTTATCTATTGGAAAAATAGATTTGAAACTTATGTGACATCAAAAGATTTAGATCTTTGGCATGTTATTACCAATGGTGATTTTTTACCTTATCAATTTAATGAAGTTTCTAAAACAAAAGAATTGGTCACTTTTGACAAAGCTAATGACGATACTAAAAAGAAAGTTTCAAAAAATAATGAGGCTAAAATGGTGATTTATAATGCGTTACCTAAGAAAGAGTATGAAAGAATTTTATGTGTGAAACCGCTAAAGATATTTGGAACACTCTTTTAGTAACCCACCAAGGTAATAGCCAAGTCAAAGAAAGCAAAATCGATCTTCTTGTCCAACAATATGAACAATTTGTCATCTTACAAGATGAAACTATTGATAGTGCATTTGCTAGGTTCAACACCATTATTACTAGTCTAAAAGAACTTGATGAAGGTTTTTCTAGCAAGAACAATATTAGGAAGTTTCTAAGGGCTTTACATCCAAAGAGGAGAGCAAAAGTCACGGCGATTGAAGAATCGAAAGATCTCTCAACTTTATCACTCGATGAACTCATAGGAAACTTGAAGGTTCATGAGATGATAATTTTAAAGGACTCGGAATTAGTGAAAACCAAGAGCGAAAGGAAATCTCTTGCACTTAAAGCCAAAAAGGCACAAAGTGACCATGATAGTTCCTCGGAAAGCGATGACGAGGAGTATGCATTGGCGGTGAGAGATTTCAAGAAGTTCTTCAAGAGACGAGGTCAACACGTTAGGCAACCCAACAATGACAAGAAACCATTCTCAAAGAATCGGTTTGCCAAGAATGAAAAAAGTGATAGGAATTGCTTTAGATGTGGTGATCCAAATCACTTCATTGGTGATTGTCCAAAGCCCGCTCGCGATAAGAACCACACGGCGTTCGTTAGTGGCGCTTGGAGCGACAGCGGTGAAGATGATGATGACAAACCCAAAGAGGAGAAATGTCTTATGGCTCACACTTCTAAAGAGGTACATTCTGAAACCGAATATTATAGTTATGATAGCTCCACCTTTGATGATATTGAATTTGAAGCCAAATATGATAGTTTACACAAACTTAGTCTCAAATTCATAGAAAAGAACAAAACCTTAAAATCAACCAAATCTAAGCTCAAAAATGAGATCAATGAACTTAGGGAGAAATTAGCTAAACTTGAGAAAAATAAAGAGGTTGATTTAAGTTGCTTAAGTTGTGAGAAACTTAGATTAGAAAATGAAGACCTCAAGAACACCTCCATTAAATTGGAAAAATTCATGAAAGTTACTAGTGCTCTTGATGACATGTTAAACAAACAAGTTCATTCAAAGGAAAGACTTGGTATAGGTTTTAACTCAAATGAAGCCTCAAATAGTGAACCAAAACAAGTCAGGATTTCACAAAAAACGTCTGCTGTACGCGGTCCCAAATTGTATGGGGCGGTTCCTTATCACTATGGAACCGCCGCCATAGATAAGGTACCGCGGCCAGAGGGTGATTTTGGTGAAAATCCTGAACTTTCTGAAAAGTCTAAGTTAGATGAAAAAACAAAGCATCTTATTGTTAATAAAGTAAAATTACCCATACTTGACAACAATACCGTTGATAAGTTCTACAAGCCATTAAGTAAACCTCTCATGGGAAATAGAAGTTTATCAAGACCATCTTCTACTCCACCTAGAGTACGAAATGTGTCTAAGCCTATAAGTAGAACAACAACTCCTAGAAAAGATAATCAAAACAATTTGCGACCTAGAAGTAAAACTTCAACACCTAGAAGGAATAATCATAACACTAAACCTAGATCAAATACACCTAGGAGAAATAATGAACAACAAAATGGTTGAATGAATTACTACCCTCCTCCATTTTTTTCTCCATGGGGAACCCCTCCTTGATTCATACATCCCAACCAAATGCAAGGGATGTTTGGAACTAACAATTTTGGACCCATGAGATATTGGGGACCAAATGTTTGATCTTGTGTTTTGTTACCTAGATATGCTTGGGAATTGATTTGGAGCCCGATGAGTGGATTAAGGATAGTGGATGTTCTAAACACATGACGGGTAATCGAAGCTTGTTCTCGCATTACAAAGCATATGATGGAGGTAACGTCACATTCGCTAGTAGTCTACGTGGTAATATCATTGGCAAAGGTACGGTTTCTGTTGACTCCATGACCATTGAAAATGTTGAGCACGTAGATAACTTAGGGTTTAACCTTTTAAGTATAGGTCAAATTTGTGATAATAAGTGTAAGGTCATCTTTTCGGAACATGACAGTGAAATCGTAAAAGATGGAAAGGTCATTGGCAAAGGTATTAGAAAGCATGGGCTTTATGTTTTGAAGGTCAATAAGAAGTCAAAAGACAACATATGTCTTGCGACTATAGATGATAGTTCTACTCTTTGGCATAGGAGATTAGGTCACGCTAATATGCATTTAATTCAATCTTTAGTCTCTAAGGAGTTGGTAAGACACCTCCACAAGATGAAGTTTGATAGTCACTTTTGTGATGCTTACAAAGTTGGAAAGCAAGTTCACTCAAGTCACAAAGCCAAGAATTTGGTTTCGACCTCTCGGTGCTTAGAGCTCCTACATATGGATCTTTTTGGACCTTCCGCCATACGGAGTTATGGAGGTAACCTTTATACCCTAGTTATAGTTGATAACTATTCTAGATTCACTTGGACTAGATTTTTGGCATCTAAGAATGAAGATTTCGATCATTTCGAAATCTTTAGTCGAAGAATTCAAAATCAACTAGGATGTCCAATTGTCTCTATTAGGAAGGATCATGGTAGGGAATTTGATAATGAAGTGCAATTTGGTGCCTTTTGTGAAGCTCATGGTATTACCCATAACTTCTCGGCTCCTCGCACTCCACAATCAAATGGGGTAGTTGAAAGGAAGAATAGGACTCTCCAAGAGATGAGTAGGACGATGCTAAACGAGCAATCTTTGCCTCAAAAGTTTTGGTGCAATGCCATGGACACATCGACTTATATTCTCCATCGAATTCTTATTCGACCTTTCATAGGAAAGACCCCCTATGAGATTCTTAAAGGTAAGAAACACTCATTGGAATACTTTAGGGTGGTTGGAAGCAAGTGCTTTATCCTCAACACCAAAGACTACCTTACCAAGTTTGACCCAAAGTCTTACGAAGGTATCCTTTTAGGTTACTCCCAAACTAGCAAAGCATACATAGTCCTAAATAGTACCTCGGGGGTTATTGAAGAATCACTCAACATAACCTTTGATGAAACCCCTCCTTCACCCAAGACACCACCATTGGTTGATGATGACTTGGATGAATTAGAAGTAGTTAAAGCCAAAGAGGTTAGAAAAATAGGAGTTGAAGACCTTAGTGTTGAAAAGGAAGTAAACATTAAGGAGTCTAGGGATCATACTCTCAATAATGTCATTGGTGACTTAAATCAAAGGACCCTAAGATCTCAAGTCCAAAACCAAAGAAACTTCTTTTGTTTTGTCTCCTTGATTGAACCAAATAATGTTAAAGAAGCTTTGTCGGACGAGAGTTGGGTCATTGCGATGCAAGAAGAATTGAATCAATTCGTTGCCAATGATGTTTGGGAACTTGTTCCTCCACCTAGCAGTTCTACCATTATAGGAACCAAATGGGTATATAGGAATAAGTTAGATGAGAATGTTGTTGTGTCTCGTAACAAAGCTAGACTTGTAGCACAAGGCTATAATCAACAAGAAGGGATTGATTATGACGAGACATATGCACCGGTAGCTAGATTAGAATCCATTAGAATCCTTTTAGCCTACGTTTGTGCCTTAGACTTTAAGCTTCAACAAATGGATGTAAAGACTGCATTTCTTAACGGTTTGATCAATGAGGAGGTATATGTGGCTCAACCTCCCGGCTTCATTGATTTTGAGAAACCGGATCATGTTTACAAGCTTAAAAAGGCACTTTATGGTCTCAACAAGCACCCAAAGCTTGGTATGATAGACTTAAAGCGTTTCTTGTTAAACATGAGTATACCATGGGAATGGTAGAAAATACACTCTTTACAAAGAAGAAAGGTCCTCACCTCATAATCGTACAAATATATGTTGATGACATTATATTTGGCTCAACTTGTCAAGAATTGTGTGATGACTTTGCCAAAATCATGCATGATGAGTTTGAAATGAGTATGATGGGAGAACTTAACTTCTTTTTAGGACTCCAAATTAAACAAATGGACGATGGTATTTTCTTTAGTCAATCTAAGTACGCTAAAGAAATGCTAAAGAAATTTGGATTAGAAGAATCTAGACCAATGAAGAGCCCTATGGCCTCGGATACTAAACTCACCGTAGATGATGATTGTGAGTCGGTAGACAACACCAGATATAAAGGTATGATTGGTAGTTTGTTGTACCTAACGGAAATTCGACCGGATATCATGTTTAGTGTTTGCCTTTGTGCTTGCTTCCAAGAGGCTCCCAAAACCTCTCACCTTGAAGTGGTTAAGCGTATCTTCCGATACATTAAAGGCACTATACATTTAGGATTATGGTATCCTAAAGGGACCGGCGTAGAAACCATTGTCTACGCGGAATCGGATCATGCGGGAGACTATGTGGACCGGAAAAGCACTAGTGGAGTTTTTACCTTCATGGGTTGTTGTTTAACTTCTTGGTTCTCCAAGAAACAAACCGCTCTTGCAATATCCACCACGAAAGCCGAGTATGTGAGTGCCGGAAATGTGACAATCTAACATTTTTAGGTAGTGAATTATTTTCTCGTTTAATATTTTGAAACTTATTTTTGTGTTGGTTGATGAACTCACAATTTACGGATTTAAATTTTGGCTTACGTGCATAATTTAGCGTCCTTTACGATTAAACCGGAAACCTTAGGATTACGTATTTACGTTTTTGAACTCCGTTTTTGATGAGACAATTTTTATCGGATTCGTTTTGTGCCGTTGATTCATAATTTGTAAAAACATTTTTCATGAAACGACCCGATGGCACCCAAATCGAGGAAAGTAGAATCGAGGAGTACCCGTAAATTAGCGGGATGGGAGAAAATAATTTATCCCACCCCACTAACTTAAGGGGCGGCCAAACATGACACCACATCAAAGATGTGGCATCATGTAAACTAGTAGCTTACAAGTGTAAGCTTAGCTTAACACTTAAGCTTGTTTTTACCCACCAAACTAACAAAGACAACTAGCTTCTCATTTACCACCATTCACTCATCCAAAAACAACTAAAAACTCTCTTAACTCCATCCCCATTGCCGTCCCATATTCAAGAACAAACACCACCATTGATCTTTTCTAGCCACAAAATACTTGTTATCTAGCTATATTATGGAGTTACCTTGAAGGCTTGATTACTTGGTGGCCATTTTAACAAAAAAGGAGGTGATTTGCTTGTGTCCTAGGGCTGATTTCCCAATATACTTTCTTGGTGTTTGATGATCTTAGGGATACATTTGGTGTTCATCAAGTTCTTGTCTTCCAAAAACAAGATATACTCTTGGTTGGTAAAGAAGATCATCCTTTCCATTTTCTTTTGTTATTTTTGTAAAGATCAAATGTATTTTCTTTCTTGTTTTATATGTATATGATGAATATATGATGATAAAAATATTGTGTGGGGATCAAGTGTTGATAAATATGCTTAAAAAGATTGATAACCATAAGAAACAAGGCTAAAATCATGCTTAATTTGTTGGCTGTATAAAAACAGTATGTAACCAAAACTTAAACTGATAAATTTTCATGGTGGAATCTATTTACAGTAAGTACAAGATGTCATACACATGTGATAGTTGGCCATGCAATGGAATCATTAAAATGAGTGAGATATGATCAAAACAAGATGAGTGTGCTAATCTAGATAGGCTGTTTTGTAGGGACTGTTAAGGATAGTTAAACTTAAAATGAGCAGTAGCTATAACTAAGTTAATTTTAGCACATAATATGAAGTTCATGTCATCCAAAAATAAGCTTCTATATCATTGTAGAACTCTAGATATGATAAAAATGGTGAAGATGAAAATAAAAATCAGATTTTGAAGAATTAATGTTTATTACTATTATATAAGCACTCAAATTATATAGTATAAAATATGAAATTAAAACCCACTAACTTACGAATTTCATTTATATAAATTTGAATAAGGTTAAATAAATGGACAATTTATAAAAATGGTAGTTGAATAATATTTATAAGTTATAAAAACTATAAACATGATTTTTACGACTTTTTCGGCTATTACCGAAAAATTAACGTTTTTCGTCAATTACAACTTAGACGATCAAACCTGTCTAATGTAAAGTTTTTAAAAGTCATATAATGATATATAAGTATCTAATACAAGTAAAAACCGATAAAACCCGAACTATAGGACATACGGACATTAACGAGCTAAGTAAGCATATTGGACTAATAATTGGACTAAATAAGTTAAACACTTATAAAAAGAACTTATTGGGCTTAACCCATTTGGGCCCAACATGTAAAGTGTAAATACTGATAATATAAGTATAAAATGGATTAAAACAAGTTAAAGAACTTATAATAAGTTTATTGGACTTAAAATAGGTAAATAGGTAAAACTAGTAAACTAGTAAAAAGTTACCAATACGGAAACACTAAAATGAGTAAACAAGGATATATAAACCCACTTGATCATCATCATATGTACAAAATCATCATATGTATATTTGTTATTTTGATAAAGTCATTGGACAAAAGTCTAAGACCGATTATTATTTATATACGTTTCCGTGACCGAAGCACGCCCATAGCCGATAATCCGCCTTTCATTATCAACGTGAGTTCATAGCCTCGCACTCTTTTAAATGTTTTATAAAATGATTTGTAAACCCGCGAGGGAGATAACATGCTAGTTTTTGATAAAATAGAACACAAGTAGTCCTGATGGTATGCTTAATGATATCGACCCGAATGATGCTATGACCCTATAAACGAGATAAAAAGGATTATTAATAGTTAGGTTATATCACTTAAAGTCCCATTAGCATGAATTGTGAACTACCGGGATTTGGTAGACTCTTATGCATATGATAGTACTATTTGGGGACGATCACCCCAGTTCGCCCCTTGACGGTTGATCCCCGTCGTACCACATTGATTGGTAAGCGAATTTATGTATGAGAAGATTTACATAGCGTGATTTTTGTGACGACACGCTAACTTAGATGGGAAAATTGTTTGTCGGGTTCGCGGCCCGTTGTTTTCATAGTAAGGTAACAATGTCATGCGGCTAATAATAATCCTATATACAATACGATAACGATGCTAATAACGATAATAATATTACCTATAATGGTAATATTGAGGCTACGGTCTCACGGACGGTTTAAGATGTATGCTTGATTTATATATTTCTTGACTAGCAATACGAGGACTTACTTATGATATTATACTTGTGTTCTGATTTTAACGATTGTTTTATATAACGGTTTTATTAAACTCTATGAATTCACTCGGCATTCGCTGATATGATTTTTTCATGTTTTTATCTCAGATGCTTGAAGGTAATCCGGATGGAGATCGACTCTGATGGCCCACATAATAATAAAAATGTTCATTCGATCTATGTTTTGTAAACTTAATGACCTGTATAATTTGGGACCTGTTGTACACTTTAAAACTTTTTATCAAATGAATGTATGTTGAACCTTGTACAACCATTTTTATGTGTTGTGTATGATTGGAGTTATTGTGCTATCCCGTAACACTCTAAAAGACCCTTCCGCTGTACCGATACGAAAATTGAGAGTGTTACAGTTTGGTACCAGAGCTCTCGTTATAGAGAACAAAAGATTTTAAAAACCAAGGTTTTGAACAAAACTTTTCAAACTCTTTTAACTATGAACATTTGAGAAAATATTTGAAAAATCTTTTGACTATAACGGTGCCATAGATCTCCGACGTTACCAACAAGCCCTATTAAGAAGATATATATTTTGATATATATAATTTAATTTATATATATGTATATATCGTGGTTTCAGTATGTAATTGTTTAAATAGTATGTTATCCTAATATGAGATATATATAAATGCAGATTGTCATGGCTGACCCTAATATTCCTGTAGAGAACCATGCTATTCCCGAACCTAATGTAGATGATGATCCTTATTTAGACTTAGTACATTATGATATGGATGATGAGGAGGAACCATTTGAGGATCCCGAGCCCGAGATAGGACTAGGAGATCAGATTGCCCCTCAGGTTGATATGGTAGAGAACGAGATTGATAATGTTGATATTGAGAATGACGAGGAGATTGGGTTAGAAAATTCAGATGATGAGATTGACGACGAGGATGTCGAGGAGGATATAGGTATAGACGATGAGGTTGATGATAATGAGGAAACTGAGCTTATTTACCCTTATGATGTTCCAAAGGGCGAGCCTTTACCCCCACCAGTTTATTTGTCTGATTCTGAGGTTGAGCTACCTAGGGATGAAATGTCTGAATCGTCTGAATCTGATTCTGAATCAGAGGAGGATGAGGATGATAATGCACCTGACGGTACTGATGGTATTGCTACTCGTAGACGTGTAATAGGAGAGTCGTCTAATGCTCGAGAGGCTACTCATATTGATGGTCTTGCACCATGGGCCTTGAGACGTGATCTAGATGCTTCCCGTGTTCAGTGTAGTATGACAGAGATTGGATTAGGTGTTGTTCAGACTCAAGTTGCTTATTTAGAGTCGAAGACTAAGGTTGGTGAGAAAGAGCGAGGATTGCTTAGTTTGGATTTGACTAATGTAGAGCGTGGTTTGAATGAGGCTTTTAGGAGGTTATCGATGTTAGAAAGCGGTGAGTTTGCTGCTATGAAGGAAAAGGTGAATTCTATGGAGATTCAGTTGAATGTAGCTCGTGCGATGCGTGAGAAAGCTGAAAAGGAGTTGAATATATCCGTGGGTTGGAATAGTAGATTTTATGCTGACATGGTTGAAAGAGGAGTGATCCGTAAGCGCCCAGCTGAAGATGTGTCTAGTGATCGACCGACAAAGATACAGTAGACGATGGATGATAGACCATCTAGCGGTTCTCAGTAGACCAGTCTGTCTTTAGTAGTGACCTTTGTATCTTTTGTACTTTTGTAGCTTTGACTGAACTGACTTGTTAGTAGTAGACTTGGCACGAATTTTGAGTATATATAGTGCTAGAACTTTGATATGGGATGTAACGAAGACAATGCTTTCGTTTCAAATCGAATGAAATATGTATCTTGTCTTGAATTCCATATTGTGCCTTATTTGTATCTTGATTATAAATTCAATCCATATTATATGAATCCTTGTTGGGTGAATGCTTGATACTTTGAAATTGTGAAATTATAGAACTATGCCACCCAAGAAAGCTGTGACTGAGGATGATGTACGTAGGATTATTACGGAGCAAGTTACCGCATCTATGACTGAATTTATGGAAAATGCTAGAAATGAAGCTTGCGGTAGTGGAGCTGACGGTAGTCGAGCTGGCGGTAGTGGAGCTGGCGGTAGTGGAATTGGCAGTACTAATGTGAATGTGAATGCTAATAATGTGAATACTAATGCTGGAGGAAATATAGGAGGACTTGGAACTAATGCACCTGAAGTTGGTGGCTGTACTTATGTGACGTTCATGAAGTGTGAACCTCTACCTTTTAATGGAACTGAAGGTGTTGTAGGATTAAGCCAGTGGATTGAGAAGATTGAGTCGGTGTTTCGGATTAGTAAGTGTAAGGAGGAAGATAAGGTGACTTTTGCTATGGCTACTCTTAAAGGTCGTGCGTTGACTTGGTGGAACGGGAGAATTGCTTTCATGGGTATTGATGCTGCTAATGCTACTCCTTGGGCTGAAATTAAGAAGTGGATGACTTTGGAGTTTTGTCCTCGTAGTGTGATCATTAGGTTAGAACAAGAGTTGATTCATTTGCGAATGAAAGGTGTGGACATTGATAGTTACACAAACCAATTCCATGAGTTGGCCTTGCTATGTCCTCGATTGGTTGAACCCAAAGAGATCCGAATTGAACAATATATTAAAGGGTTGACCAAGAATATCCGGGGGGACGTGACATCATCTAAACCACTGACCATTGATGATGTTGTTCGAATGGCTTACCAACTCATTGGACAGATAATTCAGGATAGGGAAGATGAAGCCCGTGTTGGTGAGAAAAGAAAGGGAGACGGTGACCGTGTAGATAGAGGTGATAATAGGAAGAATTTCAATCGCCGTCAGAACCAGAGAAAGGGGAATGCAAATGCTCTTACGAACAACACACCGCGCAATGATGATAGATGTCCTAAGTGTGGCAACAAGAGGCATGCTGGCGACTGTTGGAAGTGCCGAAATTGCGGAAAGCTTGGACACAAGGTTGAAAGGTGTAAGAAAGGAACCATTTGCTTCAACTGTAATGAAGAAGGTCATAGGAAATCGGAATGCCCCAAGTTGAAAGCGGTAGTACCTGGAAGAAACCCCCAGGGTGGTGTCTATCAACTTGGAACAATTGAGGTGAAGAAAGAGGATCCGAATGTCGTTACCGGTACGTTTTTACTCAACAATCATTATGTTGTTGCTTTATTTGATTCAGGTGATGATAGGAGCTTTGTATCCACTAAATTTAGTGCCCTTATTGACATTGAACCTGTTGAGATAAATACCAGTTACGAGGTGGAATTGGCTGATGGTAAATTAGTAAAAACTAATAAGCTATTAGAAGGATGCTCTCTAAATCTCTTGAACTATTCCTTTCCGATTGATTTGATGTTGATAGAATTAGGTAGTTTTGATATTATTATTGGTATGGATTGGTTGTCGTTGAATAATGCTACTATTTTATGTGGAGAGAAGAAGGCTAAGATTCCTCTTAGGAATAGGACGTTAGTAATTGATGGTAATCAAGGTGAATCCCGTTTGAAAATCGTTTCATGTACTAAAGTCCAAAAGTACATCAGGAACGGTTGTGAGTTATTCTTAGCTCAAGCGACCGGGAATGACTCTAAGGGAAACGATTGGAAGATGTACCTATTATTTGTGAATTTCCTGAGGTATTTCCTAAATATTTACCCGGACTTCCACCGATAAGGCAAGTAGAGTTTCGAATCGATTTAATTCCTGGTGTTGCACCGGTGGCACGTGCGCCATACCGATTAGCCCCTTCTGAATTAAATGAGTTATCTGAGCAACTTAAGGAGTTGTCTGATAAAGGTTTTATTCGACCGAGCTCGTCGCCTTGGGGAGCTCCAGTCTTGTTCGTTAAGAAGAAGGATGGATCTTTCCATATGTGCATTGATTATAGGGAACTGAATAAGTTGACAATTAAAAATCGATATCCTTTACCTAGGATTGATGATTTGTTTGATCAACTACAAGGATCTAGTGTGTATTCTAAGATAGATTTGCGGTCAGGATATCACTAACTTCGCGTCCGTTAAGAAGATATTCCTATAACTGCATTTAGAACTCGTTATGGACACTATGAATTTCAAGTAATGCCATTTGGGTTAACTAACGCACTTGCGATTTTCATGGATTTAATGAATCGAGTGTGCAAGCCCTACTTGGATAAATTTGTGATTTTGTTTATTGTAGATATTCTAATCTATTCTAAGAATGAAGATGAACATAGAGAACATTTAAGGATTGTTTTGAATTTGTTGAAGGATGAAAGGTTGTATGCTAAGTTTTCGAAATGTGACTTCTGGTTAGATTCTATGCAATTTCTTGGTCATGTGATTAACAAAGATGGAATTCATGTTGATCCTGCAAAGGTTGAAGCCATTAAGAATTGTTCTGCACCGACAACGCCAACGGAGGTACGACAGTTCTTAGGATTGGCTGGCTATTATAGGCGATTCGTTAAAGAATTTTCTTTAATAGCTAAACCCTTGACTAAGGTTACCCAGAAGAATAAACCTTTCGTTTGGGGAAGTGATGAAGATGGAGCATTTCAGACATTGAAGCAAAAATTATGTAGTGCGCCGATTTTATCATTACCCGACGGGAGTGAGGATTTTGTAGTGTATTGTGATGCATCTCTTAGAGGCTATGGAGCTGTTTTGATGCAGCGAGAGAAAGTGACACCTTATGCTTCTAGGTAATTAAGGAAGAATGAGGAGAATTATACTACTCATGATCTTGAGTTAGGAGTAGTAGTCTTTGCTCTTAGGTTGTAGAGACATTATCTGTATGGCACCAAGTGTACGGTATTCACCGATCACAAAAGCCTACAGTATATTCTCGATCAAAAGGAATTGAACATGAGGCAACGAAGATGGATAGAGTTGTTAAGTGATTATGATTGTGATATAAAATATCACCCATGAAAAGCGAATGTTGTTGCCGATGCATTAAGCAGGAAAGATAGAGAGCCTATCAGGGTACGTTTTCTAGTATTGACAGTGCACAATAATTTGGCTGAGCAAATTATAAATGCGTAAATAGAAGCTTGTAAGAAGGAAAATTTTGTTAATGAAGGGTTCCGAGGAGAAGGAGATCCTTTAGAGGTTAGAGCTGATGGAGTGAAATGCTTAAGAGGTCGTATGTGGATACTTAAGTTTGGAGGCTTAAGAGACTTGATTATGTTAGAATCCCATAAATCTAAGTATTCCATTCATCCAGGATCTGATAAGATGTACCATGATTTGAAGAAGTTGTACTAGTGGCCGAATATGAAAGCTGACATAGCTATGTATGTTCTTCAATGCTTGACTTGTGCCAGAGTCAAAGCTGAACATCAAAAGCCAGCAGGACTACTTCAACAGCCAAAGATTCCTGAATGGAAGTGGGAGCGAATTACGATGGACTTTATCACCAAGCTTCCTAGAACATCATCTGGAAACAACTCGATTTGGTTTATTGTCGACAGACTGACCAAATCAGCACACTTCATTCCGGTTGAAGAGCAGATCTCACTGGAGAAGCTGACTCGTATATACCTTGAGAATGTTGTATGCAAGCATGGAGTGCCTGTATCGATCATTTCTGATCGAGAACCTAGATTCGCATCGAATTTTTGGAAATCTCTCCAAAGATATTTGGGAACGCATCTCGACATGAGCACTGCTTATCACCCCCAGACTGATAGGCAGAGTGAAAGGACGATACAAACACTAGAAGATATGTTGAGATCTTGTGTGTTAGATTTTGGTAAGAATTGGGATAAACATTTTCCGTTAGCAAAGTTTTCGTATAACAATAGTTACCATTCTAGTATTAAGGCTGCACCGTTTGAAGCTTTGTATGGTAGGAAGTGTAGATTTCCTGTATGTTGGAGTGATGTTGGGGATACCCAGATCACGGGACCGGAATTGATCCGGGAGACTACGGAGATGATAGTTCAGATTAAGAATAGGTTGTTGACTGCTCGTAGTAGACAGAAAAGTTACGCGGATGTGCGGCGGAAACCGATGGAGTTTGAAGTGGGTGACCGAGTAATGTTGAAAGTATCGCCATGGAAAGCCGTTATATGATTTGGAAAACGAGGGAAATTGAATCCCCGTTATATTGGACCCTTTAAGATTTTACCTAGAGTAGGTCCGGTGGCTTACAAACTAGAGTTACCCCCAGAACTTCATGGTGTTCACAACACATTCCATGTATTTAATCTGAAGAAATGTCTAGCAGTGAGTGATGAGAAAATTTCGTTAGATAAGGTTTGAATAGATGGGAAGTTGCATTTATCGAAGAACCCGTAGAGGTTATGGATCGTGAGGTAAACAACTGAAACAAAGTCGGATACCTATTGTCAAGATCCGATGGAATTCAAAGCATGGGCCGGAATATACTTGGGAACGAGAGGATGAAATATGGAAGAAATATCCGCACCTCTTCGATTTCAATAAGAAACGGACATCAAAATGAAATGGATCACGAGGACGTTGATCCCTTTCAGGAGGAAAAGCTGTGACAATCTAACATTTTCAGGTAGTGAATTATTTTCTCGTATAATATTTTGAAACTTATTTTTGTGTTGGTTGATGAACTCACAATTTACGGATTTAAATTTGGGCTTACGTGCATAATTTAGCGTCCATTACGATTAAACCGGAAACCTTAGGATTACGTATTTACGTTTTTGAACTCCTTTTTTGATGAGACAATTTTTATCGGATTCGTTTTGTGCCGTTGATTCATAATTTATAAAAACATTTTCGTGAAACGACCCGAGGGCACGCAAATCGAGGAAACTAGAATCGAGGAGTATCCGTAAATTAGCGAGATGGGACAAAATAATTTATCCCACCCCACTAAATTAAGGGGCGGCCAAACATGACACCACATCAAAGATGTGGCATCATGTAAACTAGTAGCTTACAAGTGTAAGCTTAGCTTAACACTTAAGCTTGTATTTACCCACCAAACTAACAAAAACAACTAGCTTCTCATTTACCACCATTCACACATGCAAAAACAACTAAAAACTCTCTCAACTCCATCCCTATTGCCATCCCATGTTCAAGAACAAACACCACCATTGATCTTTTCTAGCCACAAAATACTTGTTATCTAGCTATATTATGGAGTTACCTTGAAGCCTTGATTACTTGGTGGCCATTTTAACAACAAAGGAGGTGATTTTCTTGTGTCCTAGGGCTGATTTCCCAACATACTTTCTTCGTGTTTGATGATCTTGGGGATACATTTGGTGTTCATCAAGTTCTTGTCTTCCAAAAACAAGATATACTCTTGGTTGGTAAAGAAGATCATCCTTTCCATTTTCTCTTGTTATTTTTGTAAAGATCCTTTCTTGTTGTATATGTATATGATGAATATATGATGATAAAAATGTTGTGTGGGGATCAAGTGTTGATAAATATGCTTAAAAAGATTAATAACCATAAGAAACAAGGCTAAAATCATGCTTAATTTGTTGGTTGTATAAAAACAGTATGTAACCAAAACTTAAACTGAAAAATTTACATGGTGGAATCCATTTACAGTAAGTACAAGATGTCATACACATGTGAGAGTTGGCCATACAATGGAATCATTAAAATGAGTGAGATATGATCAAAACAAGATGAGTGTGATAATCTGGATAGGTTGTTTTTTGGGACTGTTAAGGATAGTTAAACTTAAAATAAGCAGTAGCTATAACTAAGTTAATTGTAGTACATAATATGAATTTCATGCCATCCAAAAATGAGCTTCTAATTCATTGTAGAAGTCTAGATATGATAAAAATGGTGAAGATGAAAATAAAAATCAGATTTTGAAGAATTAATGTTTATTACTATTATGTAAGCACTCAAATTATATAGTATAAAATGTGAAATTAAAACCCACTAACTTATGAATTTCATTTATATAAATATGTATATGGTTAAATAAATGGACAATTTATAAAAATGGTAGTTGATAATATTTATAAGTTATAAAAACTATAAACATGATTTTTACGACTTTTTCGGCTATTACCGAAAAATTAACGTTTTTCGCCAATTAAAACTTAGACGATCAAACCCGTCTAATTTAAAGTTTTTAAAAGTCATATACTGATATATATGTATCTAATACAAGTAAAAACCGATAAAAACCGAACTATAGGACATACGGACATTAACGAGCTAAGTAAGCATATTGGACTAATAATTGGACTAAATAAGTTAAACACTTATAAAAAGAGCTTATTGGGCTTAACCCATTTGGGCCCAACATGTAAAGTGTAAATACTGATAAGATAAGTATAAAATGTATTAAAATAAGTTAAAGAACTTATAATAAGCTTATTGGACTTAAAATAGGTAAATAGGTAAAACTAGTAAACTAGTAAAAAGTTACCAATACGGAAACTCTAAAATGAGTAAACAAGGATATATAAACCCACTTGATCATCATCATATGTACAAAATCATCATATGTATATTTGTTATTTTGATAAAGTCATTGGACAAAAATCTAAGACCAATTATTATTTATATAGGTTTTCGTGACCGAAGCACGGCCATAGCCGATAATCCGCCTTTCATTATCAACGTGAGTTCATAGCCTCGCACTCTTTTAAATGTTTTATAAAATGATTTGTAAACCCGCGAGGGAAATAACATGCTAGTTTTTGATAAAATAGAACACAAGTAGTCCCGATGGTATGCTTAATGATATGGACCCGAATGATGCTATGACCCTATAAACGAGATAAAAAGGATTATTAGTAGTTAGGTTATGTCACTTAAAGTCCCATTAGCATGAATTGTGAACCACCGGGATTTGGTAGACGCTTATGCATATGATATTACTATTTGGGGACGATCACCCCAGTTCGCGCCTTGACGGTTGATCCTCGTCGTACCACATTGATTGGTAAGCGAATTTATGTATGAGAAGATTTACATAGCGTGATTTTTGTGACGACACGCTAACTTAGATGGGCAAATTGTTTGTCAGGTTCGCGGCCCGTTGTTTTCATAGTAAGGTAACAATGTCATGCGGCTAATAATAATCCTATATACAATACGATAACGATGCTAATAACGATAATAATATTACCTATAATAGTAATATTGAGGCTACGGTCTCATGGACGGTTTAAGATGTATGCTTGATTTATGTATTGCCTGACTAGCAATACGAGGACTTACTTCTGATATTATACTTGTGTTATGATTTTAACGATTGTTTTATATAACGGTTTTATTAAACTCTATGAATTCACTCGGCATTCGCTGATATGATTTTTGCATGTTTTTATCTCAGGTGCTTGAAGGTAATCCGGATGGAGATCGACTCTGATGGCCCACATAATATTAAAAATGTTCATTCGATCTATGTTTTGTAAAATTAATGACCTTTATAATTTGGGACCTGTTGTACACTTTAAAACTTTTTATCGAATGAATGCATGTTGAACCTTGTACGACCATTTTATGTGTTGTCTATGATTGGAGTTATTGTGCTATCCCGTAACACTCTAAAAGACCCTTCCGCTGTAGCGATACGAAAATTGAGAGTGTTACAGGAAAAGCATGCCAACAAGCTCTATGGATGAAGCAAGCGCTTGTTGATTACGGGATTTCTCTTGATGATGTTCCCATCATGTGCGATAATAAAGGTGCTATAGACCTTAGCAAGAATCCCGTGCAACACTCGCGAACCAAACACATAGAAATTCGACACCATTTCCTTAGGGATAATGTTCAAAAGGGGAACATTTCTATTGAGAAGGTACCCTCCGAAGACAACTTAGCCGACATCTTCACTAAGCCACTTAAGAAGGAACCTTTTAATTACTTGCGTCTAGGTCTAGGATTAATGGAACATCTTCCTTAATTTCTTTTCTTTTTGTGTGTCTTCTTGTACCACTTTGAGTCATTGAGTCTTTCAAACTCTTTTTAAATAAAAAAAAAATAAAAAAAAAAAATTCTCTTCTCCTTTTCAAAATTCTCAAAGTCTCTTTCGAAAATGGTTGAGAAATTCGTTTGACATTGTTAATTCAATCTAAACACGATTTTTCATAGATTCTCGCTATTAATCTAGAGTTTACATAATTCATATGTATGATTCTCTCAAACATAGCAAGAACAAGATAGAATCATGGAGGATCATTATGTCATGACTAAAGGTCTTGTCTTACACACCTCCTACATCGATAATTTTAATCCATGTATTTTGGTCAAATCTCTATTTGGTAAGTTTGCATATGTTTTCTTTGTCTATCTCTGCTTTTAAGCATATCCCTATGATAATTTAGACTAGAAAAATAAGATTTGCTGAAAAATCTTCCTCCAAACACCAAACACAGCCTCTACAGGCGGTTCCATATGTGAACCACGGTACCTTAATGATAAGGTACCGCCATCATTGATAAGGAGCCACCTATAGTGCCTTCCTTTTTCGGGTTTTTGTCTGAAACTCCAGACTTGCTCCAACATTTTTGAGAATCTTTGTTTCAAACCCTTTGACCACCCCAAGAATACCCTAAGCCTTCCCTATTTAAACCATATGCATTTTGCACTACTTCACATCCAAAAATTTCTTATTCTCCCAATGAAAGCCTTGAATCTCCTCCATTTTCTCCAATTGCTTTCAATCCCAACTCACCCAAAAACCATTACAATCCTAACCCACCCAAGAACACTCTTAATCACATCTCTCCTACCAAGAATGTTGATTGTGGAACATCTTTTCTTCCACCACCACCCTTTAGTGTTCCTCCTCCTTCTCATGATAATGTCATGCACCATGGAACATATTGTCATTGTTGTCAATATCAACATCTTGCTATGGCACACATCTATGAGGAGTTGAACTACATCAAGAGTCTCTTAATCAAGCCTCCTTTTCACTTTGAATATGAGATCTCCAACAAGCCACCACCACCACCCTACGCCATTACCTTGTCTTTCATATAAGCATTGGTTGCTTATCCACAAGACACCAAATTCAAGCAAATCTTAGAATTCTAGAATAACTAGGATTAGATTTATGCTTTTGGCTTGTTTCTTTTTCCATACATCTTTGTATGATTTTTTTAGTAGTAACCTATCTTGGATCTTTGTCTTTTTGTTTTCTTCTCTTTTATTTTGTGACCTATTGCTATATCTTGTTGGTTGTTTCTTTTGTTCAACTAACCCTTCTATGTAGCTTGTCACCATATCTCGATTCCTCGATGCCCTAAGCTAGGGGGAGTAAGCACCAAGGGGGAGTCTTTGCAAAGTCCGTTCTTCAACACCGACTTGTGCAACCTTTTTGCTTCGACAAAGGGGGAGAAATGAATAAACTCGTCTTCGAAAATCTTGTTTTTTGTGTGATTGAGTTTATGTATTGTCGGAATAAAAAAGGGGGAGATTGTTAATGCAATAATGCCTGAAAACGCTATTTGTATTTCTCTGTCTCACTTAGTTTTGATTACGACAATATGTAAAAACAAGCATTTACGAAAACAACGAAAAACGAATTCTTGAGTTCAAGTATTTTTCATTTTACCCATTTTCACTTAAGGTATGGATAAACAAGTACTAACCTTAATCAAGTGATCAAGTGATTTAATCTTTTCTTAAAACTCACTTTTTATTAAGTGTGACAAGTTTTTATTAAACTTTCTTTTTAAGAAAATGTTTTATTAAATTAATTATTTGAAAATTTGAAAATGGCATATTCTTATTTGGTTAGGAATATTCTATCAGGATATTTTTTAAACCAGATATGACCTCCACCACTAAAGCACAAAAAGGGAGCGGAGTCTAGTCCAGCGGTACCTTAGCTCCTAGACGGTTCCTTATCGATAAGGTACCGCGGGCTAAGATAAGGTACCACGGGCAGATATAACCGTTGGCCCTTTGTCCTATAAATACTGGACCATTCTCAGCTATTCAAATCACCTCTTTTGCACATCTATTTCCAGATTCAAACTCTCTTCTTTAATCACTCAAATCTTTTATCATTTGTTTGATTACTACTTGTTTAAGAAGTGAATCTTGTTATTCCATCCCTTTCTCTCCAAGTGCAAAGAGAAGAACACTATCCTTGTGAAGTGTTGACTCCACCACCAAAGATCCATTGAAGATCTACTTTTATACATTTGTTGTTGTGTCTTAGTTGAGAAGATCCAAGTAGTTGTGTCGATTTGGAAGTTGTGTATGTACTAACTATAGTTGTGTAGATTGGTCCTACTTACCATTAGGGCTCCACTTTTAGCTTAGAGTCGGAAATTGGTTAAGCGACGTGTACGGTTTTCTCCACCATAAGGAGCTTGTTGTGTAGTGAACTCTCGAGTAAGGAGTACTCGAGGAGTGGAGTAGGAACGAGGAGTGAGCTTCGTTGCCGAACCACTATAAATCCTTGGTGTTCGGTTTGATCTTTCTTTACCCTTAACTCTTTACATTCTTTATTCTTTGTGCATATATATTTGTTAGTATTAGCTTAGTTACACTATCATTGTTCATATTGTGCATAAGAAGATTTCACACATTTCCTCAAGTCTAAGTTTTTGAAAAAGGATTTTTTAAAACCACATTTCAACAAGTAAATTATAAGAAACTATTCAACCCCCCCCCCTTCTAGTTTCTACAAACTTGTCTTGTATAAACTTACAGGACAAGCTTCTCTGTTAATATAAAATTAAAGACATAAAGTTGAAAGTATTTACAACTTGATAGTCTTATGTTTTCATTTCTCCCTCTTAAGTTCTTTGATGGCATAAAAAAGACTTCGTATATTAGATCGATGTCTAATTTGAATGTTCTCAATGACTAACTTAAGAGTAGAAATATTCATTCGAGCTTGAACAATTTCGTCATCATGTATCATTTGTCTTCTCCACAACTTAGCCTTAATTTCTTCAAAATCTTCTTCTAACTTCTTTTAATCTCTTTGTATGACTCCTCGTCTTTTCCTATGTCTTTCAATATCTTTAATATGCTAGGGAGGAAGTTTTCTAAATAGGGTAGAATATCTTAGGGGTATTTTTAGGTAAATCTTCAAATATAGGCGATGGTGTATTAACAGGGTAAGGTGATGGATATATTTGGTGATGAGGTGCAAAATCTATTTCTTCATTATATGCATGTATAACTTGCATATAGGGGTCATCATCTAAAGGCAAGACGGCTTTTGGGATTTTCTGGTCTTTGGGTATATTTTCTGAAGTTTCATAAGGATTATTCATCGGAAGATGAAATAAACTTAGGAATACTTACAGAACGCTCATCTTTCGAATCCCATAAGATGATAATAGGCATACCTAATTCTAGAGATGTCGATAAATCCTAACATATAGTAGATTACGTACACATAAACAGAATATCATTTATTTAATGCATATAGTAGATTACGTACACATAAATAAAATATCATTTATTTCTAAGCATGAAATCTCTTATGCATAATATCAAATAAACTTACACATAATCCTGGAGAATATCAGTACAGTCATTCTTGTAGCAGCACTGGCTTTGGCACACGAGGACTTTCTTGAAATTATTTTAAAAGTACTTATAGTCAAGATTTTACGTGTTCTCTATAACCATGGCTCTGGGTACCAATATGTAACACCCCTATTTTACCTTTACGCAGTGAAACATTGATCTGGGGTATTACTTCATAGAACACAAGTCATAATAATAGAAAACAACTCAAAATGTGATGAAATCAACTTTCTTTATATTTCATTGAAAAATCAGAGTTTTACAAAATAAGGTTCCTAAAATCTAGAGTAATTTTAGTCTTGTGCCTCTTCATGCCATCCTTGTGCTGCTCCATGCTAGCAGTCACCATTTATCTGAGATATATGCTTAAAGTCAACACAAAGGTTGAGAGAATTCATAGGTTTTAAAAATAAGTTTGAATACAACATCCTTTTTCCTGAGCTACGTTGTTATTTACTCGTAAGTTTGAATAAAATGATAATTCAATTGCACTAAGCTCATGATACCGCGACTAGACATAGGAACCAACAGTTTGCCCTTATGAGGAAGTCTGCCAAACTATCCTGATTAGCAAAATAAAGTATGCTTGTTTAACCACTGAGGTGCTAGCAAGTGCGACTTGCCCAGACAGGAGATGTCAGTCTCCAATAGTACTATTTACGATATTAGCGCCCATTCCGAGAAATGATTAGTGGTTGTCACACCCAACATGGCGGAATATGGGGCACGACGTATGTATATCATCACAACATGGCGTGTCTATAGAGAAAACTAAATGAAATGGAAATGTCATAAAATGGTGACACAAATGTCATGACAATATCTCCACAAAATGCAGGAGTCTAGGCAAGTAGATAACAGTCCTACCTCTTACCCAAGACAAACAATTACCACAAACAAACATCATAAAGGTGCCCACAAAGTATCACTTATTCAAAACACATTGAAATAAACTAAGAAGGAACGGGGATCTCCTTCAAAAGGCATTCCTACGCGACTCCAATCCTAGCCACATATATTCTCACGCTTAACCACTTTATCACCTGAAAGAGACACTAAAACACGTCAACATAATGTTGGTGAGAGTCATAGGTTTAGACTCCAACCGAAAACAGATTAAAATAAGCTGTGAACCACCATAAACCACTAAACATATGGACAATGTGCTACAAATATGCATTAACAACTAACATTCAAGATCAATCATTCCAAACAAAATCCAAGGCTCCCAGCCTTACCAAACACCATGGTACCATAGGCGCCCATACACCTATGTACCAATCCCAAGGCCCCGCCTTGTTATTATCCATTGGTCCCATAGATGCTCACACATCTATGTACCTCCCCAAGGCCCCGCCTTGACAACATCCCCTTGGTACCAAGTCAAACCACAATAACTGAGACGGTACGTGTCCCCCGATCCAAATCATAAACACAAGTAAAAATCACATAGCAGTTAATCACATAAGTGCACACACAAGTCCATCACAAACCATAAAAACATTCACATCATTAGTTACAAAACCATACAGTGTCTCTTCCATCCCATCTGGAAGTGAAAACATTAAAATATATGGGACTATAAAGCTCACCTGATTGAGCTTCTCCAAAAGTCCGCGCACTAGCAAAAAGCTAACAAACAAAAGCACACAGTTAAAACATGAACCAAATACTAAGATGGCTCATCAACCTATGATGGACATCTAACCTTCTCCCATATATATACCTCATTTATATGCTCTAAGCATCTCATTACACCCCTCTATAAAGCCCTTAACTCAGTTTACTTCATAACCCGTCCCGTTAACATTTTACCCAAAACAGTCCCGGTTTTTAGGTCTCCAAACTATAACCTAAACGCCCACCTAAACATACCCATGATCTCTGTAAAGGAAATCCTATGCCCTTACATATGTTCACTAACTCCTCCCTTTTTTCCCAACCTTAAAGCTACTGTTAAGGTCCCGATAAATATATATATATATATATATATATATATATATATATATATATATATATATATATATATATATATATATATATATATATATATATATATATATATATATATATATATATATATATATATATATATATATATATATATATATATATATATATATATATATATATATATATATATATATATATATATATATATATATATATATATACTTCTGCCTATCTGCATTTTACCGATTTTGAACATACAAAAAGTTTGTTATGATTAAGGGTCTTACCCTAACCCATTTGCTTAGCCACCCTTAAGATCTCGTATTTAATATATAAACCAACACCCATGCTCATTATAGGGCTCAAGTGTACTCCTAAGTACCCCAATCACCTTAAAACATTAAATTGAACCCGACTGATTTCAAAACTGTTTTGACCTCCGACTGATGTAACCTGTTTTTGACCCACCTCCCGACCTCCAATTTAGTCCTCGTTTCTTGCATTTGAAAGCCACTTCAATTAACTATTCAGGGATGCTTGGATCTTAAAATAATAATTTGTAGAACTCTAGATATGATCAAAACAAGTGACTTAAGAATTTGCCCAACTTTTAAAAACAAATTTAAACATGATTAAACCCTAATTAACATCACTAATAATCACCAATCATTATCCTAATCATGTTAATTGTTATAAAACCCCTAATTACAGGTCTATTAAGAACTCTAATCCATCATATAAATTGATTACATAAAACTTGAAGCCTTAATGCTATAAAACAAGAAAACTATAAGAATTAAATCAAGATTTTTACCTCAAATCTTCAAGAAAATTATTTTTGATGAATCCCTAAATTAGGGCTTGTAAAAATTCGGCCAAAAGGGGAGAAAATTAATGAAAAACTGATTTTTGTGATATAAACATGGTATATATATGTTTTATTAAAAAGGCTATTCCAAATTGGGCTCAAGTTGGGTCTTTTGGCCCATTATCCTTTCTTTTTCTTTTCTAGTCGGTTTAAAACCCGATTCATATATATATATATATTAAGACTTATTAATATATTATTAATAATACCTTAAGTTACTTTAATTTATTTCAGCTCCTAAAACCTCAAAACCGTAAAACTAGTCAATTTACACGTATACCGTAAAAAAACGTAAAATATACAGTTTTAAAAAAACTCTTGAATTTTGAAATAAAATTTTAAACTAAGTCCTAAATGACTTAAAACCATCCCGAAAAATACTCCCATGACTAAACACGTTACCCGAGACCTCTAAATGCTAAACCCCAAATCGTAAAAAAAAATACGATTTACTATAATACTTATACGTATACGTAAACAACAAAATAACACCATTTCATTTCATAATCACTAACTATGAGCTCATGAACATGAAATAACCGTTCCTCGATTTACTTATGAGTACTTTATACCCATATACGATATCCACACCAACCTCGTTCACCCAAAATAAACATGTAAACACGCTAATCATATAGTCACACATAAATTAACCTTAAAATAAGACCAAGTGATGAACCTCAAAACCACGGTTGTCACATTAATAAGTGTAAAAACACTTATCCTTTTACCACTAATTTCCAATAATAACAAGACCAAAACGTGTAATTTATGTCGTAAAAGTCGGAATTATGCGTGGTTTGTGTTTTTATTGTGTTTTAGGACCAAAAGATTAAAAAGGAAGAAAACACGGGCTTTCACGGGCTTTTATCGAAGAAAACGGGAAAAGACGAAGTCAAAAGATCAAGAGTGCAAAAAGAACGGAAGTCCAAGGCCTATTCTGAAGATTTATCGAAGAACAAGTCTAAAGACGAAAGTTTAATGAAGTCGAAGAACTCGAGTCTAAATAAATGAAGAAATATTAAGACGAGTTTAATTAATCCCGAGACGACATCGAGAAAGACAAAGAATTAAATCGAGTCGAGAAGACGTGAAGAAAGAAAGAAGATGCAACACATGCTCTCCTTCCATTTTCCCTATAAATACCCTCCTAATACACATTAGGAGGGGAGTTAGTCTTTAATTTTTAGTTTTTCATTTTTTATTTTTTATTTTTTTATTTTTTATTTTTCTTTCTAGTTTTAGAGAGAGAAAGTTCTAAACTTTCTCTCACTAAGTTTCATCTTTCCTTTTAATCTTTCAAGATTAAACATTTGTGTATTGCTTATTTCTTTAATCAAGTTAAGTTTAAGCTTTCAATCCTTAATCTCATTCTACTTTTCTTTGATTTTTAGATTGATTTTGGTACGAATTTCATATGATCTGTGTTGTTCTTAATGATTTCGTGCTTAAAAAGTTAATCTTTTGATCATTACTTAAGTTTTCATACGAATAAGCTTTGAGATTCTTGTGCTTTTTGGCTTATTTTTATGTTTAGCTTATTTACTTATAAAAAGTTTTCTTAAAAAGTTCATATTTTTATGGTTTGATTTAATAGTTTGCTTATTTTGAGGTTGGATGAGTTGTTAGTAGTGCTTATTTGATCCGTTTAGTTCTTTATTCGTTCTAGTTGGTGAAAAGCTTATCATTATAGCTTATTCATTGGCTTATTTCGATCTCCATATAAACCGGAAAGGGTACAAACCCCTTTCCGATCATGATATTCCGACCAACGCACCCTTATCCCTTATTCCGATCGAGTGATCGGAATAGGGTTTATACATTCCGACTGTGGCCTTTTGATTATTCTGATTGGAGCTTATTCCCACATATTCCGATTAGGCCCATCTTTAGTAACATTCTGATTAGTGATAATCCCAGTATTCCGATTGGCATCATTTCTGAGTTATTCTGATTTGGCCCTTGTTTGTACATTCCGATTTGAGTTGCTAATCCCAGTATTCCGATTGGGCAATTTTCGCATATTCCGATTGTGCTTGTTATTATATTCCGATGGTGTACGTTTAATAACATTCCGATTTGTCCATTTCATACATTCCGATCACCAGATCGGAATATATTCCGATCTGGACCTATTTTGCCACATTCCGATCGTTGGTTAAGTGAAATTCCGATTAGTGTCTTTCTCCTATATTCCGATTAGGGCTTGTTTAGTTTATTGTTTTTATAAAATTTCCAAGTGTTAGTTTTATTTAGTGTGCTAGTATTTTTTTAATATTGCCTTTAAGTTTCCAAGCATTTATTTTAACTCGTCATTTTAGTATTAATCTTTAAACTTCTACTTTACGCAACGACACTTAAATTACTTGCTATTAGTTTAAAATAGATAACAAACCAAACCATTCTCTTGATTCACCAAAAGACGATTGAGTCGCACTTTAGACCGGTAATCAATTCGAAAAGATTTGGGACTATGAATTTTCATACTTGGGGTAAAATCCAAGTACTAAATGGCGCCGCTGCCGGCTCTTTTCGTTAAGATTAACGGTTTCTAGTGAGAGACGCATTGAATTTTGGGATCCGTTCTTTGAACTTATTTTTCTTGCTTTAAAAATTTTCAAAAATACAAAAACATTGAAAAATCATCAAAAGCAATTCTTTTCCAACGATTTTGCACCAAAAAGATTATATAGATATTCTCTCTGTGTATATTTTTCTTCTGCAGGTGTATGCGTACTAGATCTTCGAACTATTCTGAGCCCGAGACTCGTGAAGATTTGGATATGTCTGGTGTTAATAACAACAATAATAACCCACCTCTACCCAATTTGAATAACAACAACAACAACAACAACAACAATGTCCCCCTACCTGATTTACGAACAATGGAGGAATTGTGTCAACCCACCATGAACGGACGCGGAGGCCCGATTGCGCCAATGCACGTCACGGCTCAGGAGTTTTCGTTGAAACATCACATGATCCAACAAGTGCAATCTAACCCATTTCGTGGAATTCCGGATGATGATGCCAACAAACACCTCGACAAATTCATTACCATCACCCAAAGTATGAAGTGCCCCGGTGTTTCTAAGGATGACCTTCGCCTTCAACTTTTTCCCCACTCGCTTTCTCACCATGCCGAAAAATGGTTTGACCATCTTCCGAAGAATTCTATTCATACGTGGAATGACATGACTCAACGCTTTTTGTCGCGCTACTTCCCACCATCCATGGTAACGAGCCTTCGTAACCAAATTAGTGGATTCATGCAAGACAATGATGAATCACTCTTTGATGCTTGGGAACGATACAATGATTTGATCGACCGCTGTCTGAACCATAACATGCTCCTCGTCACTCTCATTGATACTTTCTACAATGGTCTCACTTTTCGTGATCGTGACACGATCAATGCCGCCGCCGGTGGTACTTTTATGAAAAGGAGACCGGAGGAGTGTCGAGAGTTGATTGAAAACATGACTACTCACCACAAGAATTGGGATTCATCCGCATCCTCAAGATCTAACTCGAGAGTCAATGTTTCTTCTACTACTTCCAATCCTGAGATGACTGAAATTTCTCGACAACTCGCTGAGATGAACAAGAATTTCATGACCATGGCCACAAACCACTTTCAACAAGCTAAAGCCGTTTCTATTTCTTGTGACACATGTGGTGGTCCTCATTCTTACAATGATTGTCCTTCTACCCAAGGTAATTTTTCTAAAAACGTTAACGCGGCATACGGGACTTACCCCACGGGAGGCTATCAAGCTCGCCTGCAAGGAGACCGTAGCTTGCTAAGTTATCGTTCAAACAATTATCTTGCTCCACCCGGTTTCCCTCCTTCAAACTAAAACCAACAACAAAGCTATAACCGAAACAACCAATCCCAACCTCGTGCCAACAATCAATATCAATCCCAAAGAAACCCATACCCACCTCAAGGAAATTCGCAAGCTTACCAAGCTCCACCTCTCAATCAACCGATGGCATTAAATCAAGACGTCGAGACGTTCATGAAGACTAATCGGGAGCTGGTGACGAATCTTCAGAGTCAAGTCATCAACTTGAAGGGTGAAATGGCGAAACAAGGGAACGATATTCGAGCCGAGCTAAGGAATGATATGGCAAAACAAAGCAATGAAATTCGTGCAGACATCAGAGATTCTTTCAGCACTCAAGCGCTTAACATACGTGATATGATAGGTTCGCTCATCCAAGGTAATCAACCCTCTTCTTTGGGTACTCTTCCGAGTAACACCGTTGCGAACCCAAGAGGGGAGATGAAAGCAATCACCACTCGTAGTGGAAAAGGTTATACGGAACCCGAGCTTCCTACACCTCCACCTGTGATTGTGAACAAGGAAAAAGAGCAACTTTCCCCACCTCCTTCACCTTCTATCCCCATTTCCCTACCACCCGTGGTTGTGAGTGATCCTACTCCCCTAAAGCCTTCTTCTTCATCCAATATACCTTATCCTTCAAGGTTGAGGAAAGAGAAGAAAAAGAGCAAGGATGATATTCAAGTTTAAAACTTTCTAAAAATGTTTAAACAATTGAATTTTAACATCTCCTTTGCCGAGGCTCTCGCTCACATGCCTAAATACGCTAAGATGTTTAAAGATCTTCTAAGTGATAAGGAAAAGCTTCTTGACATTCTCAGACCCAACTTAATGAGAACTGCTCCGTAGTGCTCTTAAGGCAATTGCCCACCAAACTTGGTGATCCGGGTTGCTTCTTGATTCCTTGCCACTTCCCGGGAGTAGAGAATTGCATGGCCCTAGCCGATCTAGGTGCTAGTATAAACTTAATGCCTTTAAGTGTTTGGAAGCAATTATCTCTCCCCGAGCTAGTCCCCACCAAAATGACTTTGGAATTAGCCAACCGTACGGTTGCTTATCCAGTGGGGATAGTTGAAGATGTCTTTGTTGGCGTCGACAAATTCACCTTCCCGGCGGATTTTGTTGTCGTTGACTACGAGATGGATCCCCGTGTTCCATTAATCGTTGGACGTCCCTTCCTGAGGACAGGTCGCACTCTCATTGATGTAGCCGCGGGCGAAATAATCATGAGAGTTGGTGACGATAAAATTGTCTTTAACATGGGTATGATTTCTAAGCAACCTTATTCATATGAGAATGTTAATGCTATTGATGTTCTCGATGAGGCTTGTGAAGAACATTTTCACGATGCTTGCAAAAGTACTCTTTCTTCTCTACCCAATGTTGAGACCGTTGCCTCAATTGCTCCAGCATTGACTCCTTTTGGAGAAAGTGACTTGGATGATTTCGAAGCTAGCTTGGGTCCACTCGATATTAAGTATGATAATTTGTCCACCGATTGGGATGAATATATTCGTACTATTGAGAGACTTCTCAATGAGGACCCGTTTTCTCCTCCTTCTCCTAAAGAGGTGACTAATGATGATCCATCGTTAGTTTCACCATCTATTGAGGATCCTCCTACTCTTGAGCTTAAGGACCTACCTCCTCATCTTGAGTATGTTTTCCTTGAAGACAACGAGAAGTTACCGGCCATCATCGCGAAGGACCTGAAAGAAGAAGAAAAAGCCCGACTTATTGCCGTGTTGAAGAAGCATAAAAGAGATATCGCTTGGAAAATCTCCGACATTCGCGGAATTGATCCTCACTTTTGCACACATAAAATTCTCATGGAGGACGACTTTAAGCCCACAATTCAAAGCCAACGAAGGGTGTATCCTAAAATCCATGAAGTCATCAAAAAAGAGGTTATCAAACTTCTTGATGCGGGCATGATTTACCCTATTTCGGATTCACCATGGGTTAGTCCAGTCCATTGTGTGCATAAGAAAGGCGGAATTACCGTTGTGCCCAATGCAAACAACGAGTTGATTCCTACCCGTCTTGTTACTGGGTTGAGAGTTTGTATAGACTACCGCAAACTCAATGATGCCACGAGAAAGGATCATTTCCCCCTACCTTTTATGGACCAAATGCTTGAACGTTTAGCGAGTAATGAATATTAATGCTTTCTTGATGGTTTCTCGGGTTATTTCCAAATACCCATCGATCCCCAAGATCAAGAGAAGACAACATTCACTTGTCCCTATGGCACATTTGCTTACAAAAGAATGCCTTTTGGCTTATGCAATGCCCCTGGGACTTTCCAAAGGTGCATGTTGGCTATCTTCCATGACATGGTTGAGCAAACCATGGAAGTCTTCATGGATGATTTCTCGGTCTTTAAGGATTCCTTCTCTTCTTGCCTTGCCAATTTGGAACGTATGCTTAAGCTGTGCGAAGACACTCGCCTTGTTCTGAATTGGGAAAAATGCCATTTTATGGTCAAAGAAGGCATTGTGCTAGGACACAAAATCTCTAAAGACGGTCTTGAAGTCGACCGTGCTAAAGTTGATGTCATAGCGAAATTACCTCCACCTTCAACCGTGAAGGGTGTGAGAAGTTTTCTGGGTCATGCGGGCTTCTATCGTCGATTCATTCAGGATTTTTCTAAAATCGCTCGCCCAATGACCCACCTCTTGGAAAAAGATACTCCTTTTATCTTTTCTAAAGAGTGTATCGAAGCCTTCAATCTTCTTAAGGATAAGCTAACTAAGGCACCGGTCTTGGTTACCCCTAATTGGGAGCTGCCTTTTGAGTTGATGTGCGATGCTAGCGACTTTGCTATTGGTGCGGTTTTGGGACAGAGAGTGCATAAACACTTCCAACCAATCCACTATGCTAGCAAAACAATGACGGGGGCTCAATTGCATTATACGACAACCGAAAAAGAGCTTTTAGCTGTTGTCTATGCTTTTGAAAAATTCCGCCCCTATCTTGTTTTATCCTCCACAATCTTATACACGGACCATTCCGCGTTGAAGTACTTGATGACTAAGCACGACTCTAAGCCAAGACTTCTTCGCTGGGTTTTACTCCTTCAAGAATTCAACATTGAAATTCGTGACAAGAAGGGAGCCGAAAACCTGGCCGCGGATCATCTGAGTCGACTTGAGGATCCATACCAAGGGGATCATCCGAACAAAGAGATCAATGACTCTTTCCCCCTTGAGACCTTAATGTCTATAAATCTCAATCTTGATGACACTCCGTGGTTTGCCGATATTGCAAATTACTTAGCAGGTGGTATTCTAATTAAAGGGTTAACATCCCAACAAAAGAAGAAGTTCTTGAATGATGTTAAGACTTACTTTTGGGATGACCCTTATCTATTCAAACAATGTGCTGATCTGATCATTCATCGTTGTGTTGATGGACCGGCAGCTTTGCAAATCCTTGATGCTTGCCATAGAGGACCCACCGGTGGTCACTTTGGTCCCAACTACACCGCGAAGAAAGTGTTTGACGCTGGATTCTATTGGCCCACCATTTATCGTGACGCTCACGAAATGGTTAAGCATTGTGATGCTTGCCAACGCCAAGGCAAGATCACAAATAAGGATGAGATGCCTCAAAATTTCATACAGGAATGTGAAATCTTTGATGTATGGGGCATCGACTTTATGGGGCCATTTCCATCCTCCAAAGGGAACAAGTACATCCTCGTAGCCATTTGCTACGTTTCTAAATGGGTTGAAGCCAAGGCTCTCCCTACGAACGATGCGAGGGTGGTTGTGAACTTTTTGAAGCAGCTTTTCGCTCGATTCGGCGTTCCTCGTGCTATTATCAGTGACCGCGGGACTCATTTTTGCAATGATCAATTTGCAAGAGTCATGGCTAAGTATGGTGTTAACCGTCTTTCCACCGCCTATCATCCCCAAACCAATGGGCAGGCCGAGATTTCCAACCGTGGATTGAAGCGAATTTTGGAGCGTACTGTGGGAGAGCATCGTGTCGCGTGGGCTGATAAGTTAGATGATGCTCTGTGGGCTTTCCGTACTGCTTATAAGACCCCGATCGGTTGTACACCTTATCGTCTTGTGTACGGGAAAGCATGCCACCTCCCCATCGAGCTGGAACATAAGGCGCACTGGGCCTTGAAGTGGGCTAACTTTGACATCAACAAAGCCGGTGATCATCGCAAGATTCAACTCAACGAGCTCAACGAACTGAGGAATGAAGCTTACGAGAACTCACTGATCTACAAGGAGAAGACCAAGATCATTCATGACGCAAAAATCAAGAACCGAGAGTTACACGTTGGTGATCAAGTCTTACTTTTTAACTCTCGGTTGAAGATCTTCTCTGGCAAGTTGAAGAGCCGCTGGTCTGGTCCATTCACCGTCGCCAAAGTCTTTCCATATGGGACCATTGAGCTTTCTCAGCCAAATGGGCCCAATTTCAAGGTGAATGGCCAGCGTTTGAAGCTGTACTTTGGTGAGGACATCTCTCATGAGATGATTCCATCCCTCACCACGTTTCCCATGAACTAAAATTGGGTCGAGTCAGGCTAGTGACTCGGTGAACAAAAACAAGCGCTTCTCGGGAGGCAACCCGTGATCTATCCTTTACTGCTTTCATAATAAGTGTAGGTGGGAGCCCCGTATGTGTTTGTTTTCTTGTTTCTTGTGTTGTACAGGGATTAAAGCTTCAACGATGCATCTTGATGACTTTCGACGAACCGTGATACCGTGTTCCCATCTTCCCGGTTCAATCCTAAACTCTTGTGATTCAATATTTCATATCTTATATGTTCACACTGAATTCACTTTAGTTGTCCTTTCCATAGCAAAATTTAAACAAAGTGCACAATGCCCTAAGTGTAGGGGAGTTTACTCCCGCATGCTTAAACATTGAGGACAATGTTTATCTCAAGTGTAGGGGGACTTCTATCGAAGTAAGTGGTCTTTTCCATGAATTTTCCCTCATTTTAACCGGAAAATTTGATTTTTCGACATTTTTCAAAATTCTTAATCTATTTTGGCCTAGTTGTATAGTTGTATTTTCCTTTGTTATGTTTATTTTCTTTCCTTGCTAGAATAAATTTTCAATAAAGAGGTTTTAAATTTTTCTTAGTCGTGAACATTTTAACTCAACCCGAGTTTACTTATCTAAGTTTACTCTAGCTAGTATCTTTAACGTGTTTAAGTCAAGTTTTGCTAGGCTTTTATATAGGGAACTTTAAAATGCGAAAGTCTTAACTCTCACGGGTTAAGAACAAGAACTTTTCGCATGTTCCTTGATAGGTGTGTAAACACCCATCCTTTTACCACTTAATTCTGGCTAAAACGAGACCAAAACACGTATTTAATATCATTTGTTTGGAATTATGCGTGGTTTTTGTGTTTATTGTGTTTTCAGAGCCAACCGGATGAATATTGAAGAAAACATGGGATTGCACGGGTTTTACCGAAGAAAAAGACTCAAGATGAAGTCTATTGTCCAAGAGATGCAAAAGACTTGAAGTCACTGGGACTATTCGAAGATTTATCGAAGAAAAGGACCAAAGATGGAAGATTTACATTAGTCGAAGAAACTCAAGTCTATTAAACGAAGAAATTAAAAGACGAGTTGAATTTAATCGACGAAAAATCCTGAATCAGAATCGAAAACGTCAACTTTTCTGAAAAGACGAGAAGACAAGAAGAACGGGAGAAAGCCCACTCACCAACCAAAGGGAAAACCTATATAAAGGGTTCCCCACACACACTTTTCATTCAGTTTTTAGTTTTTTTCATCTCCTTCTTTTTCTCCCTTTTAGTTCGTAACATCACCAACACCACTAGGGTGTTTGGTGATTTTGATCTTTGTTTTTCAAATCTTGTAATTTTAATCTTTGTTTTATCTTGTTCAACATTAATCATCAATACAAGTTCTTGTTTAATATTTCCATTTCATCTTGTTCATCATCCTCTTTTTATTCAAGTTCTTAAGTTCTTATTTGATTGATTTGATCTTTAAAAAGTTGTTGAATTTGTGTTTTTACTGTTGGGATTTGTTGCTTATGGTTATTAGATGAATTGTGGTTAATTTGGTAAAACCTTTTTGAGTATTTAGTTTGATTTTGGATCAAAACGTTTCTCCCTGTTTTTCTGCTTAAGTTACTGTTCTTGAGTTTCCCAGACTTCCGGATGAACCAAAAGTTCCGGATAAACTAAAACTTCCGAATGAACTAAGACTTCTGGATGAACACAATCTTCCCAATGAACATAAAAAGTTCCGGATGAATAGTTTTTCAAAAAGTTCCGAATTAGTCAATACTTCCGAATAAACTTCCGACTCAAAGTTCCGGATCAATCTTCCGAGTGAAAGTTCCGAACAAAGTTCCGGATGAGCAAAAGTTCCGAATGAACAACAAGTTCCGGATGAGCAAAAGTTTTGAATCAACCTTTATTTCCAGAAGTTCCGAACCAACTTCCGAATCAACTTCCGAAGAAAGTTCCGGATAAACTTCCGGATCAATAGTTCCGAATCAAGGTTACTTCCGAATCAATTTTCTTTGAGTATTTTTAAGGTTTACTTTCTGTTTCTTCATTTCATATTTATATTTTAATTGTAATTTTAATTTTAATTTTAATTTTAATTTTAATTTTAATTTTAAAGTTTTATTAATTGTTATTAATTTAATTGCTTTTAAATTTAAGTTCACATTTTAGAGCATTTAACATTTAGTAGATTAGAAAACCAATTCCTTTTTAGTAACCAAGAACAATCATTCCACTTAGAACCAAGATCAATTCGAGAGGATATCGAGAGACATTAATTGAACCTATCAAAATGCTAGTATCAAATGGCGCCTCTGCCGGCTCTTCTCGTTAAGATCAAAAGTTTTTTGTGAGAACTTGGATTTTGGGATCCGTTCCCCGTGAACGTTACTTTTTCATCAAAAATTTTCAAAAAACACTAAAAAAAAATATATATATATCTATATATATAAAATTTTCAAAAATCCTAAAAAGTAAAAACATAAGAAACAAAAAATATTTTGCTTTGGTTTTCTCTTGTTAGTTCTTTTGCAGGTGTATGCGCACTCGATCCACGTCTTATCAAGAGCCCGAGCCTCTCGATCACTTAGACATGGCCGGTGTACAAAACAACAATAACATACCACCTCCAAACAACAATAATAACAACAACAACCCACCTTTCAACAACATGAATAATAACAACAACAATGAGCCTCTACCGGATAATCGCCCGATGATTGAACTGCTGCAAGCTCATGTAGATGGCAACACTGATCCAATTGTTATACCAGCATTTGCAGCCAACAATTTCGAGCTCAAATCAGGCTTTATCCAGATGGTCTCTGCTCAACCATTCTTGGGACGTACCATTGATGATCCACATGACCACATCAAGAGATTCTTGCAACTCACCAATACGGTCAAATTCAATGGTGTTCCACAAGAGGTAATCCGTCTACAACTTTTTCCCTTTTCTTTAGAGGGACAAGCCCGGCATTGGCTTGCTAAGGAACCGCCACAGAGTATTCTCTCGTGGACGGATTTGGAAACTAAGTTTATCAATTAATTTTTCCCACCCTCTCGTACTACCGCTTTGCGGAATGAAATCATAAATTTTGAACAAAAGTACGATGAGTCGTTCAGTGAATCTTGGGATTGTTTTAAAGATCTTTTAAGAAAATGCACACAACATGGTTTTACCAAAGTGCATCAAATTAATAATTTTTACAATGGTTTAAGCATGAGTGGCCAAGATTCACTAAACAGTGCCTCGGGGGGTAATCTTTTGGCTAAGACTTCCAATGCTGCTTGGGATATCATTGAGAATAAGTCTCGTGTACAAACCAAGAGTGTTCGGACCAATGTCGCTAGTGCTTGCACTAGTGATAGCGACAAGCGACTTGACAAAATCACTACGCTTCTTGAATCGCTTGTTACCCACACCGTCAGCAACAACAACAGCAACAACGCTAAAAACGCTCAAGTCAATGTTGTTAGCCAACCATGCGAGATATGCGGGGGTCCTCACTCTTACACTACTTGTACTGCCACCCAAGACTACCCTTCTGAGAATGTGAATGCAGCTTATCAAGCTAGACCTCAAGGTGACCGTAATTTGCTTAGCTACCGCTCCAACAACTACCTCTCACCACCCGGTTTTCCTCCTACCAACCCAAACCAACAACAAAACCTCAACCGCCCCCCTCAGCAACAACAACAACCTCGTACACCATGCATCCCTCCTCACAAGCAGCAACAACCACCTCAACGAAACAACCAAGTATACCAGCAACCTGCTTATCAACCACCTGCCTACAATGCTCCTCCCAACCAACCCACCGCTCTTCACCAAGAAGTGGAAACTTATATGAGGACTAACGATGTGATCGTGGGAAATCTTCAGCGGGAAGTGCTCAACCTGAAAGCAGACTTGGTCAAACAAGGGAACGATTTGAGAGCCGACATGAGAAATACTTTGGATAGTCAAACGAATGACTTGAAGAACATGATGGCTAGTTTCTTCCAAGGTAATCAACTCTCTTCTTCGGGTACTCTTCCGAGTAACACCGTTGCGAATCCAAGAGGGGAGATGAAAGCAATCACCACTCGCAGTGGCAAAGGTACCAAGGAACCCGAGCTTCCTATACCTCCACCGGTGATTGTGACTAAGGAGAACGAGTCACCTGCTCCCATTACTCATCCTTCTCCTTCCCCAATTGCTCCACCTCCTTCACCTTCTACCCCTATTTCCCCACCACCCGTGGTTGTGAGTGATCCTATTCCCCTAAAGCCTTCTTCTTCATCCAATATACCTTATCCTTCAAGGTTGAGGAAAGAGAAGCAAAAGAGCAAGGATGATATTCAAGTTTCAAACTTTCTCAAAATGTTTAAACAATTGAATTTTAACATCTCCTTTGCCGAAGCTCTCGCTCATATGCCCAAATACGCTAAGATGTTTAAAGATCTTCTTAACGACAAGGAGAAGCTTCTCGACATTGCTCAGACCCAACTTAATGAGAATTGCTCTGCAGTGCTCTTAAGGAAATTGCCAACCAAGCTTGGTGATCCGGGTCGTTTCTTAATCCCTTGCAACTTCCCGGGAGTAGAGAATTGCATGGCCCTAGCCGATCTAGGTGCCAGTATCAACTTAATGCCCTTAAGCGTTTGGAAGCAATTATCTCTCCCGGAGCTAGTCCCCACCAAAATGACTTTAGAATTAGCTAACCGTACGGTTGCTTATCCAGTGGGGATAGCCGAAGACGTCTTTGTAGGAGTCGACAAATTCACTTTTCCTGCTGATTTCGTCTTTGTTGACTACGACATGGACCCTCGTGTGCCATTGATCGTTGGTCGTCCATTCCTGAGGACCGGTCGCACTCTAATCGATGTTGAAGCCGGTGAGCTTATCATGAGAGTGGGTGACGATAAAATCGTCTTCAACATGGGAAAGCTTTCTAAACAGCCTTATTCATACGAGAGTGTTAATTGTATTGACGTTCTTGATGAGGCTTGTGAAGAACACTTCAAAGATGCTTGTAAAAGTATTCCTACCTCTCTTCCCAATGTTGAGACCGTTTCCTCTATCGACTCATCACTATCTCTATTTGGAGATAGTTTTTTCCTTTGGAAAGACTTGGAAGCTACCATGGGAGATGTGAACTTAGATCATGATGATTCTATCACCAATTGGGATGAAGATCTCCGCCTCATTGAAAACCTTCTCAAAGAAGACAATCTTTCTCCTCTATCTCCGAAGGTTACTGCTATTGATCCTCCTTCTCCTAAAGAGGTGACTAATGATGATCCATCGTTAGTTTCACCATCTATTGAGGATCCTCCCACTCTTGAGCTTAAGGACCTACCTCCTCATCTTGAGTACGTTTTCCTTGAAGACAACGAGAAGTCGCCCGTCATCATCGCAAAGGACCTAAAAGAAGAAGAAAAAGCCCGCCTTGTCGCCTTGTTGAAGAAGCATAAAAAAGCTATCGCTTGGAAAATCTCCGACATTCGTGGAATTGATCCTCACTTCTGCACACACAAAATTCTCATGGAGGACGACTTTAAGCCCACAATTCAAAGCCAACGAAGAGTGAATCCAAAAATCCATGAAGTCATCAAAACAGAGGTTATCAAACTTCTTGATGCGTGTATGATTTACCCTATTTCGGATTCACCTTGGGTTAGTCCAATCCATTGTGTGCCTAAGAAAGGCGGCATCACCGTTGTGCCCAATGCAAACAACGAGTTGATTCCTACCCGTCTCGTTACTGGGTGGAGAGTTTGTATAGACTACCGCAAACTCAATGATGCCACGAGAAAGGATCATTTCCCTCTACCTTTTATGGACCAAATGCTTGAATGTTTAGCGGGTAATGAATATTACTGCTTTCTTGATTGTTTCTCAGGTTATTTCCAAATACCCATCGATCCCCAAGATCAAGAGAAGACAACATTCACTTGTCCCTATGGCACATTTGCTTACAAAAGAATGCCTTTTGGCTTATGCAATGCCCCCGGGACTTTCCAAAGGTGCATGTTAGCTCTTCCATGACATGGTTGAACAAACCATGGAAGTCTTCATGGATGATTTCTCGGTCTTCGGGGATTCCTTCTCTTCTTGCCTTGCCAATTTAGAACGTATGCTTCTGCGGTGCGAAGACACTCGCCTTGTTCTAAATTGGGAAAAATGCCATTTTATGGTAAAAGAAGGCATTGTGCTAGGACACAAAATCTCTAAAGCCGGTCTTGAAGTCGACCGTGCTAAAGTAGATGTCATAGCCAAATTACCTCCACCTTCAACCGTGAAGGGTGTGAGAAGCTTTCTGGGTCATGCGGGCTTCTATCGTCGATTCATTCAGGATTTCTCTAAAATCGCTCGCCCGATGACCCACCTCTTGGAAAAAGATACTCCTTTTATCTTTTCCAAAGAGTGTCTTGAAGCCTTCAACTTGCTTAAGGATAAGCTTACTAAGGCACCCGTCTTGGTCACCCCTAATTGGGAGCTGCCTTTCGAGTTGATGTGCGATGCTAGCGACTTTGCTATTGGTGTGGTTTTGGGCCAAAGAGTGAATAAACACTTCCAACCAATCCACTATGCTAGCAAGACAATGACGGGGGCACAATTGCATTATACGACAACCGAAAAAGAGCATTTAGCTGTTGTCTATGCTTTTGAAAAGTTCCGCCCCTATCTTGTCCTTTCCACCACAATCGTATACACGGACCATTCCGCGTTGAAGTACTTGATGACAAAGCATGATTCTAAGCCAAGACTTCTTCGCTGGGTTTTACTCCTTCAAGAATTCAACATTGAAATTCGTGACAAGAAGGGAGCCGAAAACCTAGCCGCGGATCATCTGAGCAGACTTGAGGATCCATATCAAGGGGATCATCCGAACAAAGAAATTAATGATTCTTTCCCCCTTGAGACCTTAATGTCTATGAATCTCAATCTTGATGGCACCCCGTGGTTTGCTGATATTGCAAACTACTTAGCGGGTGGTGTTCTCATCCAAGGGTTAACATCCCAACAAAAAAAGAAGTTCTTGAACGATGTTAAGACTTACTTTTGGGATGACCCTTTTCTATTCAAACAATGAGCTGACTTGATTATTCGCCGATGTGTTGACGGACCGGCCGCTTTGGACATCCTCCAGGCTTGCCACAAAGGACCCACCGGTGGTCACTTTGGTCCTAACTACACTGCCAAAAAAGTGTTTGATTCGGGATTCTATTGGCCCACCATTTACCGTGATGCTCACGAGATGGTTAAACATTGTGATTCTTTCCAAAAACAAGGCAAGATCACACATAAAGATGAGATGCCTCAAAATTTCATACAAGAATGTGAAATCTTTGATGTATGGGGCATCGACTTTATGGGGCCATTCCCTTCTTCTAAAGGCAATAAATACATCCTTGTCGCTGTTGACTACGTTTCCAAATGGGTTGAAGCCAAGGCTTTACCCACTAACGACGCGAGGGTGGTTTGTCAATTTTTGAAACAACTGTTTGCTCGATTCGGTGTTCCTCGTGCTATTATTAGTGACCGCGGGACTCATTTTTGCAACAATCAATTTGCAAGAGTCATGGCAAAGTATGGTGTCAAACACCGTCTTTCCACCGCTTATCATCCTCAAACCAACGGTCAAGCCGAAATATCCAACCGTGGACTGAAGAGAATTTTGGAACGTACTGTGGGAGAGCATCGCGCCGCGTGGGCCGATAAGTTAGATGATGCTCTGTGGGCTTTCCGTACTGCTTATAAGACCCCGATCGGCTGTACGCCTTATCGTCTTGTGTACGGGAAAGCTTGCCACCTCCCTATCGAGCTGAAACATAAGGCATATTGGGCCTTGAAGTGGGCTAACTTCGACATCAACAAAGCCGGTGATTTTCGCAAGATTCAACTCAACGAGCTACAAGAATTGAGGAATCAAGCTTACGAGAACTCATTGATCTACAAGGAGAAGACCAAGATTATCCACGATGCTAAAATCAAGAACCGAGAGTTCCACGTTGGTGATCAAGTCTTACTCTTTAACTCTCGGTTGAAGATCTTCTCAGGCAAGTTGAAGAGCCGCTGGTCTGGTCCATTCACCATCGCCAATGTTTTTCCCTATGGCACCATTGAGCTTTCTCAGCCAAATGGGCCCAACTTCAAGGTGAATGGCCAGCGTTTGAAATTGTACTTTGGTGAGGACATCTCTCAAGAGATGATTCCATCCCTCACCACGTTCCCCATGAACTAATTTTGGGTCGAGTCAGGCTCGTGACTCGGTTATCAAAAACAAGCGCTCCTCGGGAGGCAGCCCGAGTATCTATCTTTTTATGTTTTAACCTCCTAAGTGTAGGGGGGCCTATATAGGTTGCTTTCTTTGTGTGGTGATGTGATTACAGGGATAAGTGCACTCTTGGAATCTTTGTAGAACCGTGCTCCCGTGTTATCCGAAATCCAGTTCTATCTCTCAACTATCGTGATTCAATTTTCTTCATACTCACATTTGAAATTGATCACTTTAGTCGTCTCTTCCTTAACTTGAGTTAACCAACGTGCACAATGTCATAAGTGTAGGGGAGATTTTTCCCACATGCTTAAACATTGAGGACAATGTTTATCTTAAGTGTAGGGGGGACTTCGATCAAAGTTTTAAGTGGACTTTTCCATGAAAATGCCTTCATTTAACCGGAAAATCATACTTTTCAACTTGTTTCAAATTTTTTATTAACTTTGGCCATTTAGTCGTAATTTTTAAATTTTTATCGTTGCTTTCGTATGTATATATCCCGCAATAAAGTCGAATTTTAATAAAGTGGTGTAGCTAGTTTAGAGTTCTTTGACAAATTAGGCCCGTTGCGTTTATTTTGACTCAACCCGAATAGACTTATCCAAGTTTATTCTAGCTAGTATCCTTAACCATGTAGACCTTAATTGGTTTATTAGGCTAAGTATCCACGAGTCTCATTACTTGAGATTTTAAATTGTGGTGGACGAGAAATGATAGAGTCAATTATAAGTCGGTATTCTTGCACAAGCTCACTTGGTGTAATTATTTGCCTATTCTCCCATCACTTGCTAATAATTTATCTGCAATAAGTAAGGTCGTACGATTTGAAAATTTACTTATCTTCTAGCCCAAGATAGTTTAAAAGTTGCTCGGTAATGATAAGAGTTCATAGCCAAGGCATAACTTATGAAGCGGGGCACGAAGATTGGCGAGTCCGAAAAGGCCCTAACAAGGCATGAGGATTCCATTTTATTGCTAAAAGATCCAAGGTGATGTGAAAAGCATTATTCCCAAAGTCAATATGAAGGATCAAGACTCACGACGAAAAGCAATCAACTCCCATAAAGATCATGGAGAAGTCTATCCGAAAAGACCCTAACAAGGTATGAGGATAAATAGATCCAAGTCCGAAAAGGAGGCGGATCGTTGTATCTCAAAATCCTAATTAGAGATTGAAGAATAATCATGAAGTCGTGGTCAACAAAGTTGGAGTACCCCTCAAAAGTCTCCAAGTGAAGAAACTCTATTAACGATGAGAAGACCATTATCTCAAGCACGTCTCTCAAGATATGAAGTATGAAGTACATGCCAAATATCGGCCCGAGAAAGGTCTCAAATCGTGAACCGAGTTATGCCAAGATATGAACTTTTTGATATCCCGAGAAGAAGTTTTAAGAGATTTTGTCCTTTAGCTAACTATTGATCAAATCGTCCTACTTTGCTTTCGGCCTAAATAAACTATCGAGATAAGTCCAAAAATGCATCTTCACGATCATTCTAAGACAATAATAAAATATAAGAGATACACCTAGGAATAAGGGAGTTTAAGCATTTAATTAAGCCACGTGTGTAAGTGTTTGATTTACTAACTTATAATAACAATGATCTCGTTTTTAAGCTTAGTTTGGGGAACGTGAAACTTGAGGATGATAAATCTTCGCAGCACCAAAGCCCTAATGTAAGTCATTGATCTCTTTGCAAGTTATTTCCATGTAGCTATTTTCAAGTGAAAATGGTTTTCTATCCTTTTGTTTACTTTAAAGTTTTAATTTCTTTTAGTACTTTAATTTTGTTTAGTAGTATTTTAATAAGGCCAAGGTTGATTGATTATGAGAAAAGTGTAAATTTGTTTTATCACTAAGCATTGCATGAGGGCATGGCAATGGTTAAGTGTAGGGGATTTGATAGGTGTGTAAACACCCATCCTTTTACCACTTAATTCTGGCTAAAACGAGACCAAAACACGTATTTAATATCATTTGTTTGGAATTATACGTGGTTTTTGTGTTTATTGTGTTTTCAGAGCCAACCGGATGAATATTGAAGAAAACATGGGATTGCACGGGTTTTACCGAAGAAAAAGACTCAAGATGAAGTCTATTGTCCAAGAGATGCAAAAGATTTGAAGTCACCGGGACTATTCGAAGATTTATCTAAGAAAAGGACCAAAGATGGAAGATTTACATTAGTCGAAGAAACTCAAGTCTATTAAACGAAGAAATTAAAAGACGAGTTGAATTTAATCGACGACAAATCCCGAATCAGAATCGAAAACGTCAACTTTTCTGAAAAGACGAGAAGACAAGAAGAACGGGAGAAAGCCCACTCACCAACCAAAGGGAACACCTATATAAAGGGTTCCCCACACACACTTTTCATTCAGTTTTTAGTTTTTTTCATCTCCTTCTTTTTCTCCCTTTTAGTTCGTAGCATCACCAACACCACTAGGGTGTTTGGTGATTTTGATCTTTGTTTTTCAAATCTTGTAATTTTAATCTTTGTTTTATCTTGTTCAACATTAATCATCAATACAAGTTCTTGTTTAATCTTTCCATTTCATCTTGTTCATCATCCTCTTTTTATTCAAGTTCTTAAGTTCTTATTTGATTGATTTGATCTTTAAAAAGTTGTTGAATTTGTGTTTTTACTGTTGGGATTTGTTGCTTATGGTTATTAGATGAATTGTGGTTAATTTGGTAAAACCTTTTTGAGTATTTAGTTTGATTTTGGATCAAAACGTTTCTCCCTGTTTTTCTGCTTAAGTTACTGTTCTTGAGTTTCCCAGACTTCCGGATGAACCAAAAGTTCCGGATGAACTAAAACTTCCGAATGAACTAAGACTTCCGGATGAACACAATCTTCCGAATGAACATAAAAAGTTCCGTATGAATAGTTTTTCAAAAAGTTCCGAATCAGTCAATACTTCCGAATAAACTTCCGACTCAAAGTTCCGGATCAATCTTCCGAGTGAAAGTTCCGAACAAAGTTCCGGATGAGCAAAAGTTCCGAATGAACAACAAGTTCCGGATGAGCAAAAGTTCCGAATCAACCTTTATTTCCAGAAGTTCCGAACCAACTTCCGAATCAACTTCCGAAGAAAGTTCCGGATAAACTTCCGGATCAATAGTTCCGAATCAAGGTTACTTCCGAATCAATTTTCTTTGAGTATTTTTAAGGTTTATTTTCTGTTTTTTCATTTCATATTTATATTTTAATTTTAATTTTAATTTTAATTTTAATTTTAATTTTAATTTTAAAGTTTATTAATTGTTATTAATTTAATTGCTTTTAAATTTAAGTTCACATTTTAGAGCATTTAACATTTAGTAGATTAGAAAACCAATTCCTTTTTAGTAACCAAGAACAATCATTCCACTTACAACCAAGATCAATTCGAGAGGATATCGAGAGACATTAATTGAACCTATCAAAATGCTAGTATCATTCCTATAATTGATCCTAGAGAGTTGTTTATCAAGGGAACTTTAAAATGCGTTTTCTAAACTTGAAAAATTCTAAGAATTTGCAAGATCCTATAGGCGACTCGAAAACCCAAAACTTTGATTTAATAGGCTAAGCATCCACGAGTCTCATTCCTTGAGATTTTAAACTGTGGAGGACAAGAGATGATAGAGTCAATTATAAGTTCGCTATTCTTTCGTGAATTTATGTGAGTTAATTATGAGCCTATTCTCCCTTCCCTTGTGAATAAATTTATCTGCAATAAATAAGGTTGAACGATTTAAAAGGTTACTTAGCTTCTAGCCCAAGATCTTTTAAAAGTTGCTCGGTACGGATTAGAGTTCATAGCCAAGGCATAACTTATTAAAGCGGGATGCGAAGATTGGCGAGTCCGAAAAGGCCCTAACAAGGCATGAGGGCTACATTTTGTTGCTAAAGATCCAAAAGTGATGTGAAGAATCATTTATCGAAAATCAATATGAAGGATCGAGACACACGACGAAAAGCAAAAACTCCCCAATAGATCATGGAGAAGTCTATCCAAAAAGACCCTAACAAAGTATGAGGATAAATAGATCCAAGTCCTAAAAGGAGGCGGATAGTTGTATATCAAAGTCCAAAATAAAGATTGGAGAAAAATGAAGAAGTCGTGGTCCATTTATGAAGAATCTCTCAAAATTTCAAGTGAAGAAATTCCTATTATGAATAGAAGACCATTATTTCAAGAACGTCTCTCAAAGATTTGAAGTATGAAGTCGCTGCCAAATATCGGTCTGAGAAAGGTCTCAAATCGTGAAGCGAGTTATGCCAAGATATGAACTTTATGAGGTCCCGAGAAGCAGTTTTAAAAGATTTTATCCTTTAGCTAACTATTGATTAAATCGTTCACTTTATTTTCGGCCTAAATAACTATCGAAATAAGTCAAACAATGTATCCTCGTGATCATTCAAGACAAAAATAAAATATAAGAGATGCACCTAGGAATAAGGGAGTCTAAGTGAATAATTGGCCCACATGAGTTCGTGTTAGTTTGCTAACTTATAATAACAATGATCTCGTTTTTAAGCTTGGTATGGGGAACGTGAAACTTGAGGATGATAAACGTTCATGGCAGCCAAAACTCAATGTAAGTTTTTGATTTCTTTACTTATTTTTATCTTTTTATCTTTCTATGTTTAGTATTTAATAAAGGCCAAGGTGGGTTATTTATGATGGAAAATGTAAACCGTGCTTTAAAATTAATGCATTGCATGACGGCATTGCAATGGTCAAGTGTAGGGGATTTAATAAGTGTGAAAATACTTATCCTTTTACCACTAATTTCCGATAATAACAAGACCAAAACGTGTAATTTATGTCGTAAAAGTCGGAATTATGCGTGGTTTGTGTTTTTATTGTGTTTTAGGACCAAAAGATTAAAAAGGAAGAAAACACGGGCTTTCACGGGCTTTTATCGAAGAAAACGGGAAAAGACGAAGTCAAAAGATCAAGAGTGCAAAAAGAACGGAAGTCCAAGGCCTATTCTGAAGATTTATCGAAGAACAAGTCTAAAGACGGAAGTTTAATGAAGTCGAAGAACTCGAGTCTAAATAAATGAATAAATATTAAGACGAGTTTAATTAATCCCGAGACGACATCGAGAAAGACACAGAATTAAATCGAGTCGAGAAGACGTGAAGAAAGAAAGAAGATGCAACACATGCACTCCTTCCATTTTCCCTATAAATACCCTCCTAATACACATTAGGAGGGGAGTTAGTCTTTAATTTTTATTTTTTCATTTTTTATTTTTTATTTTTTATTTTTTTTTCTTTCTAGTTTTAGAGAGAGAAAGTTCTAAACTTTCTCTCACTAAGTTTCATCTTTCCTTTTAATCTTTCAAGATTAAACATTTGTATATTGCTTATTTCATTAATCAAGTTAAGTTTAAGCTTTCAATCCTTAATCTCATTCTACTTTTCTTTGATTTTTAGATTGATTTTGGTACGAATTTCATATGATCCGTGTTGTTCTTAATGATTTCGTGCTTAAAAAGTTAATCTTTTGATCATTACTTAAGTTTTCATACGAATAAGCTTTGAGATTCTTGTGCTTTTTGGCTTATTTTTATGTTTAGCTTATTTACTTATAAAAAGTTTTCTTAAAAAGTTCATATTTTTATGGTTTGATTTAATAGTTTGCTTATTTTGAGGTTGGATAAGTTGTTAGTAGTGCTTATTTGATCCGTTTAGTTCTTGATTCGTTCTAGTTGGTGAAAAGCTTATCATTATAGCTTATTCATTGGCTTATTTCGATCTCCATATAAACCGGAAAGGGTACAAACCCCTTTCCGATGGTGTATTTCGACCAACGCACCCTTATCCCTTATTCCGATCGAGTGATCGGAATAGGGTTTATACATTCCGAGTGTGGCCTTTTGATTATTCCGATTGGAGCTTATTCCCACATATTCTGATTAGGCCCATCTTCAGTAACATTCCGATTAGTGATAATCCCAGTATTCCGATTGGCATCATTTCTAAGTTATTCCGATTTGGCCCTTGTTTGTACATTCCGATTTGAGTTGCTAATCCCAGTATTCCGATTGGGCAATTTTCGCATATTCCGATTGTGCTTGTTATTATATTCCGATGGTGTACGTTTAATAACATTCCGATTTGTCCATTTCATACATTCCGATCACCAGATCGGAATATATTCCGATCTGGACCTATTTTGCCACATTCCGATCGTTGGTTAAGTGATATTCCGATTAGTGTCTTTCTCCTATATTCCGATTAGGGCTTGTTTAGTTTATTGTTTTTATAAAATTTCCAAGTGTTAGTTTTATTTAGTGTGCTAGTATTTTTTTTAATATTGCCTTTAAGTTTCCAAGCATTTATTTTAACTCGTATTTTTAGTATTAATCTTTAAACTTCTACTTTACTCAACGACACTTAAATTAGTTTCTATTAGTTTAAAATAGATAACAAACCAAACCATTCTCTTGATTCACCAAAAGACGATTGAATCGCACTTTAGACCGGTAATCAATTCGAAAGGATTTCGGACTACGAATTTTCATACTTGGGGTAAAAGCCAAGTATTACACATCACTCCCTCCTAATAGAAATCTCGTCCCGAGATTCACTCCTTAGGATCGTCATTATCAATTAGCTGAGGATACTTGCTCCTCATAAATCCTTCCCGTTCCCACGTGAACTCTAGTCCAAGTTCCAAATTCCATCTACCATAACTACGGTATATTACCCTTTTTATCCAACGTCCTTGCTTGACGACCCAAAATCTCTATCGGCTCTTCGATAAAACGAAGACTCGTATCCATACTAATATCATCTAACGGTACTTTCAAGTCAGTTCTTGCTAAGCATTTTCTCAAGTTTGATACATCAAATACGTCATTCACACTACTTAATTCCTCCGGTAATATCAACCTATACGCCACTAGCCCAATCCTTTCAAGGATTTCAAATGGACCCACAAATCTAGGTGCTAACTTCCCTTTTCTTTCCAAACCGCATCACCCCTTCCCATGGTGAAACCTTTAGCATAACTTTATCTCAAATCTCAACGGCTTACGCCTCTTGTCGGTTCTTTGCTATTTTCAACCTCTACTTACTCACTGCCACCACCTCCATAGTTTTCCGATCCACCTCCGGTCCAATCAGTTGGCCGCTTCTAACTTCATCCTACTGTAACGGTGATCCACCTCATCTCCTATGAATTAACTCCAGCAGTTTCTACTACAATTCCTATCACCATACCTAACGGCTTCTATCCTCTACAGATTTTCCATAATTCGGAAGTTCTTCCAACCTTAAACACATACAATGGTATATTCAGGATTGTATAACCAAAAGCTTCCCATAATATTCACAAGAAACATGTCATAACCACCACCTCATCCTTGCTTTCCCATGCTCGGCACCAAGTAACTAACCATCCTTCATACTAACATTTGTTACACCTTTTCTCTAGGTGGACGTTCCATTGTTCGTGACTACTAACCTCTTGCTCTAACGGTTTCTCTTCAATATCACCCCACTATCTTCACAACCTCTTGCTCCCTCGAATCATTCTTCCTCCATACTACTTTTCGCTTGTCTCTCCACAATCTTAATTTCCCTACCATCTTATATCCCGTCTTCAGCCTATAATTTAGGTGTTTCCTCCTTTATTCCTTACATCCTCATCAATGGGGAATATGCCCCTCTCACCGGTGACTCTCTCTTTGTAGGAGAACTCTTCCTAATATAATACGTTCTCCAACTATCTCCAAATCTCACGCCAATGCTCTAGGCGTCTTTCTCAATTACCCCTATAGTATGCTCATACCAAACATTAGTCTATCAACGGTATACTACGCTTGCTTCCCATCGTTTCTTCCCTTGTCATAATCCTTCATAAGGCATTACATACATATTAGGCTAACTTTTACGCAAAACCCTCTACTCCATCACATCCGTACGCAATCCTTCCAACTTCTCAACTACGTGACTTCTCATTCATCTTGAAATATGAGATGAATTAGTCAGTCTATCGACTATCACCCAACTCTCGTCGTACTTATTCCTCCACCCCATAATGTATCCCTTTCACCAACTTCGTCCTTACATCGCCCTTTAAAAGCTACTCCTATCTATGTAGGAAGTATAGTCTACGTCCCTTTTCTCCATACGATTGTCCAAGCCACGCAATATACATGTTGACGCGTTCTCTGCTTTAGACAACTCAACTCGTGCAACCTACATCCTTCATTCAAACCACCCTAATGCGTCATCCATATAGTTCAAGTTCGTCTCAGATTCACTTCATTCTTCTTATTCCATGTCTCATCAACCATGCTTGCCTTTCCTAGATGGTACTTGGCCTTGCAATTTTCTTTCATCACTTAACTCCACCCATCACCTTTTCCAAATGTTCAATCAAGATGATTAAATATGTGTTGGAGACGTTCATGATCTGTATAGATCATTCTCTACGTCTCGTACCCCAAATGCCTCTCGCATTCTAGGCAGATATAACAATCCAGCTCCACTAACTAAGTCTATCTAGTTATTTTAAATCTTTAGTTCCCACAACGTATGAACAAAAATCCTTGCTCCACGTATCGTCATGCTTCGCGAATTCATCCAGTCCTTCCGATAATTCCATGATCTGCTCATTATCTAATCCACCTCTTCATCCTCCAAAACGCTTCCTCACCCTTCTTCACTTTGCCCCTTGCTGCTTCCATGATATGCCATCATCTCTGACTACTCGTCCTGGCCAACTTAATCCTAAAAATCACACTTGAAAATCTCACGTATAATTCCCTTTCCTAACAAATCCAAAACCAACTCATAATTCGCCTCACTCTCCTTCTTAGATTTGAGTAGATCAAGATGTTGTTGATGCTCCCGATGACAACTCGTTTATATATTGTCATGCACGCCTGGTTCATTGACTCCATGAAAACTGCTAGCGCCTCGGCGAAGCCAAAATTATAACCGTAAACCCAAAGCGTCCATACAACATCCTTAGCAGTTTCAACTACGTCCTCCGTGCACACTCTCTTAGAAGCAATACGAATAAAATTCTACCTCGTTCTACCCGCGAAAATCTACACGTATTCTAAATGACCAATACTTCCTCTTATCAGACCACTCAACCGCTTTTCACAGCCAATCTACTACTAAGCAACTCAAATTTTACCTTGCATCCAATGCAATTTCTAACAACTCTTGCTCTTAAAATAATTCCATCAACAATTTTCTTGGAAAGGCACTAACTACAACTCCTCTCACTTCTCCTACTTGCTCTATTTATGGTTCTACCTCACAGTAATAGGTAAACCTAACTAAATCTCATGATATTTTCGGAACACTTACATGCCTTACGAACAATCATAAATACCTTTGAGGTATTATATCCCCTTCCAACACTCTCTATGGCACGTTACTTGTGCCAATATCCATACTTTACACATATATCTATTCATCTCCCTTGGCACTCCTAAGAGACCTCATGACCACATTAGTTCGTCTACGAACTTCTTTCCTCCCCACTAAGGGCATTCCGACCGTTCTCTCATGGCCACCTACTTAATCGTGTAGGCGCGACCAAGTCTTTCATATGGCTACCTCAACGCTCTCCAACAATACGAAACGAAAACTACATCCTGAATCCACCAGATACGATCGACGAATCAAACCCACGGATAACTAACGACATTTCACGTGCACGAGTTAAAACAGACCAAAACCACGAAAAATCAAAAGAAAAACTCTAACAGGTAACAATTCAAATGACTCATGACCAAGAAAAATGATCCAAGAAACACTTAATGGCAACCAAAACATCTTAAGCCCCGTGACATATTATTTAAACCGTGCACAAGATCGACTTTTCCAAAAGAATATTTTTTTTTTCTATACCTTCCCACATCTATGTGACTCAAACAATCAACAAACAACCCTCTTGATGAACTCAAAACTCAACTCAAAGACTAGGTATCCCGTGCATCCCAAATCATAAAAATAAACTACAATTCAAAACTCAACCTTTAACCCGACACTTGTACAATAATTTTGACCAGGATACTGACCTCCCATGACTATACATTCTGAATATTTGAAAAGTACGTTCCGAGTACAAAATTTTAGGCTTTTGAATCACCCAAAAAGCTTTAAAAACGAATAAGTTACGACCAAAACAATTTTATACTAGTAGTTTTAAAAACTAAAGAATAAACTTAGTGATTAATGCAATCCTTTTAAATGAAAGAAATAATTGTATGTGAAATTTTCATGAACTCAATTTAACATTGTATAAATAATTATAAATGACGTAAATCGGTTAAACTCAATTATATAAACTATGTAAGTAGAAAGAAATTTTATTTCGCTTTATTTTAAACAAAGTCTTTTAGAATTTGAAATAAATAAGTGTTGATTAAAAAAAAATCTTATGTTACATCTTGTTTCAAACACGACTCCAACACCTTACCCTTATTTACCGAATACAACCAACTATCTAACTCTATAGTAGATTTCCAAGTCCCTTTTTTTCAATATATACCGACCAAAAGAAATGTAAGACCCAACACAAAAGATTTCATTATCTCAAAAGAAATCCCAAGTTATTTCAATAGACTTAAAACCAAGAACACCATTTTAAAACGTACACGTGAAATACGAAACTCAAAGAATACGCTACAACGGAGGTTTAATATCTAAAAAGAAGCGAGCTAGCCACCCTCCTAAGGATACAATCGATAACTATAGGGGATCATACATATATAGGCATATCGGGATACATATTCCTTAAATCCGTCTAACATCTACCATACAAGCATGTATTAACCATCTTTCATGCAATCATACTTAGGAATCCATTGGAGTTATGGTACTTGTATAACTATGTTGGCCACCATACTTATACAATTACCCTTTCCCCAATGCACTCCCTCCTATGATGACACTTATAAGAATTAATACAACACATAACACATATATCCATCTACTCACATAAGCTCATAACCACATAAAAAATAAAGTCCAAAACTCCATCCATTAAAAAAATATAATCAAACTATTAGAATACATAAATCCATAGTCTAGCTAAAACAGCATAGACTAAATCAACAATGAAAACATAATCAGTTATAAGTCATGTCGCCCATAAGAGTGGAAACAGCTTAAAATCCTTCATATCCACCTACTCCTAATAACTCGAACCACCACATGATTCTTAGGGACATGACTTAAACATCAAAAGAAAAATACTATACCTCAGGTATATAAAATAACTCAACAAAAGACAAAAACTACCATGTACCAAATTATGTACTATAATGTACAATTTAAGCAAAAAAAATAACAATGACTAGCGTGGATGATTATGGTTCAACCTTCACTAGTCACAACCCGAAAAGAAAATAACATGTGGCTAAGTATGAACTACTATGTTTCAACCCATACTAGTCAAAACATAACAAACATCGCAAGTAAAAACCAATAACATCCAGAAAACTTTAATTAATATAAAATGCACACATACTCCTATGACGCATATATGCAGGGACGCTTAAGCTATAGACTAGGCTACTAGACTAGGTAACCTAATTCTCTATAACCATTGGCTCTGATACCATTCTGTCACACCCCAACATGGCGGAATATGGGGCGCGACGTATGTATATCTTCACAACATGGCGTGTCTATAGAGATAACTAACTGAAATGGAAATGTCATAAAATGGTGACACAAATGTCATCACAATATCTCCACAGAATGCAGGAGTCTAGGCAAGTAGGTAACAGTCCTACCTCTTACCCAAGACAAACAATTACCATAAACAAACATCATAAAGGTGCCCAGAAAGTATCACTTATTCAAAACACATAGAAATAAACTAAGAAGGAACGGGGATCTCCTTCTAAAGGCATTCCTAAGCGACTCCAATCCTAGCCACATATGTTCTCACACTTAACCACTTTATCACCTGAAAGAGACACTAAAACACGTCAACATAATGTTGGTGAGAGTCATAGGTTTAGACTCCAACCGAAAACAGATTAAAATAAGCTGTGAACCACCATAAACCACTAAACATATGGACAATGTGCTACAAATATGCATTAACAACTAACATTCAAGATCAATCATTCCAAACAAAATCCAAGGCTCTCAGCCTTACCAAACACCATGGTACCATAGGCGCCCATACACCTATGTAGCAATCCCAAGGCCCCGCCTTGTCATTATCCATTGGTCCCATAGATTCTCACACATCTATGTACCTCCCCAAGGCCCCGCCTTGTCAACATCCCCTTGGTACCAAGTCAAACCACAATAAATGAGACGGTACGTGTCCCCCAATCCAAATCATAAACACAATCAAGAATCACATAGCAGTTAATCACATAAGTGCACACACAAGTCCATCACAAACCATAAAAACATTCACAGCATTAGTTACAAAACCATACAGTGTCTCTTCCATCCCATCTGGAAGTGAAAATCATTAAAAGATATGGGACTATGAAACTCACCTGATTGAGCTTCTCCAAAAGTCCGCGCACTAGCAAAAAGCTAACAAATAAAAGCACACAATCAAAACATGAACCAAACACTAAGATGGCTCATCAACCTATGATGGACATCTAATATATATACCTCATTTATATGCTATAAGCATCTCATTACACCCCTCTATAAAGCCCTTAACTGAGTTTACTTCATAACCCGTCCCGTTAACATTTTACCCAAAATAGTCCCGATTTTTAGGTCTCCAAACTATAAGCCAAACGCCCACCTAAACATACCCATGACCTCTGTAAAGGAAATCCTGTGCCCTTACATATGTTACTAACTCCTCCCTTTTTCCCCAACCTTAAAGCTATTGTTAAGGTCCCGATATAATATATATATATATATATATATATATATATATATATATATATATATATATATATATATATATATATATATATATATATATATATATATATATATATATATATATATATATATATATATATATATATATATATATATATATATATATATATATATATATATATATATATATATATATATATATATATATATATATATATATATATATATATATATATATATATATATATATATATATATATATATATATATATATATATATATATATATATATATATATATATATATATATATATATATATATATATATATATATATATATATGTATATATATATATATATATACTTCTGCCTATCCGCATTTTACCGATTTTGAACATACAAAAAGTTTGTTATGATTAGGGGGTCATACCCTAACCCATTTGCTTAGCCACCCATCAGGTCTCTTATTTAATATATAAACCAACACCCACGCTCATTATAGGGCTCAAGTGTACTCCTAAGTACCCCAGTCACCATAGAACATTAAATTAAACCCGACTGATTTCAAAACTGTTTTGACCTCCGACTGATGTAACCTGTTTTTGACCTACCTCCCGACCTCCAATTTAGTTCTCGTTTCTTGAATTTCAAAGCCACTTCAATTACCTATTAAGGGATGCTTGGATCGCAAAATAAGAGTTTGTAGAACTCTAGATATGATCAAAACAAGTTACTCAAAAATCTGCCCAGTTTTTAAAAACGAATTTAAACATGATTAAACCCTAATTAACATCACTAATAATCACCAATCATTATCCTAATCATGTTAATTGTTATAAAACCCCTAATTACAGATCTATTAAGAACTCTAATCCATCATATAAATTGATTACATAAAACTTGAAGCCTTAATGCTATAAAACAAGAAAACTATAAGAATTAAATCAAGATTTTTACCTCAAATCTTCAAGAAAATTATTTTTTATGAATCCCTAAATTAGGGCTTGTAAAAATTCGGCCAAAAGGGGAGAAAATTAATGAAAAACTGATTTTTGTGATATAAACATGGTATTTATATGTTTTATTAAAAAGGCTATTCCAAATTGGGCTCAAGTTGGGTCTTTTGGCCCATTATCCTTTCTTTTTCTTTTCTAGTCGGTTTACAACCCGATTCATATATTTTTTTTTCTTTTTAAGACTTATTAATATATTATTAATAATACCTTTAGTTACCTTAATTTATTTCAGCTCCTAAAACCTCAAAACCATAAAACTAGTTAATTTACACGTATACCGTAAAAAAACGTAAAATATACAGTTTTAAAAAAACTCTTGAATTTTGAAATAAACTTTTAAACTAAGTCCTACATGACTTAAAACCATCCCGAAAAATACTCCCTTGACTAAACACCTTACCCGAGACCTCTAAATGCTAAACCCCAAATCGTAAAAAAAAATACGATTTACTATAATACATATACGTATACGTAAACACCAAAATAACACCATTTCATTTCATAGTCACTAATTATGAGCTCATGAACATGAAATAACCGTTCCTCGATTTACTTATAAGTACTTTATACCCATATACGCTATCCACACCAACCTCGTTCACGCAAAATAAACATGTAAACACGCTAATCATATAGTCACAGATAAATTAACCTTAAAATAAGACCAAGTGACGAACCTCAAAACCACGGTTGTCACAGAGGTTCACAATTAAAAAGGGACTTTCATAGGCAGTAGTAAACATAGTGTCAATGAATCATATCTAGAAAGCATAGCAAAAATACTTGTATTGCATTGTAGCAAATATCCCCTCACGGGTTTTGAAATAATTTGAAAGTAGTATACTTTAGTGAGGATATGAACTCACCTTATGTCCATAGAATCCGAGCTATAATCAGATATATTTCATTCACAGATAATCAGCTTGATCATATAAACCACAACTTGGTCTCATGAATAACAGCTTGATCTCACACAAACCTGGATTAATACATTGTGCATAGTATCAACTCTTTGATTTTTGGTTCAATGTTGTTAAGTATTGGTTATATAATCTTTAATTATTCTTTGGTGGTAAATCTAGCACCAGTGTTCGGGCCATCATACTCAGAAGCCATTCTATAAACGTTTGAGGAGCGAGGGCACTTTAAATCGTAAACCCAATCACTCAGTCAAAACATAATATCGAGATGAAACATCTTTGTATAAAGCTCCCTGCTAACATGATAATTTCATTACTTCCTCTTATTCATGATTAATCTTCTTTAGTCTCAAAATTGGCAAACTTAGTCCTTTTGGTTTATACTTTGGTATAATTACACTTTTAACCCCTTAAGTGTATAGTTTTAGTATTTGCATTTTCAACCTTAAATATTTAACCTTAGGACCTCAAAATTTCCAACATTTATTATGATAGCTTTAACTTTCATAAAATGACACTTTTGGCCCAAAATGTTAAATAGTTTCAAAAATGACAGTTTTAGTCCCTATACTTGTAAAAATAACATAACAACCTCAAAAATGGACCAAATGATCTAGGATTTGAAAACAAAGTTTCTAAACATGTTTATAATCAGAATAAAAACATTTCTTCAGAATTATAGCTTTTGAAATGGGTGTTTGCTTATTATTTCATGTAGATTACAAAACTAGGGTTTTAAGACATCTTTAACTTATAACTTTCATTTAAAATGATGAAATGACTTAGTTTTTTTTTAGATTATCTTTCTAACATAATTTTGGCATTATAACAACACTAAGAAAGTACTATAACAAGATTAAAGCATAGCTAACAAAATGATTACCCAGGATGCTCCAAAATGGCTCCTAATGGCTTCTTATGAGCACATCTTGCTATCAAAGCTTCAAGAGCTTCAATGGCTAGCTTAGAACTAGTTTTTGGTCTTGGGAAATGTCTTAGGACGTACATAGAAGTGGAAATCAGAATGGGTATGGAGATACAAAGGAAACAGGGTGCAAGTCTCTATGTGCTAATTCGCCTCTATTTATAGTAATTCCAAGCCTTAGGTGTAACACCCCAAAATGTGATATGCGGAAGCGGTGAAGCTCGAGGGCTGTTAAGTCATTGTATCATAGTTCAAGGTACAAGAGAAAGACTCTAAATGAGACGTTTTATAAAAATACCTCGTTGAATTTAAATAAAAGTATCAAAGTACAAAAGGTCTCAGTTTCAAAAGATAGCGTAGCGGAATATAAAAGTTTTAAACATCAACGAGATAAAAGTTCAAAAGCATAAGTAAATAAATGTCCGAAGATAGCCAGGAAATGCATGCGGACTCCAAGTACTTCACACAGCAGATACAAATCATCATCAATTACTTGAGATAAATGCTAAATTGGGTCAACATAAAGTTGGTGAGAATATAGGTTTCAAGTAAAAATTCATAGTAATCGGTTTCAGATTCCATTTCATGTACACATGCAACTATAGGAGGTATAGTGCCAAGTGTAGGATAAATTGGGTGTTCACAATATTTATGATAGCTAAGCTCGTGACATCGAAACTAATGATCCAGTGCATACAATAGATTGTATACATAAATTTTGCCCCAATAGAGTACCTAGCCAAGATAACTCCGTTCACACAAATGGTATACACTCGTCTGGCGTCAGAATGCCCGAGTGGAGGTTGTCAACCCTCAATAGATCTATCTATATCATAAGGGCTTACTCCAACAAAGTAATTAACAATTCACGATAGTGGAGACTACGGCTAAAGCAACTTAAGCTATCTCATAAACAATGTTCACAAACCGTTCACAGAAATCAAGTTTTACTTGCGTCCAGAAGCAAGCATCGAAAGCATTTATCACATCCCAAAACATTAAACATATAAAACAGTTTAATAGGGATCTATAAACTCACCTCAAGCAACGATTCAAACCGCACAAGTATGATCAAAGAGTAGCGAGCAACTCTAGCAACAACCTAAATATAATACTATAGTTTAGGCGCTAGCAAATAAGTCACAATAGTTCGTCACGTACGTACTCATGAATCATATATATATTTTGTTGTTAAAATCGTGACTTGTAAATATCATATCGTTGTAAACATTATAGTATATATACACTTAGGCAAAAATATTTATTTTTGACTCGACGAAATTTCGACAGCCTTTCGGCGTAAATTTTAATTTACCCAAATTTATCTTAATAAATTTTCCAACACGATTTCTAACGAAAATTCGGCAGCCTTTCGGCGTCACATAAAAATTTGCCATTTTTAGTAAGTACTAAAATATTGTCCTAAAACCCCTAATTTAAACACTTTCTCAATCGCCAATGTTTCAACAAGTCGTTTTCCCGCAATAGTATCAATTTCCACTTTCAACGCTCAAACTTTTAACGGTACACCAAGTATTCACATTTCGCGCTAATACCCTTTTACAAAACGATCCAAACATTCATATACAACTTTTAGTAACCATTTCGACACTTAAAACAACTCCGTTTAACTCGAAAATGTCGTTTCGACCACTTTAAAAATCTTGACAGCAAGCACATTATAGTGTTTTTCACAAAAATTAAGTTTTCCAACAACGAAATTTAAACGACCATATCTTACTCATTTTAGCTCCGTTTTTAGCCCATAATATATCGAAACGAAGGTAATAACTTATATTTTCATAATATCGTAGTAAACTAGTGTCAAAAAAATTTACGACCCTCTATGCCTCTTATAAAAATTGGACAGATTGTATACTTTTCGTAAACTCGTTTTCGACCACTTTCAAGCGTACCCACTAGTAGTAACACTACTAGTTCCCTCCAATTATTCATAAACACACTCAAAATCAAAGATTTATCTTCAAGTCCACAAATCTAAAAATATACATTTTTATATTTTACAAGTCTTTCAATTAAATCATTTTCATGCATGGATCTAATAGATCCACACATAATTTTCATAGATCTAAAATATTTCATGACCAAAAATAATTTTTATCATTTTATTTCAAGAAAATAGTTGATGAGTAACATGCATGCATAGATCTACATAGATTATGCATGAAAAAGAAAAAGATGAAAAAGGTTTAAGAAATAACCTTGAGTAACGACTCTACGTAACCACGACAACCCGATCTACGCTCTAACCAACAAATAATCAACAAGAACCCAACGTCTATAAACTACAACCAAAACTTCTCAAATCTACAAACCAAGAAAACCCATTCTTCTATAAGCTTGTACAAACCCTAGGATGTTTTTGTTTTGTGTCAAATCTTCTTAAAATAAAGCTTCAAGAAAATCAACAATGGTGTTGTGTTTGTTACGTGTGTTTTAGAGAGAGAAGGAGAGATATGTGTGTTTTTTTGGTGAGATGAATAAGTGAATAATGTGAATTATTTGAGGTGAAATGGGTTAATATGTTAAAATGTGTAGGAAGGTGTAAGTTAAGCTCAAAATGGTGAAGTGTAGAAAATTTGGTTTAGCTTGCATGTGGGTGAGTTGTTTGGCCGGTTATGGGGAGGGTCCCATAAGGTGAATAATTCAAAATTTTTACTATGGTAACTAGTTAGAAGGTTTAAGGTAAAAAGGTTAGTTAGTTTTAGGTAAATGTCGAAAAGTATATAGTTATGTTTAAAATTACGTAAAACTTAAAAATTTGACGAAATATATTAAATTTATGATTTTTCGACGAAAACTGATATTTTATAATTTATAAAGTATTTTATGCATGCTAACGACGATTAGACGTAAAAACGACGTAAAATACGAAAACGCGATACGTTAATTAAATATTCACAGTAAATACGATTTATTACTATAAATAGCAAAAATACTAAAATACAGGCATATATAAACGTATACAGAATTATTTAAATACGATGTTCATGAAAATACGATCACGCTGTTAAAAACTAAACAGTTAAGCACATAATTCACAGATAACGAATAATCTCGTGGATTATCGTCAATTCATTGACCGTCTCAGCATTTTGGTCAGGTTCACAGAAAGTGTTCAGAATAATGACTGTAACACCCCATTTTGATAATGGAATGTCACACGTAATTATGGCGTGTCATCAAAGCATACAAGGATAAATGTCTAAAACATTACATGACCATAGGGTTAACCGGAATCAAACATCAGTTCCCAACATAAGCCCAAAACATAATAAAGCAAAAGAAATGAATGAAAGACTAAACAAGCATAAGTATATGAGGGCAAGAAGGAAAAGAAGTCTCTAGCATCTTCCATCCTATGCACGTCCTCCAAATGCTCGAGTCTTCCCTAGGGTACCTTCCGTTTTGGGACATGGAAAGGAAAGTAACGGCTGAGCATAACGCTCAGTGCACGGATATAGACATAGTATGAATAACTAAGCATAATAAAGACTTAATAGCAGCGGAAATGTATATGTCCTGGAAAACCTGGAACATGTTCATAAAACTGGTTTTATAGTTTGAAAAGCCTTATGTTTATCATATGAAAACTGTTTAACATATTTTACCATTAGCCAATATAGGTCATGAAAATCCATCGTACATGAATACTTGGAGGGGTGACCTCATCATGCAAATTAGAGGGGCTGCCGCTAATTTAATATACTGGTTTTTGGGTAGGAGGGATCAACTCCTTGTGAAGGATGCAAGGCACACACCACATTCACCATGAAATCCTGACTGAAAACATGTAACTAGGATGCACCCATACGCCCCACATGATAAATATAATATAAATGGCCAAAAGCTGAAAGGTACGCCACGAGCAATCACTCCGCCGTGGTGAAGTCATAACATCAGTGCCTCTAATGTTATGGTTATGGTACCTCCATAACTAGGTGAAACTGGTCATGTATGTATATGGCTAAAGGTAATCTTAATTAAACATAAGCAATCAAACACGTAACTTATACTACGGGAAAACAGTTGGCTGCATACGGGAAATCCTAATAAGGAAAGAATGTCCATACTGAAAGGACGGGAATTCGTACCTTATGTCCAGTGAACGAAGAAGATGAACTGAAAGGAATCCTACTTCCGAATCACTAGTGCTACATAAATACATATATGAATAAGTATCTGCTTACTAAATACGTAGCTGGTTTTATGTCATGTCTTAGCTTATTTTATGTGTTCTTACCAAGTTTACTGTTTTAAAGCCTTAAACCGTGTTTATCTTATATTCTGTTTAATCTGATTAAGTATTTCTGGTATTTCATGTGTTATTATACTTACTTTCAAATCGTTCAACATTATTTATTGCAATTAAATTTATTAACAAGTGATGGGAGACTAGGCTTATAAATTACTCAGAAAAATTCCCGAAAGAATACCGAACTTATAATTGGCTCTATCATTTCTTGTTCTCCATATTGTAAAATTCCAAGAATGAAATCAATGGATACTTAGCCTATTAAATCAAAGTTTTGGGTTTTTAAGTCATTTATAGGATCTTGCAACTTCTTATACTTTTGCAAGTTTTAGAATTTGCGTTTTAAAGTTTCCTTGATAAACGACTTTCTAGGATCAATTATAGGAGCTTGGGAAAAGTTCTTGTCCTTAGCTCGTATGAATTAAGACTTTCGCGTTTTAAAGCTCCCTATATAATAGCCTAGCAAAACTTAATTCAAATACGTTAAGGAAAAGCTAAGGTTAAAAACCGAGTCGAGTCAAAAACTATTCTTATTGAAAGCCTACGTTCGTGACAAAAACACTTATTTTCTTTATTAAAACTTAAAAATAACACAAAAAATTTAAAATTTTATTGAAAAATGAGAAAAACACTACGTTTGGACACGACAAAAGCAATTGCAAGCGATTATATCGATTGACTCCCCCATGCTAAAACCAAACATTGTCCTCAATGTTTCTTAGCTCAAGAGTAACACCCCCTTGCTAAAACACGAAGAGTCTAATGTAATCTCCTAGCATAGAAAGAGCACGCAAATCTATAAGCCGTTTATTAATTATGCCTCAAGATAAAACGTTAGTCAATAATAATCAAGGGGTAGAGAGTGCCCCTTTTTGGCATTCAAAGAATGGAAGATCAAGTGGACCGGCAAAAACCGAACACGAGAGTCTTCAAATATTAGGGTCATACCTAAGTTCACAACACAACAAATCACGAACACGAGCTTGAAAGATCAAGCCTTATTAGGTGTTAGAAAATAGAAAGAAGATAGAATGAACTCGTTTTTGTTCACCGAGTCATGAGCTCGACTCGATCCCCGCATTCATTGGTCCTTAGGGAAAGTGGTGAAAACCGGCATCATAAGATAGAATCCAACATAAAGCACGATGCCGGGGTCAAAGATCTCATCCTCGTTGTCGGATGACAAACGAAAGGATAAAACTCCAACATAAATCTCTAATAAGAGATGGTAGTCACAAACAATAGTATGGATGTAGCATGCTCCACGAGATAAACTCGCACCAAGATGATTAAAAAGTCTTTCAATTATTGCATCGGTGAAAGGCCGAGATTTCCCTAAATCAACTATTCCGGGATCGAATACCTCGTCCTCGGTGGAGAAAGGAATAGATAACAAGGTGTCGTCCCCCCATGCTAATCCTAAGTCATAAGAAGCACATAGTAATGGTGGTACAAAATTCTCAACCATAGTGGTTTCAACTTGCATGACTTTGTCGACCTTTTCACTCTTAGGAACGTGAACAAAGGGATCATGGTACTCAATATGAGTCACATGAAAAACCCGCACATTAAAATCAACGCGAGTGGGAGGGAGATTGGGAATAATGTAAATCTCTCCATCCGAGTCGACATACTCATCATCACAAAAGGTGTGATCATCATCACAAACCTCATCAACCTCCTTCATAAGAAGATCATCATCACAAAGGTTGTGATCATCATCACAAACCTCATCAACCTCCTTCATAAGAAGATCATCATCACAAAGGTTGTGAGATGTAGGAGGTATGATGTTTCAAAATCCTCTTGAAACAATGGATTATTGTTCAATGAAGCTTCAAATAGAGGATTTGAGTAAGTCACAAAAGTGTCGTCATTCTCGTCATCACAAGAAATTTCTGACAAAGTATCGAGTGTGTCACACTCGGATATAAGATCATCATTCTCATTTGAAGGCAATTCATCGGCGAATTCCTCGAGAATGGTAGGTAAAACACAAGAATCACGTTCGATCTCGAGATCGGAAACGTCTTCACTTCCCCGTGGAAATGGATCAATAATAGCAAAAAGTTCATCGACGAACTTATCCAACGAATAGTCACTAACCTCACTCGGTGTGAAGCTAGGAATCAAAGGCTCTTCAATTGAAGATTGTGCCTTAATAACATCAACATGATCCTTAGAAGAGAGTGAAAATGAGTCCATTATCAAAGATTGTTCAATTAAAGCAATATCACTCTCGGGATCGAAATTCTCATTATCAAACTCACTAGCATCGAATGGCTCACTCAAGTAATCATCTATTTGTTTTTCAATCTTATCATCCTCGTGTGGAGTGAGTATAGATGAGGTAACATTACAACATGATTCAACAAAATTAGGTTTATCACTTTCTAATTTCTTAGGAACCAATCTTGGAATTTTTTCCGGTTTGAAAATCATATGTTTATCCCCATGAAACAATTTAAGCTCCCCTTCTTTCATATCAACTAAAACACCGGCCGTACACAAAAATGGTCGTCCTAAAATTATAGGCGCACGAGGATTCGGCTCATAATCAATGATAGAAAAATCGGCTAGGTAAACGAACTCCCCCACTTTAACAATGACATTTTCCGCTATACCAACCGGTCGAGTGGTGGTTCCATTAGCAAGCTCAATGATCATCCGAGTGGGCATAAGTCGCAAATAGTCAAGAGTTTTCCAAATGGCTAGGGGCATAACGTTAATACTAGCTCCTAGATCGGCTAGAGCTTTGTATTCCCCAAGCTCATCGAAAACACAAGGTATCAAGAAGTGACCCGGATCATTATACTTCTTAGGAAAGAGATCAATGAAATCCGAGGTACTAATCACATTTAAAGTATCCTTGGTGACACTCCAAAAGGTTTCTTTAGGTGGCACAATAAGCTCAAGCTTCCTTTCTAAATTATCATAAGCGGTAATAGCCTTAAGCTCTCCCCTCGGGTTTGGAATGGTATTACTAGGTAAGCAACCCGATGAAGTAGATTGTTTAGACATGAATCCCTCAAGCATCGAAAGCAATTTATTTTGACCTTGTTCCAAACTTTGTTGCATACGATTTTGGTTTTGCTCTAGCCTTTGTTCAAAACGGGTTTGGTTTTGTTCAAGTCTTTGTTGATTAAGCTCAATCTTATTATTTTGCCCTTTAATCGTATTTTGAAACTCATTTTTCAAAGTTGCCATTTGTACTTGAATGTTATTTTGCAAAGCTTTCAAATTTGCTTCATTCGATTTATTGTAACTTGACAAATCATTTTGATTATTTCCTTGAAAACCTTGATTATTTTGATTAGCATTAAAACCATTTCCTTGATTAAAATTCCCTTGGTTACCACGGTTAAAATTATTCCCATTATTTCCATTGTTGTACTTATTTTGAACCGGTGGAAAACCCGGTGGAGCAACATGATTTTGACGAGGAACTTGACCGTTGGAGCCATAAGTTCCCGTCGCGGCAAAAGCACTAGCTTGATCAAAACCCGTGTTTAAACAAGCATAATTAGGATGTGCTCCACCACATGATTCACAAACATTCCCAACAATATTAATCGATCCATGAGGATTCTTCCTAATCTCACTCAAAATTGTGTCAATCTTAGAGTCCAATCTAGCAATCTCGTGATTAGATGAATTCACATTGGAAACAACCGGTGTGTTTCGTGAATATTTTGCTCTAGACTTATCCTCAATTATTCTCCACGCGTCTCTCGGTGTTTTTCTTAAAAGATTACCACCCGTGGCGGCATTTAAAGAATCTTGTTCAATCATATTAAGCCCATTATAAAAAGTATTTATTTGATGCAATTCCGAGAAACCGTGGTGTGGACATTGTCTCAACAAATCTTTAAATCTTTCCCAAGCAACCCCAAACGATTCATGCACTTTTTGTTCGAATCTAGTGATCTCATTTTTAAAGTGTGTTGTCTTGGACGGTGGAAAGAAATAATTCATAAACTTTGACACTAAATCATCCCAAGTTAAAATCGAAACCGGTGGTTCTTTCTCATACCAAAGCTTAGCATTACCCTCGAGCGAGTACGGAAAAAGCATGAGCTTAATCACGTCATTCGGCACATCTCTAAACTTGAGAGTCGAGGTAATTCGATTAAAATTCCGAATGTGAGAATGCGGGCTATCGGTCTCATTGCCACGAAATTGGTCGGCACGAATGAGCGATAGAAGACCCGTCTTTATCTCAAAATGATCCGCCAAATTAGCCGGCACAACGATTGCTTCCCCATACCCTTCGGTGGGTGCACGGAGCAATTCCTCCATTGTTCGGTTATCGGCCATCTCTACAACAATAGATGGAATCTCGGGTTCCACTATTCGTTGTTGACGATTTTTATTTCTACGAGGAATATTTTCAAGCCTATTAAAATCAATCACAAGACGAGAAGAACGTAATTGCATACACTACAAAGACGAGAATTTAGAGGATTGAAGAAAAGAAATTAGACAAGAAAGAAGATTATTTTTGGTATTTTTATTTGGTAAAATAAAGGATGATTACAATGAAAATAATAGGGTTTTTTATAGCCTCCCCAGGCTTGTTGGTGAACGGATATTCGGATCTTGAGAAGAATATTCCTCTTGAATCTGAGCCACCGATCTTCAATCTCCTTATTCTCTCTCTTTTCAGTTCGGATCCAAGGGCTGTGAATGACTCTTGGTCACACAGATTGCCAAGCTGGCATCAATCTGTGTGTGTTGTGCTAGTTTATAGCCCTCTGATTGGTGGAATTGGATGATTGAGGTGTCTCCTCAAATCATAAGCTGCCACGTAACTCCTTCGTCTAGCCTTTCTCTTCCTTAAAATTGGGGGAATTAATTCCCCCACACGTGATAAACACGTGGGATTAAAACCCCCACATCAATTTTACTTTTACCCATTTAGGGTTTGCGTGAATAGTGATATTTTCGCAGGTTTTGGGAGAAAAAGATGAGTGGGGAAGAAGGGTGAAAATAAATCACCTAGTCATCATCGAAGGTTTTTTTAATAATGAAAGTAAGTGGGTGGAACGTTTGGATATTTATTTGTGAAGTGAGTGGGATGGGGAAAATAAATCGTTTTGATGAAAACGAGTGGTAAACAGAACGTGTGAATGGGTAGGTTTTAGGTGATATAAAGTGAAAAGTGGAATAACCGGATTGAAAACGTGTGAAAAAAAACCCTAAGCCCATATCAATCTATTATATTTTTTTCTTTCATTCGTCTCATAATACAGAATTGGGCTTTAAGTCATGAGCCAAAAACCCTTTTTCATCCGATAATTTTAAGATCCCCATTTGGGCCTATTGGATTTGTAGCCAACAAATAACAAACACTTAAATCATAAATGGGCTTTTGAGCCCATTTATCCCATTGTGGGACCCACTTGGCCCGTTAACTTGATAAAAGATAAAATCCGCTAAAGTCGAACTCATTTTTGGCTTCGTTGATCTTTTTCATCAATCTCGTGTCGGTTTTCATCGGTTTTTGCGAACTTGGTACCTACACACATGAAAACAAGAAACAAGCATTTCCAAGGCATATTTGATATAAATCATGCAATATTTCATTGTTTAAAGTAACAAATGATATGAGTAAAAACACTCATATCAAAAATCCATGGAGATCTTGTCCCTTTTCGATTCACAATTTCATATGATGAAAACATCCCAGTCTGTTGGTGTCCTATCTTAACCTGTTTGTATGACATGTATGAAGATATGAACGTAACTATATCTTGCTTCATCGAACTTGATACATAGGAGTTTGTGAAACTCTGAGTCTATGAATCGGAACTTCTCTTAGCGTAGGATTTTCTAGAACACCTAATGTAGTGTAGGGTTCTCTCCTTTACGCATAAGCTGAGTCATGGTAAGATTAACCGTAGGAAGCCATGTGATTCAGCGTGTCACTGAAATCAACCACAATTGATATTGGAAAAAATTTCCAGGGTAAAATTTCTCTTGTCATAGAATTTGCAACATAGTGTAGATATGGTCTTCCTGTTCTTCTTCCAGGCTTAAAGGAAATCAGGTTATCCTCAATGAAAACACTGATGAATTTGCTATAAGTTCATGGAAACTCATTCTTATAGTTCCGTTGGAGCATTGATGAGACTAATTCAAAATCATAAATCTCGCATGACCGAGTCGTGTACGAATAGCAGTCATGGACATGTCCTGCTGTTTCATTCGTCACTGTTGGCAGCATGATCATGAGTTCGATCTTGGAAAAGTGATTAACACCATACGGTTGATTGGACATGTTGTCAATATGTGGAGGAGAATAACGGTCATGAATGGTGATTTGTTTACGCCGACGGTAGTCGACACATAATCTCATGGTACCGTCCTTCTCCTTGTAAGTTCTTCTGGAATGTCTGGGAAGATTTTGGAATAATCAACTGGCTATGCGTAAAAGACTTAAGTGGTCGTGTCTTACTGACAGCTAGAAAATTTTAGCGACCATGACAGCTGAATGTGTTCAGGAGCCTGAACATTATTGTACATAATTATGAATCGTAGCATGGTGTGATGTTCATAGTCCATAATTAGGATAAAATTCATCTCGTTTCTGTCCGAGGAAATGCGTTAGCAGCTTGGATCTCATCATTAAACTGAAGGAAAACCTTTGTATGCGTGGGAATACGAAAGGCGTCCTTCATGGTCATGAATATATGAACTATGGTGAAAGAAATGAAAGTGACATCGGCAACGTGACAATTCTCATTGATGCGCCGATAATGGTATAGAAATTCTGGTGGCCTGATTAATACATGGCACAACAAAATAGATATACCCTTGGAGGGTACCCTGAATTTCATAGAAATGTTCCATAGTTGGACGTGAGTCATGAGTCTTGACTCGTTTCTTGGAATTATAAGCATGAAATATGTCTTGACTGGTGTCTTGACATGTGTCTTCAGGAGGTATACGTGAGACATGTGTCTTGACTGATGTCTTGACATGTGTCTTCAGAAAGTATACGTGAGACATGTGTCTTGACTGATGTCTTGACATGCATCTCGAGATGTGAAACAAATATAACCACAATATAAGGTTATTATGCCAGAATTGGCGGATCGGTTGGACTACTAATCCTTGTATTTCTGATCACGTCCGTGGCCAGAGTTTCGGTTGCGATTTCTAGGATAGTTGTTGTCATAGTAGTGGTTACTATCGTCCTGTCTGTCAGTTCCATGATGGTCATTCTCATGACCATGATTCATGTAACTATTCAGCTGAGTGGCCGGCTGGTACCGGTTTGCACTCATATGGCTGAAATGACAGTCGAATGACGTGTGACATGTAACTAAGAATTAGGGACAATGATTGATGGGAATCGTCTGATGGTGAAGCATCTTCTCGTCCAATTGATTTGCTCCGACGCCTTTGTCTTCGTCTTTTAGGATCTCCAGGTTGTGAACAGCATCCGCATCTCGTAGCGTCTCCGAACGTCAGCATCATCTACCTTTAGTAACATTTCCATGTTATGAGCGGCATCAGCAATTTGTAGAGTATTAGCAAGTGGACATATGCCTAAGATGATTCAGAATCGACTAGCGAATACTCGTGCAATATTGCAAGTGAAATACACATGGATTTAGGTACGTGTAATACACATGGAACACGGTACATAGAGTACACGTTGAATGCACATGAAATGATCGGTATGGGGTCGATCATTTGTCATGATTTAAGGAAAGTATACCGGTTAAACGGTTAGGAAAACCATCATGATAACCTGGCAGTATTAGCATAGACATCATTCTGGTTATAACGGAAACGTTAAAGTGTGGTTACACAAAATTCAACGATGATTTACCTCACAGCATGATCAATGAAAACCAACCATGACTATCATGAAAGCATTATTCAATGAAATCTAACAATGTCTTACAGGACAACGTAAATAACAAAAGAGGCGTAAAACATAATCAACATGAAGACGGAATTATCATGCAGAAACATGAAACCATCTATCACGAAGAAGTGTATAACATAATCAGCATGAAACTGAAGTTAACCATGACAGTATGAAAACATACTTGACATAAAACATAATAACTTATGAGGGGACATGAAAATTTTTTTATGCCAATTTAAATCATGAGAAAAATTTTATGCATGAATGCGTAATGTAGTTTATAAAACCTTTATATGTGCGAGGGAACGCCTATGGGTCGGTTCCAAAACAAAAAACATGGCGAGGGGACGCCTATGGGTCGGTCCCAAAGTTAAAAGTTTCGATAAAAGCACATGCGACTAAATAGGTACAGTCATGTACCAACCATTACTTAGTCATAATCCCTGCAACAATGATACATGAAACATAAATAAATGAAAATCATATGTCAAAACTTATCAGGAAAAAATTTTATGTGACAAATTATGAACTACTGGGGTTCAGTCCACATAGCCACAGTTCACGAGGAACATTATGCATGAAACAATGACACATAACTAAATATGAATGACGGTTGTCCATCCATATTAGCAAAAAAAAAGAAAAAAAATTCGATGAAAACATCAAGGTTAAAACCTCAAGGTGCTGAAAACATCATGGTTAAAACAACAATGAGCTAAAAACATCAATACGTAGAATAACAGACGTTGGCTTAGGAAGCTCCTGGTGACTACCCACTAGTCACAGGTCGAGTTTTAGAGCCTACAGGTCGAAGCCTTGGCTCTGATACCATAATTGTAACACCCTATTTTGATAATGGAATGTCACGCGTAATTATGGCGTGTCATCAAAGCATACAAGGATAAATGTCTAAAACATTACATGACCATAGGGATAACCGGAATCAAACATCGGTTCCCAACATAATCCCAAAACATAATAAAGCAAAAGAAATGAATGAAAGACTAAACAAGCATAAGTATATTAGGGCAAGAAGGAAAAGAAGTCACCAGCAGCTTCCATCCTATGCACGTCCTCCAAATGCTCGAGTCTTCCCTAGGGTACCTGCCGTTTTGGGACATGGAGAGGAAAGTAACGGCTGAGCAAAACGCTCAGTGCACGGATATAGACATAGTATGAATAACTAAGCATAATAAAGACTTAATAGCAGCGGAAATGTATAAGTCCTGGAAAACCTGGAACATGTTCATAAAACTGGTTTTATAGTTTGAAAAGCCTTATGTTTATCATATGAAAACTGTTTAACATATTTTACCATTAGCCAATATAGGTCATGAAAATCCATCGTGCATGAATACTTGGAGGGGTGACCTCATCATGCAAATTAGAGGGACTGCCTCTAATTTAATATACTGGTTTTTGGGTAGGAGGGATCAACTCCTTGTGAAGGATGCAAGGCACACACCACATTCACCATGAAATCCTGACTAAAAACATGTAACTAGGATGCACCCATACGCCCCACATGATAAATATAATATAAATGGCCAAAAGCTGAAAGGAACGCCACGAGCAATCACTCCGCCGTGGTGAAGTCATAACATCAGTGCCTCTAATGTTATGGTTATGGTACCTCCATAACTAGGTGAAACTGGTCATGCATGTATATGGCTATAGGCAATCTTAATTAAACATAAGCAATCAAACACGTAACTTATACTACGAGAAAACAGTTGGCTGCATACGGGGAATCCTAATAAGGAAAGAATGTCCATACTGAAAGGACGGGAATCCGTACCTTATGTCCAGTGAACGAAGAAGATGAACTGAAAGGAATCCTACTTCCGAATCACTAGTGCTACATAAATACATACATGAATAAGTATCTGCTTACTAAATACGTAGCTGGTTTTATGTCATGTCTTAGCTTATTTTATGTGTTCTTACCAAATTTACTGTTTTAAAGCCTTAAACCATGTTTATCTTATATTTTGTTTAATCTGATTAAGTATTTCTGGTATTTCATGTGTTATTATACTTACTGTGTAATAATAAGTAACTTTCCAAAAATAGCAGGTTTCTTAAAATAGAAAGTTTCCAAAAATAGAAAGTTTCCAAAAATAGAAAGTTACCAAAAATAGAATGTTTCCAAAAATAGAAAGTTTCCAAAAATAGAAAGTTTCCAAAAATAGAATTACTGCTTAAAAAAGATAAGTTTCTAAAAATAGAAAGTTTCCATAAATAGAAAGTTTCCAAAATTAGATCAGCTGCCTTAATTAAATAAGTTTCCATAAATAGATTAGCTGCCTGAAATAAATAAGTTTCTAAAAATAGAAGGTTTCCATAAATAGATTAGCTGCCTTATTTAATTAAGTTTCTAAAAATAGAAAGTTTCCATAATTAGAAATAAGCTGGTTAAATAAGCTAAGTATATAAGCCTAAGTGTTTTCATGATTATTTTCTAAGTCATGTGATATAATGTATAGTATAATAATTATTCCATGTAATTAAATTAAACTATAGGTTAAAATATTTAATTAAAGTATAACATGTTTTTAATTAAATAAAGTTAAATACTTAGGTTAAAACATGTATTATTATATATTAATAATATAACCTAAGTCATGTAAATTAATTAATTATAGTCATAGTTTTTAAATAATTAATTAATTATAAGTCTAAAATATAAAATACTTAGGTTAATTAATTTCATGATTATTAATACTTAAATAACCTTAGTCATGTTATTAAATTAATCATATCATTTTATTAATTTAATTTTAACATAAGCTCATAAACATTAAAAAAACTAAACATACACCATGAACCGGATCTAGACTAAAAGCATGAACCGGACATGAAATCGACACCGTACCCCGAACCAACTAGGGGTACCCCGTGTCTTGGGGCTGTCGTGGGACCCACACACACCAACTGAGACCATACGGTCTTGGTGGTGGTCGGATGGCCAAACCGAAACCCCTTATGGGTTCGGTGTAGGCCGCGGCTAAAAACAAACACCCCTTAAAACATACTTTTGATTTTATTTAACCCCAAATCATGTTAGATCCATGTTTATTTATTAGGTTTTTGTAAAAACATCACATGTTCTTGATTTATAAAAAGATTAAATCAAAAGAAAAGGTTTTAAAAGGATTTACCGAATTCGTGGATCAAAAGGACGAAGAACCAACACGATCAATCATTAAAACTTCAAGATCCAAGATCACAAACCACCTCTTGTGGTGTTCTTAAGGTGGTGGCACAAAGAAGTACAAGGAAGAGGGTTTTAGGGTTTTTCTAAAAAACTTCTGTGAATGAAAATGAGTAGTGAAAAATATCCCTTTTCCTTTTTAGTGAAAAACTGATGGGCTAAGCCCATCCCCCCTCCTAATTTCGTGGTAATGGGGCCCACAAGGGGTAACCCGAATGTTTCCGTGTCTAAAACATTGGTGTGTTCTCGTGTGTTAAGTTATACGTTCGTGATTATTTGTGTTCGCGTTTTATGTGTTCTCGTTACGTAAATATCGTGATCTAATATATTTAATTATGCTCGTAATAAATATATTTACGTAATTAATAATAGTTCGTGTTTTAATTACGTTCATGTTTTCATGATCGCATGTTCATGATTAATTATTGTCAAATAATTATTACGTGCTCGTGCGTAGTAAATACTTATCGTGTTCTAACACGTACGTAATACGTAAAATCCTAAAACGTAATCGTAATCATGCTATATTAGGAAAGTTTAAATCTAGTACGTACGATCTTAAGGGTACTATTCATGGTAAAAGCATGCGGGTTTTACAATGACTAAGCATAGTGTCAAGTCATTACTCGTTATCAAACAGTTTTTCAGAAAACACGGGATAACTTCCCGGTTCCAACACATTTAAATCACATAGTTGACTAAATAAAAAGTCAAAGGGTAAAATAGTCATTTTATAAAGTAGGAAAATTTACCAGGTGTTACATCATCCCCTTGATAGAGAATCTTTGTCTTCAAAGCTTAGGAGTGTCACGGTTTCTAGAGTTGTCAAAGAGTTGCGGATATTTCTTGCGAAATTGATCCTCACGCTCCCAAGTGAATTCAGGTCCACGTTTAGAATTCCACCTCACCTTGATGATCGGAATACGACTCTGCTTCAATCGTTTGACCTCACGGTCCATGATTTCAACAGGTTCTTCGACAAATTGCATCTTGTTGTCGATTCGGAGTTCCTCTAACGGTATAACGAGTGTCTCGTCAGAAAGGCACTTCTTCAAGTTCGATACATGAAAAGTGTTGTGCACACGGCTCAGCGCTTGCGGTAATTCGAGACGATAGGCTACGGTTCCAACCTTTGCCAGAATTTTGAAAGATCCAATATAACGGCGGTTCAGCTTTCCTCGCTTGCCAAAACGTACCACACCTTTCCAAGGCGACACTTTTAGCATCACTTTGTCTCCCACTTGAAATTCGAGAGGCTTACGTCGAACGTCGGCGTAACTCTTTTGACGATCACGGGCCGCTTGAATTCGGCTCTTGATTTGAACAATCTTCTCAGTCGTTTCACAGACGAGTTCAGGGCCAGTGAGTTGAATATCCCCAACCTCACTCCAACACACAGGCGAGCGACATTTACGACCATACAACGCTTCAAACGGTGCAGCCTTAATACTGGTGTGATAACTATTGTTGTAAGAGAATTCCACTAGAGGCAAATGTCTGTCCCATTGCTTCCCAAAGTCAAGCACGCAAGCACGCAACATGTCCTCCAGCGTTTGAATAGTTCTCTCACTCTGTCCGTCAGTATGCGGGTGATAAGTAGTACTCATGTCTAATTGCGTACCCAACGCTTTCTGAAGTGATTTCCAGAACTCTGAAGTAAATCTACCGTCTCTATCGGAAATTATCGAGATCGGTATTCTATGTTTTGCGACTACTTCCTTCAGATAAAGTCTCGTAAGCTTATCCATTGAATCATCTTTCTTCATAGCCAAAAAGTGTGCAGATTTCGTAAGTCGATCCACAATTACCCAAATTGTGTCGTATCTGTTTGTCGTTTTAGGTAGCTTAGTTATGAAATCCATGGTTATGTTTTCCCACTTCCACATAGGAATTATAGGTTGAACCAACAATCCAAAGGGTTTTTGGTGTTCCGTTTTCACTCTAGCACAAGTCAGACACTTCCCTACATACGTAGCGATTTCAGCTTTCATGTTTGGCCACCAATGTAGCTTCTTCATATCGTGATACATTTTGTCAGATCCTGGGTGAATCGAATACTTAGATTTATGCGACTCGTGCATAATCACGTCCCTTAGTCCTCCAAACCGTGGTAACAAACTTCTACCATTCAGACATAGCGTTCCATTAGTGCTAGTCTCCAATTTCTTAGTGACCATTCCTCCTAATTTCTTAGCTTCAAGATGTTCAGGCTTAAGGGCTTCGGTTTGTGCTTCACGGATATACACAGGTAAGTTCGGATTGATAACCATAGCTAACGATCTAACTCTACGTGTCATCAATTGTTCCTTTCTACTTAGCGCATCCGCCACTACATTGGCCTTCCCAGGGTGGTAGCGGATTTCACAGTCATAATCGCTGAGCAACTCGATCCATCGACGTTGTCTCATGTTCAGTTCCTTCTGGTCAAGAATATGTTGTAAACTCTTGTGATCGGTATAGACGACACACTTGGTTCCATACAAGTAGTGTCTCCATAACTTCAAGGCAAATACCACCGCTCCTAGCTCCAAGTCTTGCATAGTGTAGTTCTTCTCATGCGTTTTCAATTGTCATGACGCGTAGGCGATAAATTTCCTCCTCTGCATCAACACAGCTCCCAATCCTTTTGCTGATGCATCACAGTAGACCACAAAGTCTTTCGATTGTTCTGGTAACGATAGAATATGCGCACTACACAACATTTGTTTCAACTTCTGGAATGCTAATTCCTTTTTATCTCCCCATTCGTATTTCACCTTCTTTTGAGTCAACTTCGTCAATGGTTTCACGATCTTCGAGAATCCCTTGATGAATCTTCGGTAGTATCCGGCGAGTCCTTAGGATTGGCGAATTTCAGTCGGTGTCGTAGGAGCACTCCACTCCCTAATTGATTCAATCTTGGCAGGATCAACATGAATCCCCTTGCTATCAATAACGTGACCTAGGAATTGTACTCTTGGCAACCAAAAATCACACTTCGAGAACTTAGCGTACAATTCATCCTTCTTAAGCAATTCCAATATTATCTTAAGGTGTTCCTCATGTTCTTTCTCATTCCTTGAGTAAATCAGTATGTCATCGATAAACACAATGACAAACTTGTCCAAATACGGTTTACACACCCGGTTCATGAGGTCCATAAACACAGAAGGTGCGCTTGTCAAACCGAATGGCATCACTTGGAACTCATAGTGTCCATACCTAGTCCTAAAAGCAGTCTTTGCAATATCTTCCTCACGGACGCTCAATTGATGATAACCAGACCAAAGGTCAATCTTCGAGTAAACGCTCGATCCTTGCAACTGATCAAACAGGTCATCGATCCTAGGTAACGGGTAACGGTTCTTGATGGTAAGTTTGTTCAACTCACGATAGTCGATACACATCCGAAAACTCCCATCCTTCTTCTTTACAAATAAGACTGGAGCTCCCCAAGGTGAAGAACTCGGTCTTATGAATCCTTTATCAGTCAAATCTTGTAGTTGCGTCGCTAGTTCTTGCATTTCTGACGGTGCTAAACGATAAGGCTCTCGAGCAACAGGTGCAGCTCCCGGTATTAAATCGATCTAGAATTCAACTTGTCTGGCCGGCGGTAATCCCGGCAAATCTTCTGGAAAGACTTCCGGAAAATCCCGTACGATAGGTACATCTTCCAACCGTTTTTATTCCGTCTGCTTTTCAGTCACACATGCTAAAAATATGTGGCAACCTTCGGACAACAACTTCTGAGCCTTGACACGCGAGATAATGTTCAGTTGTGACTTCCCTTTTCCGTTACTTGTATCCCCTTGTACCTCCAAAACTTCATCGCCAAATGGTAAACGAACGATCTTCTCGTCGCATACAATCGTAGCATGATATCTCGACAACCAATCCATTCCGACAATCACGTCAAAACTCCCTAACTCAACAGGCATAAGGTCTATTACGAAAGGATGACCTAGAAGATTTAAAGTGTATCCGCGAAGTATAGTGTCGGCTTCTATCAACTTCCCATAAGCTAACTCAATAGTGTACTTAGTGTCTAAGGGCGAAGGGGTCACATCAAGTAAAACACTAAAAACAGTCGACACAAAACTCCTATCGGCTCTAGTATCAAATAAATTAGAAGCATAACGACCATTTTCTTACAGTTGTGACGTACCCGTCAGGACGTCAGGGTTTTGTTGCGCCTCTCCTCCTCCTATCACATAGACCCTTCGACGAGCTTCCCCAACTTTAGCAATCTTTCCTTGGTTCTTATTCTTTTTCTTTGGGCACTCATTGTTGTAGTGTCCCTTTTGCTGACATTCAAAGCAAGTGATGTTGGCTTTCGGGTTGGGTGGTGACTTGCAGTCTCTAGCAATGTGTCTAGTTTTCTTGCAGTTGTGACATTGTACATTGCATTGTCCATTATGGTGACGTTTGCATCGGTTGCACAAAGGTAACGTCCCATTGTACACTCCCTTTTCCCCAGTACCAGCAGTGTACGCCTTCACAGTTTCTTGCCTCTTATTCGGATAGTTCCCATGGTTGTTCCTCTGGTTATTCCCCCATTTTCTCTTGTTGTCCGCGGCATTCCCAGCATTTGCTCGAACAACTTGGTCCATCAGACTGTGAGCCATCCTTATAGCATCACTAACTTTTGTCGGTCTAGACGATGTCACATTCCCTTGAACTCTACCAGGTAAACTCCAAATATAGCGCTCAACCTTCTTTTCTTCATCTGGAACCATTTCAGGACATAGCAAACACAACTCTTAGAACCTCCTAGTGTACGTACCAATGTCATTGTTCTTCACATCAAGTTCCACAATTCAATTTCCATTTTTTGAATCTCATTACGAGGAGAGTATTCCTTAGTAAACAACTTCTTAAGTTCCTCCCAACTCATTCCATATGCCTCCTTGGCTCCAACCGTCTGCACATGGGTATTCCACCATGTCAACGCTCCAGCAGCTAAAGTACAAGTAGAATAAGTCACTTGGTTTTCAACAGTACATCCACTGACATGGAACACATATTCCATCTTTTCAACCCAACGAGCTAATCCAACAGCTCCTTCAGTACCATTAAAATTCAAAGGGTCACAACTCCTAAAGTCCTTGTAAGTACACGGCTTAGGCGGTCGATTGCCAACATCGTTCGGTGGTTCTTGGTTCACATTGTTGTTAGCTTGAATATTTGCCAATGCAGCGGTCACTCGTTGTGTTATTAGTTCTTCCAATTGTTCGTCAGTCATTCCGTTACGTGTGCTCACCATTGTTTCTCTGCGTTAAGACAACAATGCAAATAGGGTTCAAGCACGAATATACACGTTATATATTTCTTATGCTAAAATAAAATGCAGAATTTAACAGTACAACAAACATAAAAAGGAAAGTCATTGGTCAAAGTCATAAAGTTAAATTCCCATTCATAATCAAAACATCGAGTACATAGTAATAAAATAAGAGTTTGATTAAATACCAAAGATCAAAACAAAACCAAAAATAACACCGAAAATGGTGATTGGATTAAAATCAAACCATAGATGTAATCGAAATGATATGTGATAGTATGCGATGACATATCCTGCAACAACCAAATGTTAGCTATCTGCACGAATGGTTGTAGGGTATGCATGAAACAATCATATATAGAAATTAAAGTATGCAAATCAGCGAAATGCATATTTATATAATACATATTACGTATTACATAATATATATTACATATTACTTATAGTGTTATCCTACGTAATACATTACGTAGTACACATATGTATACAGAGTAACAAGTAGCCACATCGGTAATAGTCTAGGCCTAAGATGCAAACCTAGTTTTCTATAACCAAGGCTCTAATACCAAATCTGTAACACCCAAAAATGTGATATGCGGAAGCGGTGAAGCTCGGGGGCTGTTACGTCATTGTATCATAGTTCAAGGTACAAGAGAACGACTCTAAATGAGACGTTTTAAAAAATACCTCGTTGAATTTAAATAAAAGCATCAAAGTACAAAAGGTATCAGTTTCAAAAGATAGCGTAGCGGAATATAAAAGTTTTAAACATCAAGGAGATAACAGTTCAAAAGCATAAGTAAATAAATGTCCGAAGATAGCCAAGAAATGCATGCGGACTCCAAGTACTTCACACAACAGATACAAATCATCATCAATTACCTGAGATAAATGCTAAATTGGGTCAACATAAAGTTGGTGACAATATAGGCTTCAAGTAAAAATGCATAGTAATCGATTTCAGATTCCATTTCATGTACACATGCAACTATAAGAGGTATAGTGCCAAGTGTAGGATAAATTGGGTGTTCACAATATTTATGATAGCTAAGCTCGTGACATCGAAACTAATGATCCAGTGCATACAATAGACTGTATACATAAATTTTGCCCCAATAGAGTACCTAGCCAAGATAACTCCGTTTACACAAATTGTATACACTCGTCCGGCGTCAGAATGCCCGAGTGGAGGTTGTCAACCGTCAATAGATCTATCCATATCATAAGAGCTTACTCCAGCAGAGTAATTAATGATTCACGATAGTGGGGACTACGGCTAAAGCAACTTAAGCTATCTCATAAACAATGTTCACAAAACGTTCACAGAAATCAAGTTTTACTTGCGTCCAGAAGCAAGCATCGAAAGCATTTATCACATCCCAAAACATTAAACATATAAAACAGTTTAATAGGGATCTATAAACTCGCCTCAAGCAACGATTCAAACCACACAAGTATGATCAAATAGTAGCGAGAAACTCTAGCAACAACCTAAATATAATACTATAGTTTAGGCGCTAGCAAATAAGTCACAATAGTTCGTCACGTACGTTACTCATCAGTCATATATATATTTTGTTGTTAAAATCGTGACTTGTAAATATCATATCGTTGTAAACATTATAGTATATATATACTTAGGCAAAAATATTTATTTTTGACTCGACGAAATTTCGACAGCCTTTCGGCGTAAATTTTAATTTACCCAAATTTATCGTAATAAATTTTCCAACACGATTTCTAACGAAAATTCGGCAGCCTTTCGGCGTCACATAAAAATTTGCTAGTTTTAGTAAGTACTCAAATCTTGTCCTAAAACCCCTAATTTCAACACTTTCTCAATCGCCAATGTTTCAACAAGTCATTTTCCCGCAATAGTATCAATTTCCACTTTCAACGCTCAAACTTTTAACGATACACCAAGTATTCACATTTCGCGCTAATACCCTTTTACAAAACGATCCAAACATTCATATACAACTTTTAGTAACCATTTCGACACTTAAAACAACTCCGTTTAACTCGAAAATGTCGTTTCGACCACTTTAAAAACCTAGACAGCAAGCACATTATAGTGTTTTTCACAAAAATTAAGTTTTCCGACAACGAAATTTAAACAACCATATCTTACTCATTTTACCTCCGTTTTTAGCCCATAAAATATCGAAAAGAAGGTAATAACTTATATTTTCATAATATCGTAGTAAACTAGTGTCAAAACAATTTTTACGACCCTCTATGCCTCTTAGAAAAATCGGACAGATTGTATACTTTTTGTAAAGACTCGTTTTCGACCATTTTCAAGTGTACCCACTAGTAGTAACACTACTAGTTCCCTCCAATTATTCATAAAAACACTCAAAATCAAAGATTTATCTTCAAACCCACAAATCTAAAAATATACATTTTTATATTTTACAAGTCTTTCAATTAAATCATTTTCATGCATGGATCTAATAGATCCACACATAACTTTCATAGATCTAAAATATTTCATGACCAAAAATAATTTTTATCAATTTATTTCAAGAAAATAGTTGACGAGTAACATGCATGCATAGATCTACATAGATTATGCATGAAAAAGAAAAAGATGAAAAAGTTTTAAGAAATAACCTTGAGTAACGACTCTACGTAACCACGACAACCCGATCTACGCTCTAACCAACAAATAATCAACAAGAACCCAACTTCTATAAACTACAACCAAAACTTCTCATATCTACAAACCAAGAAAACCCATTCTTCTATAAGCTTGTACAAACCCTAGGATGTTTTTGTTTTGTGTCAAATCTTCTTAAAATGAAGCTTCAAGAAAATCAACAACGGTGGAAATGGTGTTGTGTTTGTGCCGTGTGTTTTATAGAGAGAAGGAGAGATATGTGTGTTTTTTTTTTGTGAAATGAATAAGTGAATAATGTGAATTATTTGAGGTGAAATGGGTTAATAAGTTAAAATGTGTAGGAAGGTGTAAGTTAAGCTCAAAATGGTAAAGTGTAGAAAATTTGGTTTAGCTTGCATGTGGGTGAGTTGTTTGGCCGGTTATGGGGAGGGTCCCACAAGGTAAATAATTCAAAAATTTTACTATGGTAACTAGTTAGAAGGTTTAATGTAAAAAGGTTAGTTAGTTTTAGGTAAATGTCGAAAAGTATATAGTTAAGTTTAAAATTACGTAAAACTTAAAAATTTGACGAAATATATTAAATTTATGATTTTTCGACGAAAACTGATATTTTATAATTTATAAAGTATTTTATGCATGCTAACGACGGTTAGACGTAAAAACGACGTAAAATACGAAAACGATATACGTTAATTAAATATTCACAGTAAATACGATTTATTACTATAAATAGCAAAAATACTAAAATACAGGCATATATAAACATATACAGAATTATTTAAATACGTTGTTCATGAAAATACGATCACGCTGTTAAAAACTAAACAGTTAAGCACATAATTCACAGATAACTAATAATCTCGTGGATTATCGTCAATTCATTGACCGTCTCAGCATTTTGGTCAGGTTCACAGAAAGTGTTCAGAATAATGACTGAGCACATTCTCAAGTCATTACTCGTCATCAAACAGTTTTTAAGAAAACGCGGGATAACTTCCCGGTTCCAACACAGTTAAATCACATACTTGAATAAATAAAAAGTCATGGGGTAAAATAGTCATTTTACAAAGTAGGAAAAATTACCAAGTGTTACATTAGGCTCCACGTTCTGATTATGGACGTGTCATATGAGTAACTTATTTACTAAGGGTGCATAGGGAAGCTCGATGCACGTTTTTAGAGTCTAGGGTTAAGCTTTTCTTTGGTTTGTAGCTAAAAATGGATTCGGATGGATATAGATAGGAATGAAAATATGGAACATACATGTAGCTTAGGCACCTACTTGCTTGGCACTCCAAAATATCTAGGGACATGTAAATATCTTATTTCAAAGATGGAATGGGAGGGAAAGAGTTTAAAATGAGTTTTGGAGGGAAAAAGTAAAACCGGGTTTAAAACTAGGGCTTGTAACTTGTAACTTTGTAATTTTTGTGATTAAGGCTTTAGAAATGTTATTAGTGATGGATTAGAGTTTAATTAGGGTATATAAATTGTAGTTAAGAAGTTTGGGTCTTTGGTTTGAAGTTTAACAAAGATTTGATGTGAAAATGGGAAGAAAACTTAGGCGGGTTAGGGTTTTCTAATGATTTAGGGTTTAATCTTAATTAATGTGATTATCCTTCAACTAGCTACTGATTTAAACTTAATTTAGATCATATACATTGTGTTTTAAGTGTCCAATGAGTTCTCACACTTGGTTTAATAGATTAGTTTAGGTAAACATGTCTAAAGAGTGAAAATACCCATTTTGACCTATTTTACAAGCCATGCAGTGAAATATTGTACCTTGTGCATTAGGTTACTTTTACATTGTCTTAATATAATCTTATAACCTTAATGAAGTCTTATAAATATTTATAAAATTGTCCAAAAAGAACTAGGTAGTGATTCCATGTAGATTTCTTAATATAAGGGATTTTAGGTCATTAATCCTAATGACTTTTATCTCGGGTAATTAGTGTTTGTACCTTTATAAACACTTATTCTAGGGATTATATAGTATTTTTATGACTTCTAGTGATTCTACATTTTTAGTTTAAGGGTTTGTATAGGTTGATCATATTCTAGGGGCAATTATAAGAGCTTAAGATCCTATGCTTTGATAACTTATACTTTATGCGTCACCAACTTGTAACTTGAATTGAAATGAATATATAATCTTAATATGATGCATAATTGAGTTTTATAATTTATGGCAAAAGATTAGACTCTAATTCAATGTATAATGGATTTTATATGCTAATCTTGGTTACTAGGTCTTAACTTGTAATTAGCATTGGATTAGTGAATATTAGCATTTTGTGATTAATTAAATTTCCTTTATTTGATAGATTGTAATTAGTACATTGTTCTTGATAATAGTAGATGGATTTTAGGTAGTTACATTGCTTGAAATATTGTTTATCAAGGGTTTCTAGGTGGTGATCTAGACTATTATGTACAATTACTTATACTTAGCTTTGTATGGTTTGTTCTTTCCATTCTTAGGTACTCTTAGGTCTTCAAAGTATAGTTTACAACTTGTTTATAATACTTAATGACTTATTCAAATGTATTCTCTATTCATAGTTTACCATTCTTGAGTTTATAACTCATTTATAGGATTCTAGGGTTTCTAAGGGAATTTAGGGCATCATGGTTATATTTGAGATGTTCTTATTAATAATGAACTTATTATATCTATTTTAGATCATAGACTTGATATATACATTCTATTGACAACATATAAGAATATGTTGTAATGGCAGTTCAGGTTGTGAGAAGGAGTTCATCTTACCAAGTAAGGTACAAAAAGCAAAAATTTCTAGCCAAATTTTCATATTGAGACAGTTATATCTTATAGCATAGATGTGAAATTTGAGATTTGTCACATCATAGGGCATATATGAATTCCATACCCTCCGGACTGGTAAGTATAAGGCCTGCGCCAGATCCATCCGTGCATGAAATCCGTCTGTGAATAAGACCCATGGGTCTTGAAGCTTCTCCTCCTTAGGAGTCTTCATACTTTCCTCATCCGACTTCTCTATTATAAAGTCAACCAAGATTTGGTCTTTAATCACCGTGCGAGGCCTATATGAGATATTGTGTTCTCCAACAGAACACTCTATTTTTGCAAATGCCCTGCTGTGTCCAGCCTTGATATGACCTGCTTGATTGGCTGGTCGGTAATTACCACAATAGGATGCGCCTGGAAGTACCGACATAGCCTTTTTGTGGCGTATACTAGCGATAAAACCATCTTTTCCATTGTTGTGTAGTTCAGCTGTGGTCCTTGTAGTGCCCTGCTGACAAAGTAAATGGGCATCTGCACCGTGTCCCTATCCGTAATTAAGACTACGCTGATTGCGCCATGAGTGGCTGACAGGTAGATTATTAGTTCCTCCTTAGGCCGTGGTGCGACCAACATCAAGAGGGACGCCAAGTGCTTTTTGAGTTCATTAAAGGCTTGTTTTGCTTCCTTTGTCCAATTAAAGTCACTCTTCTTAATACACCTCTTGAGTGTTTTGAAGAGGGGTAACGATTTTGCCGCAAATTTAGCTTAGAACATATTTAGTCCTGTCAACACACTATTAAGAGACTGTACTTCCTTGAGCTTCCTTGGGGATGGTAGCTGTATCACGGCCTCTGTTTGTCTGGGCATGGTCTGATTCCATTGGGATCAATCATGTATCCCAAGAACATTCCTTCCGTAGCCCCAAACGTGCACTTCTTTGGGTTTAGCTTCATATTGATCTGTCGCAACATGGCGAAGGTTTCCTCGACATCCCTGACAAGCTCGTCCTCCGTATGGCTCTTGATGACGAAATCGTCATTGCATACTTCCAGGTTACTCCCAATTTGATTGTCAATTGATTTGTCGACCAACCTTTGATAGGTTTCCCCCGTGTTCCCGAGGCCGCACAACATCTTGATGTAACAATAGACACTCTGGCTCGTGTGGACCGTCGTTTTCTCCTCGTCTTCCTCGGCCATCTGAATTTGGTGATATCCCATGTATGCATCCAAAAAAAATTGAAGGGATACCCACACACAAGATTTTACTTTCTAATCATTCTTTGGAAGTTGGTAGTAGTCTTGCGGACATGCTTTGTTTAGATCTGTTAATTCAACGCACATACGCCAACTTCCGTAGTGTTTCTTTAACATGACCGGATTAGATAGCCAATCTTGGTAATACACCTCCCGCATAATGCCTTCGTCCACTAGCTTCTTAACTTCTTGTAGTATTACTTGGCTTCGTTCCGGTGCCTGTCCGCGTTTCTTTTTCTTTACCGGGGGATACCCTGATCGGATTTGCAACTTATGCTCCGCTATCGAACGTGGTACGACCGTCATGTCCTTTGGTTCCCAAGCGAATACATCAAGGTTTTCCTCGCACATAGCACTCTTTACTTTATCAATTAAAGTTCCTCCATCCGCTATCTCTTGATCCGAATAGTCTGGATGGATTGCTACTTTCCAATTTGGTGGTAGTTATTCCTTTCGCTTGGGAATTGGTTGTGCTGGTACGTTATTACATGAAATTCTGATGGTGGTACAACTGTATTGAAAATGGTGACTATTCCTCCGTTCACAAGGAATTTTATCATGCCATGCGCTGTGGATGGTACAACCCGGATAACTAATATCCCCGACCTTCCGACAATGCTGTTCTACGGAGATGGTGAACGTATCACCATGAAGTTCATCCATGTGTTGGTTTAGTGCTCGTCATCCCGAATAGTTACTAGGAGCCGCAACTATCCTAGAGGCCAGATGGTTTCTCCGCTGAAGCCAATGAGAGCGAAGTGACCGGCATCAACTATTTTTTCACCTCCGACCGTAGCCGCGTAAAGCAATGTTCATAGAGTATTTCCGCTGACGACCATCCATCTATGTACATGCGGCGGACATTGTGGTATCCCATGTTTACTTCGATGGTAAGGAGCCCTTGGGCCACGTTGCTTGCCGTGATGGGAGGAAACGAAATCTCCTTGCAACGTGAAAATTTCTGGCTAACTTTCTGCTTAGTTCTGCACTGCCACGATTGTACCATGAATATAGTAGTGGGCTTATCTTTTGGGTGATCTTTTTTGTCACCCTTTTTGTTGTACTTCCCATCCTTCCAATCTTTGGCGAGATGTTTGAGCTGTCCTGATTTTTCCAGGGACTCGATATACGTTTTTAACTGAATGAACTCATCGGTTTTGTAGCCCTTATCAATATGGAACTCGCAGAATCGATTCCCTTGACGGCGGTCGACTGGAGTTGTCGTAGGAGGTGGTCTTAGGAAGTTTGCGCCCCCAGACAATGATATCTCTCGCAGAGACATTATTAGAGGGGTAAACTTGTCACCAGCTTTTCCTCCTCTTTGTTGACCACGATAGTCAAGGATCCATCCACTCACCTAGTTTGATTATTTTTGGGATGGTCGTGATTTCGATAACCCTAGTTTCCTTTTGTGGAATAGGCCGCTAAGACCGCGGTCTCCCCTTCCACAAAGAATCTAACCCTTTTTATTAACTCATCGAATGTTTTCCGGCGGTTGTCGTTCAGAGGTCCAATTAGATCCTTATATGTTATGGCGTGCATATAGTCGGATATCTTTAAAACCTCAGGGCATACTTGATTTTCATGAACTCATCTTTGAAGCGCTCTGTGAAGTCTTTCGTGGACTCCCCGTGCTTTTGTTTCACCGTAGCCAGTGAAACAGGGTCTCTGTTATACTTCGTTCTATAAGTATAATTCCTTCTGAAATCGCTCCGCCATTCATCAAAGCTATCAATGCTTCGATGTGAGATTCTTTCGAACCAGTCGCGTGCGTTCCCGATGAGTGTCAAATTGAACATCTGGCACCACATAGGCATAGGCCACCGTTCAATCTTTACTTGTGTTTCAAAAAAATTTAAATGGTCATCTGGATCACTGGATCCATCGTAAGTTTTCACGCATGTGGGCATGCATCGCTTTTTGTCCTTGGAGTAATCCCGAATGCGACTTGTGTATGCGTCTTTTTTCTCTCGGCACCATGGGAGAGAAAGATCTTCATCACCCTGATGGGAGCGACGTCGTGATCGCCTCCTGCGTTCCCTGCTGCTGTTTGAGGATTCCGAAGAGGGGTATCTCGCCCTACGGCGTCTTGGATGATGGTCATCAAAGTCAGATCCTGACGGATCATCGTTGGGCGAACGTCTTCCGCGCCTAGAGCGGCCGTGGTAACTGCTAGTTAGTGGGGGAGGGGTGATACCTCTTACATTGGGAGGGTCTGTCCTCTTAAATACACTAACGCGACGGGTATTTTCCCGGGGCGTCACTAGGGCAGCGTGCTCTATGGATTCATCCAAAAGATTTTCATCCCCTTGATTCGCCTCCAGATCCTCGAGTATCCTGTCCCGAATGTGTTTGAAGACATTATGCGGTTGAGGATGTTCCTCACGTTGGGGGAGTACCTCCACCCGGCGTTTTCTGTTCCTTTTTCGTGACCGCTTGGGCGTGTTGCCCGCCACGCTGTCAAAGTTCAGCCTGGCGTGAAGATTTCTTCGTAAATTCATCCTTGCCGTTATGAAAGGGGACATATTGATTCAAGATTATGAGTAATATAGTCTTTGGTACTTCCGTCATTGATGTCTTGGATGATAGTGTCGACTTCAGTCTCGGTAACTGGGGGTCGCTGCCTCTCTTTATTAGGAGGTATGGATGTTGACCCTGGATCCGTGTGTTGATCCCAAACTTAGATCGATTTAGCTTTGTGTTAACGAGATTAAATCAAGTATAACACGTAGAGAAACTTTGTGTTTATGACAATCTAAGTGTTATGCGGAATTAACACTTAGAATAAAGAACAAAGAACAAAGCAAAACACAATGTATATCAAACTTTCACTTGTATTGATAATCGATGTCGTACAATAAATGTGCCAAAACATACATCAATATCAAAACCTAAGACCTCCTTTTATAACATAAGGATTCTTGAAGTCTTGTCAGTACTCAATCTGTCAACGCTTTATTTACTCTTGTTAGCGTCCAAAATCCGTTTGTCAGCGGTTGAGTGACTTAGCTATTTTTATTCCCAACAATCCTCCCCTAAACTTCATACTTACACTAATATTCAAGTTTTTAAAGAAAAACAAAATACAAGATTGGATTATTACAAATAAAACCTAATCTTTAATCTGAGCATATATAAACCTTAAAAAGTATATGCTAATGTCACTGGTGTAATCAACTTCAAGCTTGATACAAACCAACTTCTTCAACAAATCTTGTGATAGATGATATGCTTGATATATCAACAAGTATTCTATAAACTTTGTAGTACTAAGATGGTAAACACCAGTAGCCGAATACAAATGCCACTTCAACTCACTCAGGTCATTCAGATCCAACCATACTAGATCAGCAGCAGCATGGGCAAACATTCTTCAAAATGTTGTCTAAATTTTTATTCCATTCATTGATGAAGGAGCTTCAGCCTTATACATCTCCTTCATTAAACTCCAAAGAGTTTCTATGTCCTCCCAGTCCATGCTAGCAAACAATGACACAAAAGAGGTAAAAGTATGTACCTTATCACCAGCCCTGGTGCTCTTCCAAAATCCCATATCATCTTCTTCATACTTGATGATTGAATTCTTGATGTCCAAAGGCACAACAACAGCTAAATCAGAAGCCACCAATGGAGAAATCACCATATTTTTCTTCAAAATTGCTTCAATTGGGTGCACTTGGTCAAGTTCTGGAAACCTCAACTTGAACCCTTTCTTCACTGGCTTAGGAACAATCAATGCCTTCTTGATTGTAGCTCCTCTTCTATTTTTTCATGTCTCTCCACAGAAAGCAACATAAATGTGTTTGCTTCACACACAAACTCCCATATGGGTTAAGCAAAGTACTCTAATTGCTCAAAAGAAAGATTCCTTAGTTTAGCATAAGTCCATCTTGTTTGGTGGCATCTAAGAAGCATATTATAGAGCTCCCTTCTGGCTGTCTTGTTCTCAAATAGTACTCTATTTTCCCTATTTTCCAAAATGATTTTGCAATCACTTTGAACTCCCAACAGAATATCCAAACCCCAAATTTGCTCTGTTAAGGTCATGTTTGGATTTTTTATGCAGACCTCTTCCCAACTAAAATACAAAGCTGAAACAAGAGGAATGTAAAAATCAACCTGTTTCTTCAAATCTTTGAGCTTTTCCCTAGCTAGCTCATCCTCTCCAATACTCCAATTTTTCCAAGTCCACCAAATTGCTCATATCATCATTTCAGTTGTGTGAACTTTCATCACCACCACCACCAATCTCATCACTCTCAAATTCAGATGAAAGAATCTGATCTTCAATACTTTCCTTCTCAAGCCCTTTATTTTCTTGCTCATGAAGCTGATGAGCAACCATAGTATCAAACTGAATCTGGGCTTCATCTTTGGGAACCTATTCTTCTACCATAATAGCTTTACCCTTATCCAATGGATCAAGTGAGGGAAAAGTAGTTGTTACCTGAGTGGAAGGCTCCTTGATCATGAAAGGTTGTTGAGATACACCAATCATAGGAGAAGATCTGTCAGCGGCTGAAATGGATGTGTCAACGTGTGAAGTAACTTTGTCAGCGGCTGAAATTCCACTCATATGTAGCATCATCTCTGTGAAAGGATTAACCTCAAAAGGATTGAAAGGTTGTTGTTCCTTCAAACCTGTCAGCACCTCAGCTACCTCCTTTGTCCCATATGAACCTTCTTGGGACCCCTTATCACTCACATTAGCTGGTTCAGTAGGTACATCCTCCCCTTTGTAAGAATCATCTCATGAGGACATTACCATAAGCTTCCTTTTCCTAGAACTAGCAGTCTCTAAAGCTACCAAACTCTCCCTCAATTGAGTGAGTTCAAGGCCTTGTTCAGTGACCTTTTGTACAAGTTCTGCATTATACTTTTGCAAGCTAATGCAGATAGCCGTCAATTCCAAGTTTGTAAGTGGTTGCAGAATGCGCTCCTCCATAATCGGGATTTGACTCCTCAATATGGACTCATTAGGCAAAGTTCTCTCTGCTGCATGGCTAGGACCACTAGAGGAGAACACTCCAATAGTCCTTTGGCCTTTCTCCAAACGAAAATCAATGGTTTCAGAAGAGGATGTGGAATGTGGTATTTGTGAAGGATGGGCTGGAGAGTTGTCAGCGGGTGGAATGGCTGTGTCAGCGGCTGAAACATGAGTGTCAGCGGCTGACGGTTGTGGGTCAATGTTCATGTGTTCATCATGGTGAGGGGAAGGTGGAGGTTGTTTAAGGGGTGGTTGTTGTTGTGGGCGAGGATGTAAGGCTGCCTCAATAACAGCCAACATGGGAGGGGTCAAAGGTAGGTCTCTAAAAGGTGCAGTGTTCATGGACAAATTTTTTTTTTACTTTTGAGTAGGGATCTTGGAAAAATTGTTATGATCCCTACGACAATATCTTTGTTGATCAAAAACCATTTGTAAAAACCTAGGGTAAGCAAGTGTCATCTAGCTACCCTTGTTGTGCAACATGCCCTCAAAATTCATACCAGAAAAATTATATTTTTGCCCACTGGTCATACAAATAAGAGCACTTCTAAAAGAACGGTTGATTTCATTGAACACTTGGGACTAAGACACTGAAGGAGGACATGTATCAGGAACTTCCAGGCTGGGGGAAATTGTTGTTTGGAATATTTGATAATACGCCGTTCATGGGGCAAATCATATCCCAAGCCTCGAAGTCCTTCTTCTATCTGTTCAATGGGAAGGGTAGTCACACCATCAGCATCATCAAGCTATAAAGCTTGAAGAATTAGTGATTTAGTGACCACCCATTGAGTCCCATGAACAGTCCCAACTAATGTAACCACTACATCAATTGTTTCAGAACGAGCAGTGTTCCAAAAGTGCTTGATGTGTGTGGTAGGAATGAGAGGAGCATGATTTAAAGCATACCTTAAATTGGACGCCAAGCGATACTCAATCATTCGTGTGTATTGGGGATGATTATCATGACCAGCCTCAAGATAAGTAACCATGTTGTGCTGATCCCTGAATCCCAATGTAGCAACAATAGGTTTAAACAATGGAGCCATGAAAACTGTTGGTGAAAGCTTTAAGATGAAGAAAAATGTAGAATTTTGGTTATGGAGAAAAATAGACAAATTATGCAAGTTACCCTGTTTGAAAATATTGAGCTATATAAATAGGAGGTAAACTAGGCTACTATTGGTTGAAAAAGAGATAAGTTATTTAAGAAGTAATGATGATAATCTTTGAAAAACAATAACTTATCTCTTTGCTTTAAAAGAAATTTACCAAACCCATAAAATTACGGCCCAAAATATCGCAAAAGTAACAACTAGGTGGGACCCAGTGTTCTTAAACGGTCAAAGAATTTGTCACCGGGTAACGGCTATATTTGTCAGCGTGTAAATTTTGCCATGTCAGCGTCTAAAAATGTGCTTGTCAGTAGATAACCACTTATGTGTCAACGACCAAAAATAAAAAGTAATAAAATAAAAAGACCTTAACAAAGAAGTTTACCATAATGAAGACAACTCTTCCTCTAACACAGACTGAAATTAGCATTCTCTGTCCAATTATACACACTTGCATAAACAAGATAGGCATAAATGTCCTCAAGTAAACCTTGCTAAAGTAAGTCCTTTATAGTGAAGTTATCTCATATAAACCCTTTGTAACTCCTAGGTAAGCCCATATTTAATTACACCAAGTCTCCCAACCGACCAATCCCAAATTTAGGCTAAATAGTCTTGGCAACATACACAGTTATATCAACTTTTCATGCTACAGTGCCTTAAGGTTTAGAAATTTCAACAATTCTTAAAAAGAAAAGTCTTCATTATTCCTAACCCCTACTCACCAGTGGACACAATCTAGAATTGTGATAAGAGAACTCTAAAAGTACCCAAAAGCCTAAAGGTTTCCTAAACCTCCCCTTAAACTAAGCTTACATAGTTTTGCAAAATAAATATATGAAAATTTTTTATTTCAAGATAGGGATGTAAACATTCCAACCATCATAAACAACTACTTGCTATATCCTTGAGATACATAAAAGAATTTGTATCCAATTACACACTGCTCAACATGCCTGCATGATTAGATGAAAAACCACAAAAACTAACATATGCTCTCAGTGGCTTTTTACCACTTGTTAGCAGATAGAATGACTTTTTTGGCTTTTAGAAAATGTAACACCCCATTTTGGTAAATGGAATGTCACGCGTGATTATGGCGTGTCATCAAAGCATACAAGGATAAATGTCTTAAACATTACATGACAATAAAGGAAATACCGGAAACAAACATCGGTATCCCAAAGTAAGACTCATCACACACAAACATAAGTACTCTAAATGAAAAGGACTAAACAATATCCATAGAAATAAGTATCAAAAGTATGAAGAAATGCATAAAGTAATGAAGCCTAGGAAGCTTCCAATCCATATGCACGTACGCTTAAAGTCTACGAGCGTCCCTGAGTACCTGCCATTTTGGGTACGTGAAAGGAAACGGCTGAGCATAACATTCGGTGCACGGATATACAAGCATAGAATGAATAACATAAGCATATACAACATATAGCAGCGGAAATGTCTATGTCCTGGAAAATTTGATATAACTTAGTAAACCTGGTTTTAAAGTTTGAAAAACCTTATGTTTATCTTATAAAAACTATTTAACATGTTTACCAATAGCCAATATAGGTCATGAAATATCAACGTGCATGAATACTTGGAGTGGTGACCTCGTCATGCAATTAGAGGGGCTGGTTCTAATTAATATAAGTTCTGGGTATAAGGGATAAGCTCCTTGTGAAGGATGCAAGGCACACACCACATTCACCTGAATAATCATTAAAAACATGTAACATAGGATGCACCCACACGCCCCACATGATAATAATAATATGGCCAAAAGCTGAAGGGACGCCACGAGCTATCACTCCGCCGTGGTGAAGTCATAACACTGGTGCCTCCAGTGTTATGGTTATGGTACCTCCATAACTAGGTGAAACTGGTCATGCATGTATATGGCTTAAGGCATTTAATTAAACATAAGCAATCAAGACATATAAAACATGTACTAGGAAAACAGTTGGCTGCATACGGGGAAACCTAATAAGGAAAGAATGTCCATACTGAAAGGACGGAGAATCCATACCTTGTGTCCAGTGAACGAAGAAGACGAACCGAAGAGAGTCCTACTTCGATATCACTAACGCTACATAAATAATATACGTGTATAAGTATTCTGATTACTGTATACGTAACTGGTTTTATATCATGTCTTAGCTTGTTTTATATGTTCATGTCATGTTTTACTGATTTTAACGTTATGCTGTGTTTATCATGTGTTATGTCTATTCTGATTAAGTATTACTTGTATTTCTTGTATTATTATACTTGTTGTGTGATAATAAGTAACTTTCTAAAAATAGCAGGATTCCTAAAATAGAAAGTTTCCAAAAATAGAAAGTTTCCAAAAATAGAAAGTTTCCGAAAATAGAAAGTTTCCAAAAATAGTAAGTTTCCAAAAAAGGATTAGCTGCCTAAAATAACTATGTTTCTAAAAATAGAAAGTTTCCATAAAAAGATTAGCTGCTTAAAATAAATAGGTTTCTAAAAATAGAAAGTTTCGATAATTAGAAATAAGCTAGATTATTAAGCTAACAATATAAGCTTAAGTTTCACTGATTAATTTTCTAAGTCATGTGATTAAATAGTATAGTTTATTAATTAATGCATGTAAATTAAATAAACTATATGTTATAAGAATTAATTAAATATAACATGATTTAATTAAATAAAAGGGTAAATAATACTTAGGTTAAAACATGTATTAATATTTATTATTAATATAACCTAAGTCATGGAAATTAATTAATTATAAGCCATGTTTTAATAATTAGTTAATACTTTAGTCTAAAATTAAATAATAAAATACTTAGGTTAAAATCATGTATTATTACTAATAATAATTAACCTAAGTCATGACTAAATTAGATTACTTAAATAGCATGATAAATTAATTTAAATTAACCTTCTAATTATTTATCTTGTAAAAATAATTAACTTGTAAAAATAAACCATGAATCATACCCGTGTTTTAAATCTAAACATGTCATGAACCGGTCAAAACAAACCCTTAATTGTGGCGAACCGGGTTGACCGGTTGCCACGGTTTGCGACAAACTGCCACCGGCTTAAGCCGGTGGTGCCCTTGTCTTTCAGCCGAGACCCCCAAGTGTAACACCCCCAAATTTATACAATTCAATACAGTGGAAGACTCGTTGGTGTTACGGGATAGCACATTACTCACATCATAGACAACGCTTAAAAATCGCGTCGTTTAATAATAAAGCATTTCCATTCATAAATATCAAATTTACATAGGTCCCAAGTCATAGACATTTCATACAATTTTACAAATGATTTGAATGGAAATTGTTATTTAAGTGCGGGCCATGAATTCTTGTTATCTTCCCGAGAATTACCTTCAAGTACCTGAGATAAAACATGTTAAAAGAAAAGGTCAGCGATAACGCCGAGTGAAATCATAGAGTTTAATGAAAACGATTAATATATCATCGGTATAAAATTATTACCGAAAATCATTTTGTACAAATCTTTGTAATAGACCATAAAATAACCAAAGTCATTTTATACAAATCCTTATCAAAAATTATAATATAGGCTTTTTCCTTCAAAATCATTATACGAACCATTGTCGTTAAAAACATCATACAATACGTTTTATAACGTTGTATAGAGTTCAATAAAAACAGTTATATGAATATGGTTATGAAAAACCAAAACACCAACATAGTATCAATAGTAAGACCCCGTATTGCTAGTCAGGCAATATATCATAATTCGGTGCGTATAGCAGTATTTCGTTACTTTTGGATTATTATAAGCCGCATGACATTGTTACCTTACTACAATAAACAACAGGTAGCTAACCCGACAATCATTTGCCCATCTAAATTAGCGTGTCGTCACAATAATCACGCTTGCGTAAATCTTCTCATACATAAATTCGCTTACCAATCAATGTGGCACGACGGGGATCAACCGTCAAGGCGCGAACTGGGGTGATCGTCCCCAAATAGTACTATTATATGCATAAGCGTCTACCAAATCCCGGTAGTTCACAATTCATGCTAATGGGACTTTTAGTGACATAACCTAACTTTAATAATCCATTTTACTTCATACATCGGGTCATTTAATAATTCATCGGGTCATACAATCATTCGGTTCGAAAACAATAAACAAACAATCGGGACAACTAGTGTCCTATTTCATAAAAACTAACATGTTATCTCCCTCGCGGGTTTATAAAACATTTCATAAAAGTATTTAAGAGAGTGATAGGCTATGAACTCACGTTGATGTGGGAAGGCGGGTTATCGGCAAATCGGACGTACGGTACGTGCTTCAATCACGAAAACCTAGACAAATAATACTTGTCTTGGACTCTTGTCCAATGAATTTATAAAAATAACAATTATGTATATATACGATGACTTTATACATATGATGATGATCAAGTGGGTTCATATATTCTCATTCACTCATTTTTGTGTTATGTGTTGACAACTTTTATATTAGTTTACTAGTTTTACCTATTTACATGTTTTAGGTCCAATAAGCCTTTTATAAGCCCATTAACTTGTATTAATCCATTTTATACTTTTGTTATCATTATTATACTTTACATGTTGGGCATAAGTGGGTTAAGCCCAATAAGTAAATTTATAAGTGTTTACTAACTAGTCGGGTTTATAGTCCAATAAGGGTACTTTGGCCTGTTAATGTCTATATGTTGTAAAGTTCGGGTTTTATCGGTTTTTACTTGTTATATAAGTTCATATATCAGTATGTGAGTTTATAAAAGTTTATATTAGACGGGTCCGACCGTCTAAGTTTTATTTGACAAAAACGTTAATCTTTCGGTTATAGCCGAAAAGACGTAAAACTTAGTATATAGTTTTTTATAACTTATAAAACTTATCAAACTACCATTTTTATATAATGTCCATTTTTTATCCTTATGCATATTTAAATAAATAAAATATATAAGTTAGTGGGTTTTAATTCACATTTTATACTATATTTATTTGAGTGCTTATATAATAATATTAAACTTTAATTTCACAAAATCAGTCCTAAATTTTAAGTTCACTAAAATGTCCATATCTAAAGTTATATAATGAGATAGGACCTCAAATGTTTATCACAGAAACTGCATGATATGTGCTTCATTTTATTCCTATAGCTACTGATGAATCAACCTCTAAATATTTTAATAAATTCGTCCAAAACAGTGTAGGCAGATTTGCACTCTAAACTTGTTTTGATCATATCTCTCTCATTTTTATGATTCCATTGCATGGACAACTCTCACATGTGTATAACACATAATACTTACTGTATATTGATTCCACTTTACCATTTTATCAGTTTAACATTTGGTTACTTACTGTTTTTATACAGCCATCACATTAAGCAAGATTTTAACCATTTTACCTATGGTTTTCCATCTTTTTAACCATGTTTATCAAATCTATCAACACCAAATCCCCACATAATATTTTTAATCATCATTCATCATCATATAAATATACATAAATAAAGAAATTCAAGATTACATAATCAAAATAACAAGAGGATAGGAAGAACAATCTTTATACCACCAAGATTAAGTAGTTGGAAGGATCAAGACTTGGTTTTGGGTCACCAAATCTTATGAACTCTTGTATGAAATCATCAAGATCACCAAGGGAGATGTTGGTCTTTGAAAATCAGCCCTACTTCATCTTGCAAACTTCTCTTTGGATGTTAAAATCACCACCAATCTATAGAGCTTCAAAAGGGCTTCATCATATGTGTGAATAACAAATGATTTCATGGTTAAAATTGATCAAATGAGGGTGTTTAGGGGTTATATGGGACGAATTTTAGAGAGAGGGAGGAGAGAATTAGAGTGGTTTGCATGTTGAGAATGAGAGTGAATGGTTTGGTTAGATGGTTTTGTGTTTTGGTTGCTTATAAGCTAGGCTAGTTACAAGTGTAACATTTACTTGTTAAATGTTGACACATAAGGTATGTTGTAGCTAAGAGTTGCCATCCCATATTAGTGGGGTGGGGCAAAACTTGTTTTGTCTCATCCCACTAATTTACGGGTATTCCTCGATTCTAGTTTCCTCGATTTTTGTGCCCTCGGGTCGTTTTACGAAAAACGTTTTTCTAAATTATGTATCAACGGCACAAAACGAATCTAATAAAAATTGTCTCATCAAAAACGGAGTTCGAAAACGTAAATACGTAATCCTAAGGTTTCCGGTTTAGTCGTAAAGGACGTTAAATTCTAATCGTAAGTCCTAATCTCTTCTCGTAAATTTGTGAGTTTATGAACCAACACAAATTTAAAATCTCAAAATAATATTCACGGACAAATTTATTTTCTGAAATGTCGGACTGTCACAAAAGACGGTGTATGTGAACGTGAGCACGTAACGTAGAATCCTCCGGTTTAGACGTAGTCGATGCTACTTCAAGACGTAAATCCAAATTTCTTCCCAAAAATAAGTGAGTTCATAATATAACATTAAAATAATATTTTTAAATAATATTTGAGAATCAAATATAAGCCATAAATTGACGGATTGTCACAGCATTTACCCCTAAACAGGATCTTTGTCCTCAAAGATCATCTTATCTTACTACTCGCTTCTTATATAGTTAAAGCCATGTGGGTATTTCCTCCACATTCGGTCTTTTCTCACAAGTGTAATTCATTACAATACGCGAGTTTCATCAACCATAACTACTGGAATAAGATCAGGCTAAATGTTGACTTACTTTCTCTATCCATGATGTTCACGGGTTTCTGATGAATGCAACTTTTCGCCGATCTAAACTTTACTAAGAAACAATCAGATTTTCACTTGATAGACATTTTATCAAGTTCGATATACAAAACATAATTCACGTAGCTCTTGAGGTCCTAGGGTAGATCCAACTTATATGCCTTTCAAACCAATCTTTTACATCATCTCAATGGTCCCATACAACGGGGACTTATATCCCATGATCTTCCAGATCATTAATTCATTTTTCCATGGTTAAAATTTTTGGCATAACTTCGCTACCCATCTGGTACATCAAGATCTGCATTTCATATTCACATAACCTCCTACCCACTACCGGCAGTCAATAATCAGATCCTAATTTCAAAAATTATTTCAGGTCTCGCGGGTCGAGTATTTTGTAAGGTTAGGTTGGCCATCATAGGAAACCTTAAACCTAAAAGACATGTCCAACTCACAATGGGTGTATGTCGGGTGTCTTCATCCCAACTCCTTCTTACAGATGCTCTAATATATATCCTCACAAGATTCGATCTCGATCTTAATACGATAGTTTTCAATGATAATCTCTCCAAAGGAAAACGATTTTACAGTTTATTACCAAAGGTCAATCATTCAAAAGTAAAACAAGACTTCTAGTGTTTTGTATCGTTACTTTACCTTGTCCCTTCGATTTGGGGTGGTAAATAGTACTCTCATCTAGGTTCGTTCCCAATGACTTCTGAGCAAATCTCTAGAAATTCAATGCGAAGCGAGGATCTTGATAAAGATGTTCGATACAGGCATATGTTTAAATAACTCCTTTAAATACAAAAGAGTCAATTTCTTCATCAAGAATTTATCATTAACGAGAATGATATTAGCAGATTTGGTCAGTCTGTCGACGATGACCCAAATCAAATCAAATTCAGATGATGACCTTTGCAATAGTTAGACGTTTACCAATGTATGAGCCGATGTCTGCCTTCATAATTTTCCATCAGTACAACTTCTTCAGATAAAAATACTTTGGATCAGGATTGACGTAAATAGAATACTTAAACTTATAAGATTCCAACATAACTATATCTCACAATCCTCTATATTTAGGCAACCGCAAGTGGCCTTTTAAACATGTAACGTCATCGACTTCATAATTCTAATGGTTCACATTAGTCGTGAACCCCTTTTTACAAACATCGATTATTTTTATATTGTTTGGCAATTTATTTTGCACAGTCATTATTAAGAAACACATCCTAATTGATTCTTTATCCTTTCTATATAACGTGTCAGTAATTACATTCACCTTCCCTGATGAAACAATTATCATGACCGTATTCATTCAAAATTTCTTTCTTCATATTTTCTAAGTTTTAGTTTCGTCTCAATTATTATTTTTATCAGTTTCGCTCAGTCCGGCGTCTAAAGCATCGATAATTATTACAAGTAATTAAATAATAAATAGTATATTTTTATGAAGTGTAAACGTAAAATTTTAAATTTCTTAGTTCGACCAATTATATAAAAATGTTCAAAATAAATTTGAATTTAATTAACACAATTTTTATTGATTTATCGGAAATAATTAGTAAGATCTGTAAATGTTCGAAAAACCTTCGTTTATTCTTTGGTAAAAATTTTCTTAGTTGAAAAGCAAAAATTGTCGTTTCAAATTTTAAGTCATGGTTTAACAGTTTCATCAATCCCTTTTAGGTTGTCTTGAGGTATACACAAACATTTACCCCTAAACATGAGTTTAGTTAAATGATTTGTGTATAAGGGAATAATCCCTTAAAAATCCTTTGTTAAAACATTTGTCAAAACATATTTGCACTTTCTTTTTGGTAAAACCAAAAGTCTTAAATGACTCTAATCTTTGAAAAGTCAATATAGATCCCATAATCTTAGTAATCACATGGTCAAATCATGTAAAGGATTAAGTCTTAAATCACATGTTAAATATTCAAGGTACAAGTTTTCACTACTCGGCCGACTCAGGGCATTCTACAAATAATTATTAACTCATTTTTATTCTTATAAATAAACAAATGGTCCTTAATGATCACAAGCATGAATTTATCAAATTACAGCCTACACACGCGATTCACCAAATTTATGGATGCTACATGTGTATTAGTCAATCCAAACGACATAACATGAAACTCATAATGTTTATTAAAAGTTATGGATGTAGTGATTTGAATAGATAATCTTTTTCGCGGACGCGAAGTTGATGATAACCATGCCGTGAATCAAATCTTTAGAACATAAGCTAGAACCTTGTAAATGATCGAACAATCTATCATCTTGGGTAGTGGATATAGATTTTTAATCGTCAATTTACTTAGTTCACGGTAATCAACAAATACAAGAAATGATAACACCATAGCTCTTTATGATGACGAGCTTGGTAGAATAAAAGCTTACTCCGGCAACTCTCTCAGTTGTACGGTAATTCTTTTAATTCAGATGGTGCTGATGTACAGTGCACATGCCACATGTGCAGCACCGAGAATATAATCAATACCAATTTCAACTTGCCTTAATGGCAAAAGTCTAGGTAATTTACCAACAAATACCTTCTAAAGTTTCAGATAACAGAAACATCTTTTAATAAATTCATATTAGGTTCTTTCTAGATTATAATATCTATGACTAATTCACAACCATTCACGGTATAATTTCAAGTCTAAATGCAGGATATGGTCATCCATCAAGAATTATTTAGATCACTTTTGATAATCAACATCTTATCATTTAGGGGAATTCTACTCGAGTTCCCATCAATTAAGACAATGTCGTCATGTCATAATCAATCAATTTATTCTACTGGCACTATCAACTTTTCAGTTTTATTGTCGTCGATAAGATGTGAACTTCTCAAAAGACTAATAATAACTCATAATCCTTCACAAATTCAAGGATATCATGAGACATAACTACCATTAAAAGAGTAAGGTCAACGCATAATCTACACGAGAGAATTTCAAATAAGATACAGACGAAAACATTGAACGAATATGAATATATCCCATGTTTTCATAATTTGCGTACGTATTAGAAAGCTCCTCGGATCGTTACCCAGATCATTCAAATGAAATCAAATCAAAAGAAATGATAGGAATGTCGATACATCCAATCGGGTATCAACACTCGGTAATCAGGTACTTTTCCAAAGAATCTCACCACGAGAGAATTGGACAAGAAAGAATTGTCACTTGTCAAATAAGACAATTTCCACAGACGATTAAGTTCGATTCAGAAGAATAAATAGTGCGGGCACATATGTAGGTGTCCCTATCAATATGTCCCTATTTTTCACTTATTGTAGATCTCTGATTGTAGTGTTTTACTACTCTTTAGGAAAAGAGCGTAAATAGGGAAAGTATCAAACAAATGATTTTAGGAAAAATCAAGTGTTAATGACGCTTAATGGTGTGAAAGTTCGTTTCCCAAGGAGGTATATGTGTGTGAAAAACCTGTTAAATGTTTGTGATTAATGATTGGTTTAGAAGGGGGATTAGAAGAGAAAATGACGAAGACGTAAAAATAAAAATTAACACAAAATTACTACTAGAAAGTTAAAACGTAGAACCTTCAAAACCACAAAAATAAAAATAAATTCTAAAAATTACCAAAAATTCACCAAAAATCAAAAATAATAAACCAAGAGTTTACCAATGATCAAAACTTTTTCAAACCTTTTAAATAATTAAATATTCAATTTTTAAATGCTAATTAAAGCCCTAAAAATCAAATAAATTATCAAAAAGCCTAAATAAAGATTTTTCAATTGATAAACCTCTAAAATGACCTAAAAAGATTAAAAACTATTTTTAGAAATTTTAAAACTAATAAAAACTATTTAAAATGAATTAAAAACAATTAAAAATTTAAAATAATTATAAAAATTAATCTAAAAGAGATAAAATTATTCTAAAAGTTTCTAAATTCCTATTTTAATGTATTTAACCTAAGAAAAATGTAAAAAGTTGGAAAAAGTGAAATTTCAAAAATAATAATAAAATAATAATAAAATAATATTAAAAATCCAAAAATTATAAAAAATTCTAAAAACTTGCAAACTAGTTTATTTTAACCTAAATAATCAGAAAATCAAAGTGAAATTACCAAAATACCCCTAATGGGCCCTCAAATGGGCCAAATCCAAAAACAGTCAACCTAAATGGGCTTTTGAGCCCAAAAAGTCAAACTTGGCCCAATTCACTTAGAAAAGCCCTATCTGACTTAAAATTCAATTCTAAGAACAAAACTCTAAAGGCCCAAAAGCTGAAAATGTGCTTATCACAGCTTATTGAACACAAAGCTTATTCTTATTGGGCTTTTCAGCCCATTAAGCCATAAGCTAATGCCATAAGCTCTAATTTGACACACAACCCTCTTTTAGGATGCTTAAGAGATCTGTCAAAAGAAATTTCCAATAAGCTCACTCAATAAGCCAGAAAATAGAAAAGCAAAAATCCACAAAACGACAAAATAGTCGTTTTTGAGAAATAATGCACCTCAGAAGCTGATTAAACTTGCAAAAGCTCACAAATAGCTTAAATAAGAATAATCAATCAAGAAAATCACAAAAAGCCAAGTAGAATAAGCTGTAGGAGCAAATAAGCTGGCTGAAAAAGCCAAATAAGCTAGTTTTCTAGCAAAAGCTTAACCAAAAGACTTGTAACCCTCCAGACTTGATATTAAGCTGAGAAAAATGATTTCTATTACCAAAGATAAGTTGTTGCATGTACCAATAAGCAAAACAGATTCAAATAAGCTTAAAAACCAAGTTTGACCAAAAGTCAAACGCTGATAAGTTGAAATCAAACGCTGACAGGAACAAAGTAGGCGTTGACAGACTTAATAAAGTGTAAGGACTTGTTTTTCACCCTGCTGGTCAAGGTTTGAGTGCAAACCTTGTGAATCAAGGCTTACAGTTGGGTAAACTTGATGTGTTTTGGCACAAATAAGCCAATAAGCCAGTGGGCTTATAAGTTATGAACAAAGCAATCCAAATAGCCAAATATTCTCACAAGCAACATACAAATAAGATCCAAGCAACAATACAACAATCCTAATGCTAGAATTCACAATGCAACACCAAATGAGGTGGTCACTTTGCTGATGCAAATGACCACTTCAGCAGACTTTGATAAGCTTATAAAAACCACAATAAGCCACCAAATTTAACAGGATGTATACACAAGCTATATAAACTAGCAATAAACACAAAGCAACAAGAATCAAACACTGAATCAAAGTAAATAACAAGATCAAAGCATAAAAAGTTACTGATGAACAATGAATATATGCAGAAACAAGTTTGCTGATATACTTGACACTTGATCCAATTTCAAGCCTCAAATCCTTCTACCCTAGTGTGATTAACTATGATTTAGCACTTGTTAGCCCTAGCCTATGCTTAGATCTAGGTGTCCTCAAAATCCTAGCCAATTTTACCAAGTTATTAAGATTTTATAGCCAATTCAAGAATCAATGTGTTCAAACCCACACAACCTGCAAACAGATGAACATATGCACCCAAATAACAGATACCAATACTTGCAACCAACAAACAAACACTTAACAAGCCACAAATCCAACTTATGCAGTAATCCCAAACACCCTTTTAAAACTTGATTTCACAAATTTTCAAAGGCTAATGAAGATTCAACCCACAAATCAGATCACTAATACCTCAATAACATCAAACCAAACCAAATCAACAATAATCAACCAAAATAACACAGATTCAAGCATAAATCCACAAAAATCACAAATAATCAGAAACTTTAAGAGAAAATGAAAAGGGAAGAAGGTGCAAACCTCCAAGACCTACATCCAGGCCCTGGATTGTTTGAGCTGAGGTACTAGCAAAACAAGTACCAGCTTCCAAAGCTGCTAAGAAGAACAAACCACAAGGTGAGATCAAAAATAATGCCAACTTTCTGATTTTTGATGCACAAGCTTTATCACTTAAAACCTTGCCTTAAAAACCTTCATACAAGATAATGGAACTCAGATTTTAGCTTCTCAAACACCAAACTTTTATAAATAACAGATTAGAACTCAAAATTTTAAGAAATTCAAACTTTATTTCATAAAAAGGAATTACAAAGATTAAAAGCTAAAATCTGGAACAAAAGGACTCTTACATGTTGAGGTCTCCTTTTATAGGCAAATGCCTGGCTAAACACTATTCACAAACCCTAGAAGTGAAATTCCCTAAATGCCCTAAGTCTTCTAGACGTTTTCTTGGTGTGAGCTGTCCAAAATACATCCAAACCGTTTAAAATAGCTTTGTGATGAAGCAAATGATGTGGGCTGTTGATCTTGACACGTGGCAAGCCTTGGTGAGGAAGTTGTCACATGATGGTGAAACGGTTTTGGTGGTGGGGCCATTTGGTGAGTGGGAGTGAGTTTTAAGGTTGGGATGAGATTATAGGCGTGTGAATCAAGTGTGGGAAAGGGTAATTTCATTTTACCCTTTGTTTGGTAAAAGTAATTTCTGGGTGGAAGAACATGAATAGTGCCACGTTTGATCCGTTTTCTTAGGGAAAAAGATGTTTGGCGCGTGTTTAGGAGTTTAAACTTATAAACTTGGCAGCTTTGGTCCTTTTTCTTTCTTTCTCTTGTCTTTTGTGTTTAAAAACCCATCAGCGTCCATTTCCTTTGTATCAACGTTTCACACTTTGTCATTTTTGGCACAAACTTTCCAAAAAGTGTTTCAAGGGTTAATTTTGGAACTTTTGCATATTTCAAGGGCTGATCTTGGACATTTTTGATCTTCAAAGGTCTTCAATGTATCTTTGACTTCATGAGGGACCATTATTGGCAATTTTGATTTGTTGAGGGACTAATCTTGCCATTTCTTCAATGTTGAAGGACCTTTTGTGTAATTTTGACAAACTTAAGGGACCAAACTTGTAATTATTGATATACAAGGGTTTTAAGTGTCATTTCTTCAATAAATGAGGATCAATCTTGTTTGTCTTCAAGTCTTCAAGGGTATTTGTTGAGAATTCTATTATTAGGGCCCGGTTCTTTGTATGGCTTCGTTTCTCGTGTCCGTTTTTCCTTGTAACTTGTGATATTTTGTCTTTTTCATGATATCCATACCTAAAATACACAAGTAAACAAACACAAGCATATATATGGTATTTTTATGACATTTTTATGCATTTAAAGCCCGAAAAGAACGATGAGATCATGTATAAATGCCATCTCATCACTCCCCCATACTAAGCCATTGTCGTGCCCTCACGCAATGCTAGAATAAAGTATCTAAGCATCACCAAATTTCAATTTTATTAACCTTTATTGAAGAGTAAAAGACTTGCAACATACTACGAAGATGTGTAAAGACATAACATATGATTTTCATCACAAAAAGTGACTTTTAGGGTCAAAGAATAGAAACAAGTAAATGTCCCTTAGAGTAAACTTCGTCATCCCCGATTGTCATACATTCCATGCTAAGTGCAAAAACAAGATCATTGTTGGTACAAGTCACAATGCTAACACTACTCATACGTCCAAATTGTGTAATACTTTTTCTCCCCGCAATCCTGGTTATTATGAAAGGAAATGGGTTACTAGCATTTTTTATCTATTTGTCATGGATCACAAGTGATTCATATTGACTTATTTGAGTAGTTATTAGTCCGAAAGCAAAGTAGCACGATTTGATCAATAGTTAGCCGAAGGACAAAATCTTTTAAAACGGCTTCTCGTGTATCTCCTTAAGTTCATATCTTGGCATAACTTGTTTCATGATTTGAGACCTTTCTCGGACCGATATTTGGCATGTACTTCATACTTCAAATCTTGGGAAGACGTTCTCGAAATTATGGTCTTCTCTTCATATATTTGGAATATCTTCACTTGACGTTTTTGAGAGATTCTTCATATTGGACCACGACTTCATCATTTTTCTTCAATCTTTACTTTGGATTTTGATATACAACGATCCGCCTCCTTTTCGGACTTGGATATTTTTATCCTCATACCTTGTTAGGGTCTTTTTGGATAGACTTTCTCCATTCTTTAAGGGAGTAATTGCTTCTCGTCGTGTGTCTCGATCCTTCATATTTATTTAGGAATAATGATACTTCACATCATCTTTGGATCTTTAGCAAAAATAGAGCTCCTCATGCCTTGTTAGGGCCTTTTTGGATAATCGCCAATCTTCGCGTTCCGCTTCAATAAGTTATGCCTTGGCTATGAACTCTATTCAACCCCGAGCAACTTTTAAACGATCTTGCGCTAGAGGCTAAGTAACCTTTCAAATCGTACAACCTTACTTATTGCAATTATGATTTATTCCTAATGCATTGATCTTATGGGAAGAAAAAGCCACAATTAAAAACATATGAGTTTTTGAAAGAACATTTTCATGTTCTACGTTTAGAATGATCACTTGTCTAACTCTATCATTTCTCGTTCTTCACTATATAAAGACCTCTAATTAAAGAGACTCGTGAATACTTAGCCATGCAAGTCAAAATTAAGCCAAATTTGGATTAGCTTTCATTAAGACTATATCAAATCAAAGTTTTGGGTTTTCAAGCCACCTATAGGATCTTGCACTTTCTTGGACTTTTAGAGAATGCGTTTTAAAGTTCCCTTGATAAGTGACTTTCTAGAATCAATTATAGGAACTTGCGAAAAGTTCTTGTTCTTAACCCGAATGAATTAAGACTTTAGCGTTTTAAAGCTCCCTATATAAAAGTCTAGCAAAACTTCAATTGAGCGGGTTAAGGAATGTAAATGGCTCCAAATGCCCATCAAGTCAAAAATTAACTCTTATTCTACCCAACGGAAAATATACATTCGTGTCTTAAAAACACTTATGAAAACTAAGAAAAGTTTTAAAATTTGGCCATTTTTAGCCTTATTAGCAAAACAAAACATTGAAAATTGGAAAACGTGAGGGCGTAGCAAAGCAAGTACCTATTCACCATCTCCCCCATACTAAAAGTAAACATTGTCCTCAATGTTTCGAGTCTAAGGTGGAGCACCCCCATACTAGAGACGAAGAGTCGAATGCTTAGGATCTAGCATGGAAAGGGTGATCAACAATATATCTAAAGCCGTTTATTAAGTATGCTAAAAGATAATTGTTAGAACAATAAAGGATATGTCATGGATTCGTGAAAAACTTCTTCAAACGAACGATGGAGGCTCACGTAAACGAACACGAGAGTCTTCAATCGTAGATGATGATGATGATCTAGATAACACAATCACAAACAACCACGAGACAACGAGTTGAAAGGGTACAAGTCCCCTTATTAGTGAATAGTGAGCATAAAAGATAAGCATGGGATCTCCCACACGAGGCACCTCGTTTTTGATTACCGAGTCATGAGCTCGACTCAATCCCCTCAAAATGTGAACATTTAGGGATTAACTTGGTGTGGTCAAATTTTGATGGGGCTTACATGATAAACAAGGCCCGAAAAGCAACCGGTATAAAGGACTAAGTCCTTAGATGATGCAGAATACCGGGGTCGAAAATGGCGTTCTCGTTTTCATTGGAAAAACAAGTTAACGCCACTTCAACATGTGCCATAAACTCAAAGAGTTTGAAGAAAATAGATGAGAAATAGAAGGGTGAGACAATTGGTAAGACAAACTTTCGAGCTACTCGAGGTAGACTCGCACCAAGCAAATAGAAAGATTTTCCATTTATTGCATCGGTGGAAGACCGAGATTTCCCTTTACATGAAATTCCGGGATCGAATATCTCGTCCTCGGTGGACAAGGATGAGGGAACACAAGGGGCTTCCCCCATACTAGAACCACACAAAGCATCGTCAAAAGGAGTAGACGAGCTTGTAGCACTCAAAACACGTGGTGATGACGAAGTTAGATTTGTAGAAAAATCAATTAAATCACATTTAAGATCTTTTCCTTTTTTATCTTTTGAACTCTCTTTATGAAAACCCTTTTTGATTATGTTGAAAATATTCGGTGTTTCTAAGACGATTTTAGTCACACTAAAATTCTCACATTTTGAAACCGTTTTGGTTTTGGTGGTGGCAAGTTCTCAAAACGTTTATCGACGAAGAAAACCTCCCCATCGGGGTCTACATATTCATCATCCGAAAGATCTTCCGTAGAAACCGGCAACTTATCAACACTTTTAAAGAATGAATGTTCTAGGTGAGGTGAAGGATTTTTCGATTCAAGTATTGACGGTTTCATCTTTGTAGGCTTTAAACTCATAACCTCCACCGGCGGAGGAAATGGTAAATTGTTTTTGGCGACATTTCCTAAAACTCTTGGTGAAAATTCTTTGCAAACGACATTGGTTGAATCACCATGGTTTAAAGTTGCAATAGAATAGACATGAGAAAGATTGGAGTTTTGTGTTGCATTGATGACAAGTTCTTCCTCATTAAAACGAAGGGTGATTTTTCGAGCATGAACATCGATAAGTGCTCTTGATTTATCCAAAAATGAACGACCCAAAATGAGAGGAACTTTTAGATCGATAGGAATGTCTACAACGATAAAGTCAACGGGATAGTAAAACTTTCCGACTTTAACGAAAACGTCCTCGGCTACTCCACATGCTAAAATCGTAGAATGATCGGTCATCTCGATAGACATGTTCGAAGGAGTAAGAGCCGGAAGCGAAAGCGATTTGAAAATCTCAAGAGGCATTAAATTAATACTAGCACCAAGATCGGCCAAGGCGTAGCATTCCTCCATATCTTGAATTGCACACGGAATCAAAAATTTACCGAGATCACCGACTTTTTGTGGTATGCGGCTAAGAAAAACCGATGAACAACTAGACGATTGTTGTAACTTCTCTTTGTTGTTTAGCATACTTTTGAAGTTTGCGGCAAATCGAGGCATCATGATAAGAGCGTCGACAAAACTTATGTTAAAATGCATATCACGAAACATTTTCATAAATATCTCAAATTGATAATTGTTCCGTTCTTGTGCTTTCTCTTTGTTTCGTCTCGAAGGGTAGGGTAAAGGTAGTGTGGGTTGGTCATTAGGCAACGGCCTTGGAAACTCGGGTTCCACAATTGGTATTGGTTCAACCGTAGGTGTGGTTTGAGCGGTACTTCGTGGGATTGTAATGTGCTCCTTTTCGACCATCACCTCGGGTTCTTTCTCGATTTCCTTCTCCGTAGAAGTACTTGGACGAGAGATTGGTTCCTTGAGAGTTTTACCACTTTGTGTAGTAATAACCTTCATTTCTCCCCTCGGGTTGTTAATGGTATCACTAGGAAGACCACCCGAGGAAGAGGGTTTACACATGATTGCTTCAAACATCTTAGCCATTCGGTCCTCAAATTTTTATTGCCTAGCATCCGCTTTTAATAACTCTTGCTTAATCTCATGTTGTCCTAATTCCATCTTTTGTTGATTTTGTTGTAGACGTTGGACATTTCCTTCCATTTTGTTTGCATGAGTTTTGAGTTCATTAGCAAGTTCATTTTTAGCTCGTTTTTCAACTCGGACCTTAAGCTAATCATCTCACGTTGCATGTTATCAAATTTAGCATCATTTACTTTAGCATAATCCAAAAATTCTCCTTGCAAATTTTTAGTGTGAGCATTTTGAAAACCTTGTGTAGTGTTTTGGAAATCACGGTTTTGGTTTTGATTAGAAATTTGTCCATTCCCACTTTGATAATTCCCCTTGTTGTAATTGCGTGTGTTGCCTTAGTAATTACCTTGGTTGTTGTTTCGATAATTGTTAACATTTTGATTGGGTGGAGCTTGATTTTGGCGGGAACCTTGACCGTTTTGGTTGTAAGTTCCCGTTGCTACATAAGCACTCGAAGTGTTACCATCCGCGGTAATGCACTCGGAAAGATCATGAGCTCCCCCACAAGATAAACAACTCTTAGCAACCGCTTTAACCGAAGCGGAATTGGAAGCTTCTTGAGCCTTCCAATGGGACATTAGATTAGCAAATCTATCAAAAACCCGATTTTCCTCATTAGCTTCATCATGTAAGGCGTTAATGTTACGAGACGATTGTGACGAAGATGACGAACCCATATTGGCAACACTCGGTGTGTTACGAGGGTTATAAACCTTAGATCTATTTTCAATGATTTGTAAAGCCTCATTTGTCGTCTTGCACAAAAAATTACCACCCGCGGCGGCGTTCAAATAATCTCGTTCATGATCATTAAGCCCATTATAAAAAGTATCCACTTGATGCAATTCCGTAAAATCATGGTGTGGACATTCATGTAACATTTCTTTAAATCGTTCCCATGCCATTGAAAAACTTTCATTATTTCATTGCACAAATCGTGAAATCTCATTTTTCAAGTGTGTTGTTTTAGATGGTGGAAAAAACTAGTTCACAAACTTAGAAACGAGATCGGCCCATGTCAAAATCAAATTTGGCGGTTCTTTCTCGAGCCAAATTTTAGCGGGTCCATCCAACGAGTATGGAAACAACATCATCTTAATGGCGTCATGTGGAACATCCTTAAATTTGCTAGTGGCGGTGAGACGGTTAAAATTCCTAATATGGTAATGCGGGTTGTCTTTCTCGTGACCTCTAAACTTATTTGCTTGCAACATCGACATTAAACCCGTCTTAATTTCGAAATTCTCCGCAAGGATGGCGGGAATCACAATAGCCTCTCCAAAACCCTCGGTGGGTGCTTGTAGCAACTCCATCATAGTACGATTAGCCATGACGACTTCTTGTTCTAAAATAGGTTCAACAATTGGAGGTTCTTCAACAATCAACGTCTCTTGATTGGCTTGCTTTTGAAGTCGTTTACGAGCTCGTTTTGCTTGATTACGAGTGATCATAAACTTCACGAAGAATGGGAGGTGAGCAAAGAAGATTCTTTTTGGGTGTTTTGTGAATTTTCAATTTTTTTTGTGTTTTTGATGATATTTAAATTTTTTGGATTTTGGTGTATCTTCGTAGACAACAATCTACAAAATCTCTTCTCGAATCAAACTCTTGATTAAAGAAGCCTCAAAGGAATGAAAACGACCACGTGGAGTGTACGCCTTCGAATGACTTTAGAACTTTGGTGAAAACCAAATTGTTCAAGAGGGTTTAATCACAAAGAAAACCAAGCAAATATAGTATACGTAATAATACTTTGGGCGGCAAAACCCTCGATTAGCCTTCAATCTCAAAATACTCACAAGCAAGCGGGGAAACGAGGCGGCGCGAAGAACTTAAGAGCCTTTTTCCTTATGGTATATTTTATAATACCCGCCTTATACCCACCTTATAGTTTGTATCTTTCAAAATCGAGCTTCACGAAAGTATTTATCTATTTTTGCCTTTTTCTTTTTGTTTGAGATTCGAATACAATAATTGAGTGATGAAATCCTAATTAAGGTTGTGTTTTCACACTTTTGGAGATATTGTAAATTTATTGTGATACTTAATACAATATAGTAATAATATTTGTACAAGAAAAACCAAGAAAACCGATAATACGTATTAGTAGAGTTCTACTAATACAAATACTATTTGGTTAATATTAAAAACAACAATGCAAATTAATCACGACACACCTCCCCGGCAGCGACGCCAAAGTTGATTGTAGTGTTTTACTACTCTTTAGGAAAAGAGCGTAAATAGTGAAAGTATCAAACAAATGATTTTAGGAAAAATCAAGTGTTAATGACCCTTAATGGTGTGAAAGTTCGTTTCCCAAGGAGGTATATGTGTGTGAAAAACTTGTTAAATGTTTGTGATTAATGATTGGTTTAGAAGGGGGATTAGAAGAGAAAATGACGAAGACGTAAAAATAAAAATTAACACAAAATTACTACTAGAAAGTTAAAACGTAGAACCTTAAAAACCACAAAAATAAAAATAAATTCTAAAAATTACCAAAAGTTCACCAAAAATCAAAAATAATAAACTAAGAGTTTACCAATGATCAAAACTTTTTCAAACCTTTTAAATAATTAAATATTCAATTTTTAAATGCTAATTAAAGCCCTAAAAATCAAATAAATTATCAAAAAGCCCAAATAAAGATTTTTCAATTGATAAACCTCTAAAATGACCTAAAAAGATTAAAAACTATTTTTAGAAATTTTAAAACTAATAAAAACTATTTAAAATGAATTAAAAACTATTAAAACTTAAAATAATTATAAAAATTAATCTAAAAGAGATAAAATTATTCTAAAAGTTGCTAAATTCCTATTTTAATGTATTTAACCTAAGAAAAATGTAAAAAGTTGGAAAAAGTGAAATTTCAAAAATAATAATAAAATAATAATAAAATAATATTAAAAATCCAAAAATTATAAAAAATTCTAAAAACTTGCAAACTAGTTTATTTTAACCTAAATACTTAGAAAATCAAAGTGAAATTACCAAAATACCCCTAATGGGCCCTCAAATGGGCCAAATCCAAAAACAGTCAACCTAAATGGGCTTTTGGGCCCAAAAAGTCAAACTTGGCCCAATTGACTTGGAAAAGCCCTATCTGACTTAAAATTCAATTCTAAGAACAAAACTCTAAAGGCCCAAAAGCTGAAAATGTGCTTATCATAGCTTATTGAACACAAAGCTTATTCTTATTGGGCTTTTCAGCCCATTAAGCCATAAGCTAATGCCATAAGCTATAATTTGACACACAACCCTCTTTAAGGATGCTTAAGAGATCTGTCAAAAGAAATTTCCAATAAGCTCACTCAATAAGCCAGAAAATAGAAAAGCAAAAATCCACAAAACGACAAAATAGTCGTTTTTGAGAAATAATGCACCTTAGAAGCTGATTCAACTTGCAAAAGCTCACAAATAGCTTAAATAAGAATAATCAATCAAGAAAATCACAAAAAGCCAAGTAGAATAAGCTGTAGGAGCAAATAAGCTGGCTGAAAAAGCCAAATAAGCTAGTTTTCTAGCAAAAGCTTAACCAAAAGACTTGTAACCTTCCAGACTTGATATTAAGCTGAGAAAAATGATTTCTATTACCAAAGATAAGTTGTAGCATGTACCAATAAGCAAAACAGATTCAAATAAGCTTAAAAACCAAGTTTGACCAAAAGTCAAACGCTGATAAGTTGAAATCAAACGCTGATAGGAACAAAGTAGGCGTTGACAGACTTAATGAAGTGTAAGGACTTGTTTTTCACCCTGCTGGTCAAGGTTTGAGTGCAAACCTTGTGAATCAAGGCTTACCAGTTGGGTAAACTTGATATGTTTTGGCACAAATAAGCCAATAAGCCAGTGGGCTTATAAGCTATGAACAAAGCAATCCAAATAGCCAAATATTCTCACAAGCAGCATACAAATAAGATCCAAGCAACAATACAACAATCCTAATGCTAGAATTCACAATGCAACACCAAATGAGGTGGTCACTTTGCTGATGCAAATGACCACTTCAGCAGACTTTGATAAGCTTATAAAAACCACAATAAGCCACCAAATTTAACAGGATGCATACACAAGCTATATAAACTAGCAATAAACACAAAGCAACAAGAATCAAACACTGAATCAAAGTAAATAACAAGATCAAAGCATAAAAAGTTACTGATGAACAATGAACATATGCATAAACAAGTTTGCTAATATACTTGACACTTGATCCAATTTCAAGCCTCAAATCCTTCTACCCTGGTGTGATCAACTATGATTTAGCACTTGTTAGCCCTAGCCTATGCTTAGATCTATGTGTCCTCAAAATCCTAGCCAATTTTACCAAGTTATTAAGATTTTATAGCCAATTCAAGAATCAATGTGTTCAAACCCACAAAACCTGCAAACAGATGAACATATGCACCCAAATAACAGATACCAATACTTGCAACCAACAAACAAACACTTAACAAGCCACAAATCTAACTTATGCAGTAATCCTAAACACCCTTTTAAAACTTGATTTCACAAATTTTCAAAGGCTAATGAAGATTCAACCCACAAATCAGATCACTAATACCTCAATAACATCAAACCAAACCAAATCAACAATAATCAACCACAATAACACCGATTCAAGCATAAATCCACAAAAATCACAAATAATCAGAAACTTTAAGAGAAAATGAAAAGGGAAGAAGGTGCAAACCTCCAAGACCTACATCCAGGCCCTGGATTGTTTGAGCTGAGGTACTAGCAAAACAAGTACCAGCTTCCAAAGCTGCTAAGAAGAACAAACCACAAGGTGAGATAAAAAATAATGCCAACTTTCTGATTTTTGATGCACAAGCTTTATCACTTAAAACCTTGCCTCAAAAACCTTCAAACAAGATAATGGAACTCAGATATTAGCTTCTCAAACACCAAACTTTTATAAATAACAAATTAGAACTCACAATTTTAAGAAATTCAAAATTTATTTCATAAAAAGGAATTACAAAGATTAAAAGCTAAAATCTGGAACAAAAGGACTTTCACATGTTGAGGTCTCCTTTTATAGGCAAATGCCTGGCTAAACACTATTCACAAACCCTAGAAGTGAAATTCCCTAAATGCCCTAAGTCTTCTAGACAGTTTCTTGGTGTGAGCTGTCCAAAATGCATCCAAACCGTTTAAAATAGCTTTGTGATGAAGCAAATGATGTGGGCTGTTGATCTTGACACGTGGCAAGCCTTGGTGAGGAAGTTGTCACATGATGGTGAAACGGTTTTGGTGGTGGGGCCATTTGGTGAGTGGGAGTGAGTGTTTTAAGGTTGGGATGAGATTATAGGCGTGTGAATCAAGTGTGGGAAAGGGTAATTTCATTTTACCCTTTGTTTGGTAAAAGTAATTTCTGGGTGGAAGAACATGAATAGTGCCACGTTTGATCCGTTTTCTTAGGGAAAAAGATGTTTGGCGCGTGTTTAGGAGTTTAAACTTATAAACTTGGCAGCTTTGGTCGTTTTTCTTTCTTTCTCTTGTCTTTTGTGTTTAAAAACCCATCAGCGTCCATTTCCTTTGTATCAACGTTTCACACTTTGTCATTTTTGGCACAAACTTTCCAAAAAGTGTTTCAAGGGTTAATTTTGGAACTTTTGCATATTTCAAGGACTGATCTTGGACATTTTTGATCTTCAAAGGTCTTCAATGTATCTTTGACTTCATGAGGGACCATTATTGGCAATTTTGATTTGTTGAGGGACTAATCTTGCCATTTCTTCAATGTTGAAGGACCTTTTGTGTAATTTTGACAAACTTAAGGGACCAAACTTGTAATTATTGATATACAAGGGTTTTAAGTGTCATTTCTTCAATAAATGAGGATCAATCTTGTTTGTCTTCAAGTCTTCAAGGGTATTTGTTGAGAATTCTATGATTAGGGCCCGGTTCTTTGTACGACTTCGTTTCTCGTGTCCGTTTTTCCTTGTAACTTGTGATATTTTGTCTTTTTCACGATATCCATACCTAAAATAGACAAGTAAACAAACACAAGCATATATATGGTATTTTTATGACATTTTTATGCATTTAAAGCCCGAAAAGAACGATGAGATCATGTATAAATGCCATCTAATCACTCCCCCATACTAAGCCATTGCCGTGCCCTCACGCAATGCTAGAATAAAGTATCTAAGCATCACCAAAGTTCAATTTTATTAACCTTTATTGAAGAGTAAAAGACTTGCAACATACTACGAAGATGTGTAAAGACATAACATATGATTTTCATCACAAAAAGTGACTTTTAGGGTCAAAGAATAGAAACAAGTAAATGTCCCTTAGAGTAAACTTCGTCATCCTCGATTGTCATACATTCCATGCTAAGTGCAAAAACAAGATCATTATTGGTACAAGTCACAATGCTAACACTACTCATACGTCCAAATTGTGTAATACTTTTTCTCCCCGTAATCCTAGTTATTATGAAAGGAAATGGGTTACTAGCATTTTTTATCTATTTGTCATGGATCACAAGTGATTCATATTGACTTATTTGAGTAGTTATTAGTCCGAAAGCAAAGTAGCACGATTTGATCAATAGTTAGCCGAAGGACAAAATCTTTTAAAACGGCTTCTCGTGTATCTCCTTAAGTTCATATCTTGGCATAACTTATTTCACGATATGAGACCTTTCTCGGACCGATATTTGGCATGTACTTCATACTTCAAATCTTGGGAAGACGTTCTCGAAATTATGGTCTTCTCTTCATATATTTGGAATTTCTTCACTTGACGTTTTTGAGAGATTCTTCATATTGGACCACGACTTCATCATTTTTCTTCAATCCTTACTTTGGATTTTGATATACAACGATCCGCCTCCTTTTCGGACTTGGATATTTTTATCCTCATACCTTGTTAGGGTCTTTTTGGATAGACTTTCTCCATTCTTTAGGGGAGTAATTGCTTCTCGTCGTGTGTCTCGATCCTTCATATTGATTTAGGAATAATGATACTTCACATCATCTTTGGATCTTTAGCAAAAATAGAGCTCCTCATGCCTTGTTAGGGCCTTTTTGGATAATCGCCAATCTTCGCGTCCCGCTTCAATAAGTTATGCCTTGGCTATGAACTCTATTCAACCCCGAGCAACTTTTAAACGATCTTGCACTAGAGGCTAAGTAACCTTTCAAATCGTACGACCTTACTTATTGCAATTATGATTTATTCCTAATGCATTGATCTTATGGGAAGAAAAAGCCACAATTAAAAACATATGAGTTTTTGAAAGAACATTTTCATGTTCTACGTTTAGAATGATCACTTGTCTAACTCTATCATTTCTCGTTCTTCACTATATAAAGACCTCTAATTAAAGAGACTCGTGAATACTTAGCCATGCAAGTCAAAATTAAGCCAAATTTGGATTAGCTTTCATTAAGACTATATCAAATCAAAGTTTTGGGTTTTCAAGCCACCTATAGGATCTTGCACTTTCTTGGACTTTTAGAGAATGCGTTTTAAAGTTCCCTTGATAAGTGACTTTCTAGAATCAATTATAGGAACTTGCGAAAAGTTCTTGTTCTTAACCCGAATGAATTAAGACTTTAGCGTTTTAAAGCTCCCTATATAAAAGTCTAGAAAAACTTGAATTGAGCGGGTTAAGGAATGTAAATGGCTCCAAATGCCCATCAAGTCAAAAATTAACTCTTATTCTACCCAACGGAAAATATACATTCGTGTCTTAAAAACACTTATGAAAACTAAGAAAAATTTTAAAATTGGCCATTTTTAGCCTTATTAGCAAAACAAAACATTGAAAATTGGAAAACGTGAGGGCGTAGCAAAGCAAGTACCTATTCACCATCTCCCCCATACTAAAAGTAAACATTGTCCTCAATGTTTTGAGTCTAAAGGTGGAGCACCCCCATACTAGAGACGAAGAGTCGAATGCTTAGGATCTAGCATGGAAAGGGTGATCAACAATATATCTAAAGCCGTTTATTAAGTATGCTAAAAGATAATTGTTAGAACAATAAAGGATATGTCATGGATTCGTGAAAAACTTCTTCAAACGAACGATGGAGGCTCACGTAAACGAACACGAGAGTCTTCAATCGTAGATGATGATGATGATCTAGATAACACAATCACAAACAACCACGAGACAACGAGTTGAAAGGGTACAAGTCCCCTTATTAGTGAATAGTGAGCATAAAAGATAAGCAGGGGATCTCCCCCACGAGGCACCTCGTTTTTGATTACCGAGTCATGAGCTCGACTCAATCCCCTCAAAATGTGAACATTTAGGGATTAACTTGGTGTGGTCAATTTTTGATGGGCTTACATGATAAACAAGGCCCGAAAAGCAACCGGTATAAAGGACAAGTCATAATTGTACCGTAACACATTACGTGTCACTATGTCATACAATTTCAAGAACTCGTCCTACCAACTGATGTCTCAGTTAAGTTAGGGATTATTTTTAAAAGATACTACAAGGAATACTAATCTACAGTAGTCATTAGGTGTTCCACATGTCCCAAAAGATCCATCATTCCCAATTCAGAAGAAGATTTCTTCAATTTATTTCTTGGACACTGGGCATCCTCGTTAGTGGACAATGGCCTAGGAATAACCCTTAACACAAACTAACAATCATTTAAAACCTTATAATTCAATCACATGACTTAACGACTTCCTCTTATTAATCTCATATTCCATACGAGTAAAATTTTTACTTCATTCAAGTTTCAACCAAATCATACTCAATTCGACATCCTACCTCATTCTCCAATACTTTCAACTTTATTTTTAACCCTTAAAAGGGCAATAAAAGCTCGATATGATCAACACTTAATTTCCAATCCTATAGCTCTTTCATCAATAGTTATCAAATGAATCACTAGTATGAAATGACTCATATATTTAATTAGACTTCTCGGAAAAGGTACTAGTGGCATGAGGCTTTTGGGTAATGGTTCCAATGACAGCCTCAAGTGCAACATTTACCCTTTCGATTTCAATTTAAGAATTGGGTGACAACGAATCAGATGACACCTTTCCAGGTGGTAACGTTTTGTCAAACTCCACTCTATAAGGAAAGATCGTCTTGTCATCGATATCAGATTTAATCTCGCCAATTCTTCTTCAAGATCTTAATCAACTACTATAAACATTTCTACGAATATCAACCATTTTGTTGGGATCATAAATATCCACAACTTGGTTTAGATCTGGAATATCTAGAATTCCTACAGAAATAGCTTAGATTAATTTGCTAGGGGAGTTAGTGTTTCTTGTGACAATATACGTCGTATAAATATCTCGTATACGTATTCAAATAATAGTCAAACAATCATGTAATCAAATTACAACATATATATAATCCAAGTTATATATATTAAAATAACACTTCTCAGTCTGGCCTTGTCGGTAACTCGGGAATTCTTCGGCACCGTTATAGTCAAAAGATTTTTAGACATTTTTAGAAAAATGTTTATAGTTAAAAGATTTTGAAATGTTTTATTCAAAACCTTGGTTTTAAAAATCTTTCGTTCTCTATAACGAGAGCTCTGGTACCAAACTGTAACACCCCCAAATTTATACAATTCAATACAGCGGAAGACTCGTTGGTGTTACGGGATAACACATTACTCAAATCATAGGCAACGCTTAAAAATCGCGTCGTTTAATAATAAAGCATTTCCATTCATAAATATCAAATTTACATAGGTCCCAAGTCATAGTCATTTCATACAATTTTACAAAAGATTTGATGGAAATAGTTATTTAAGTGCGGGCCATGAATTCTTGTTATCTTCCCGAGAATTACCTTCAAGTACCTGAGATAAAACATGTTAAAAGAAAAGGTCAGCGATAACGCCGAGTGAATTCATAGAGTTTAATGAAAACCATTAATATATCATCGGTATAAAATTATTACCGAAAATCATTTTGTACAAATCTTTGTAATAGGCCATAAAATAGCCAAAGTCATTTTATACAGATCCTTATCAAAAATTATAATATAGGCTTTTGCCTTCAAAATCATTATACGAACCATTGTCGTTAAAAACATCATACAATACGTTTTATAACGTTGTATAGAGTTCAATAAAAACCGTTATATGAATATGGTTACGAAAAACCAAAACACGAACATAGTATCAATAGTAAGACCCCGTATTGCTAGTCAGGCAATATATCGTAATTCGGTGCGTATAGCAGTATTTCGTTACTTTTGGATTATTATAAGCCGCATGACATTCTCACCTTACTACAATAAACAACGGGTAGCTAACCCGACAATCATTTGCCCATCTAAATTAGCGTGTCGTCACAATAATCACGGTTGTGTAAATCTTCTCATACATAAATTCGCTTACCAATCAATGTGGCACGACGGGGATCAACCGTCAAGGCGCGAACTGGGTTGATTGTCCCCAAATAGTACTATTATATGCATAAGCGTCTACAAAATCCCGGTAGTTCACAATTCATGCTAATGGGACTTTTAGTGACATAACCTAACTTTAATAATCCATTTTACTTCATACATCGGGTCATTTAATCATTCATCAGGTCATACAATCATTCGGGTCCAAATCAATAAACAAACAATCGGGACAAATAGTGTCCTATTTCATAAAAACTAACATGTTACCTCCCTCGCGGGTTTATAAAACATTTCATAAAAATATTTAAAAGAGTGCGAGGCTATGAACTCACGTTGATGTGGGAAGGCGGGTTATCGGCAAATCGGACGTACGGTACGTGCTTCAATCACGGAAACCTAGACAAATAATACTTGTCTTAGACTCTTGCCCAATGACTTTATAAAAATAACAATTATGTATATATATGATGACTTTATACATATGATGATGATCAAGTGGGTTCATATATTCTCATTCACTCATTTTTGTGTTATGTGTTGATAACTTTTATATTAGTTTACTAGTTTTACATATTTACATGTTTTAGGTCCAATAAGCCTTTTTTAAGCCTATTAACTTGTATTAATCCATTTTATAGTTTTGTTATCAGTATTATACTTTACATGTTGGGCCCAAGTGGGTTAAGCCCAATAAGTAAATTTATAAGTGTTTTACTAACTAGTCGGGTTTATAGTCCAATAAGGCTACTTTGGCCCGTTAATGTCTATATGTTGTAAATTTCGGGTTTTATCGGTTTTTACTTGTTATATACGTTCATATATCAGTATGTGAGTTTATAAAAGTTTATATTAGACGGGTCCGGCCGTCTAAGTTTTATTTGACAAAAACGTTAATCTTTCGGTTATAGCTGAAAAGACGTAAAACTTAGTATATAGTTTTTTTATAACTTATAAAACTTATCAAACTACCATTTTTATATAATGTCCATTTATTTATCCTTATGCATATTTATATAAATGAAATATATAAGTTAGTGGGTGTTAATTCACATTTTATGTTGGGTCAAAAAGTTGATGTGGCAGAAACTCAAAATTAAAGAAAACATGAGGACATTTGTTCAAGCGTTGTCAAGAGTAAATCAGACGTTGACAAGAGTAACTTAAGCGTTGAAAGAAGTCAAACGCAGTCAACAAGGTCAAACGCTGATGGATGTTTAAAGATTGATGGAAAAATCTATTTAGGGAATATATTGAGTATATTATTTATGATATACACAATATATAGTTTATCTAAATAGAAGATTTAGATGTTTATTTGATTTTATCTCTTGTAGATTATGTTCCTTCCACTATAAAAGGAACAAGGGTCTTAGGTTTTATTCATAACTTTCATTCACAATGTAAACCTAAAGTGTGTGTCGACTAGACGTGGGATTCAATGTATACACGTCTAGTGGATGTTTGTTATTAATATAATGAACATCCCTATTGTTTTAATTCATGTTATTCGTGCCTAAACACCTTGTTAATGATTGTTGTTCTAAGTCCGCTTTGATTGTATAATCATATGAACAATGATCATTCCTAGTAGCTTCAAAGATCCGGAAACCAAGGTTTCCACAATTGGTATCAGAGCCTCGTGGCTCGTGATGCTAGGACCAACAAGGTGTTCGTGTATGGTGAAAAGAAGAAAAATCCGTCTAGGGTTTTTCTGGACGTTTTTGTGTGCGCAACAGTATTCAGAAGGTCATAACTTTTGATTGAACCGTTGGATCGTCACGAAATTTTATACGTGTGTTCTTTATACATATATCTAAACATCCACCGGAGGGATTGTCGAGTTTTATCCCAAGGCAAAAGTTATTAGGCGTCAAAGTTGGCTGATGAGGTGATTTTCAGTTTTTCAAGCTTTCACATAAAATCATGATTAGGGTTTCTTTAAACCCTAAATCAATTTAAAAGCAGAAAAATTGAAGATTTGAGGGATATAGCAGCAAGAAAAAGGTTTTGTCATAAACCCTAGATCGTTTAAGAACAGAAAAAGAAGGCGAGATAAGGTATTTGTTTATACTTGTTGCTATTATGTGCTGATTCACGTTGGTTTCCAAAAGACAAATCAAAAGAATAGTAGCGATGGTACACTTTGTGAGCAAAGTTGATTATGATGTGATTCTGTTCGCAAAGTTGATGGATGCCAAAAACGAATTGGATACAAAGTAGATCCTATTCACACGAAGCATGTTTCTGTTCACACGACTAAAGCTTTCTTATTGGTGGAAAACTACTGCATTCACACGATCACTTCCTATTTATTCATATGGTTATGGTAAACCTGCATTCACACGATCTATTATTCAGTTTGTGTTTACAAGATCTAAAAAGGGAAAAAGGACGTGATTGGTTATTCTTGTTGTGTTCACACGGTGCATCCAAGATGATTGGTCAATATCAATTGCGTTCACATGATCAAGGAGTACAAGCAAAGGGACGTAAGGTTTCAATTGTGTTCACATGGTTCTTGCATCCCTATTGGTGGAAAGCCTTTGTGTTCACACGATTATTGTGTGTTCACATAGTTAAAATACATGTGGAGAGATGTGGATAATCTAAAGGTCAAATGTTTATACATGAAGACTTGTTACGAGAAGTGTGGACTTTCATGTAAAGAAAAGGAAGTCATCAAAGCTGCTGCCAGAGACACATCACGTGAGAAAAGAAAAGTCAAAAGCATGCTGAATAAAGGATATTATTTTGGGAGTTTATCTCCTGAATATTCATGAGGGGTTACTGATGTTTTTGAACGCAAGATTCCACAATTATTTGCTATACTCACGTGGAGTATTTTTGGATGTGATATTACTAGATAAAGCAGATGATAATTCTCATGATGAACCGATGTGGTCCCATGCCTTAAGTATATTTGGAATACTATTATTCTTCACGTGGTTAAAAGAAGAAATTGGTATTCAAGATTTGTTTGAAATCACTTGGACGCTGACGTTTGTTATTTAAGCGCTGAGAAAGAGGAATTTGACGCTGACAGAATAAGTCAACGCTGATAGGTTGACAGTGTTGTCCGATATATGGTATTTCAAGCGCTGATAAGTATTGTCCGATATTGGACAATACAACTGATAGAGATATTGGACAGAAGAGGATACCGGACAACACAATGATTGCTGCTGTTTGAGAAAATTAGTACGTTTTTAGCACACAAAAAGGAGGATTATACACACGAAGGTACATGGAATCTCCGTTTTAATATAGAATATCATGTTGATATTTATGGCTCGGATACTTTTGAAAGGAATTAATGATTTTAAGGTGAGTTAGCAACCATTCATGAAGTTATTTATTGGAGTATGTAATCGGGATAGCCTTGTGAAAGAGTTATTCGTTAACAGCTTTTACATATGAAGATATTTACTTGTCATGAAAAGGTGTTAGCTTAAGGGGAAGAATTCTTATGGTAAGTTTGATGATTGAAGAAGATTTTCGCGAGTTTGTGTTCTATCATATCTTAAAGTCATGCACTTGCGACTTTAAAGGTAACTTGTTCGTGCTTTACATGGTTAGTGATAAAGACTTGTCATAACACTTGAAGGAGTTACATTATCGTGCTCAGTGTCTCACAAAGGATGAGAATATTGACAAGAGATCGAGGTCTGCTTATAATGCTAAAGGTATAAGTTCTTTATCACGTGGATAGTACAAGACATGGAACACAAGGTTGGGTTATTCTACTTCTACATCAAGAATACTTTATTTATTGTTCTTCAAGATCATTACACAGAGCTACATTTGGAGAATCTTCAACATTGCATACATTGTTTACTTTCCTGTTGATGTGACAAAAAGGGGAAGAAATACATGTTATACTTGAGGGGAAGCAATTTGAAGATCATGTACAACTTACAAGAGATACACATAGAGTTTTGCCACTATCAACTAGGGGAAGATTGTTGGGTCAAAAAGTTGATGTGACAGAAACTCAAAATCAAAGAAAACATGAAGACATTTGTTCAAGTGTTGTCAAGAGTAAATCAGACATTGACAAGAGTAACTTAAGTGTTGACAGAAGTCAAACGCAGTCAACAAGGTCAAACGCTGATGGATGTTTAAAGATTGATGGAAAAATCTATTTAGGGAATATATTGAGTATATTATTTATGATATACACAATATATAGTTTATCTAAATAGAAGATTTAGATGTTTATTTGATTTTATCTCTTGTAGATTATGTTCCTTCCACTATAAAAGGAACAAGGGTCTTAGGTTTTATTCATAACTTTCATTCACAATGTAAACCTAAAGTGTGTGTCGACTAGACGTGGGATTCAATGTATACACGTCTAGTGGATGTTTGTTATTAATATAATGAACATCCCTATTGTTTTAATTCATGTTATTCGTGCCTAAACACCTTGTTAATGATTGTTGTTCTAATTCCGCTTTGATTGTATAATCATATGAACAATGATCATTCCTAGTAGCTTCAAAGATCCGGAAACCAAGGTTTCCACATTTTATACTATATTTATTTGAGTGCTTATATAATAATATTAAACTTTAATTTCACAAAATTAGTCCTAAATTTTAAGTTCACTAAAATGTCCATATCTAGAGTTCTATAATGAGATAGGACCTCAAATTTTTATCACAGAAACTGCACGATATGTGCTTTATTTTATTCCTTTATAGCTACTGATGAATCAACTTCTAAATAGTTTAATAAATTCGTCCAAAACAGTGTAGGCAGATTTGCACTCTAAACTTGTTTTGATCATATCTCACTCATTTTTATGATTCCATTGCATGGCCAACTCTCACATGTGTATAACACCTAATACTTACTGTATATTTATTCCACTTTACCATTTTATCAGTTTAACATTTGGTTACTTACTGTTTTTATACAGCCATCACATTAAGCAAGATTTTAACCATTTTACCTATGGTTTTCCATCTTTTTAACCATGTTTATTAAATCTATCAACACCAAATCCCCACATAATATTTTTAATCATCATTCATCATCATATACATATACATAAATAAAGAAATTCAAGATTACATAATCAAAATAACAAGAGGATAGGAAGAACAATCTTTATACCACCAAGATTAAGTAGTTGGAAGGATCAAGACTTGGTTTTGGGTCACCAAATCTTATGAACCCTTGTATGAAATCTTCAAGATCATCAAGGGAGATGTTGGTCTTTGAAAATCAGCCCTACTTCATCTTGCAAACCTCTCTTTGGATGTTAAAATCACCACCAATCTATAGAGCTTCAAAAGGGCTTCATCATATGTGTGAATAACACATGATTTCATGGTTAAAATTGATCAAATGAGGGTGTTTAGAGGTGATATGGGACGAATTTTAGAGAGAGGGAGGAGAGAATGAGAGTGGTTTGCATGTTGAGAATGAGAGTGAATGGTTTGGTTAGATGGTTTTGTGTTTTGGTTGCTTATAAGCTAGGCTAGTTACAAGTGTAACATTTACTTGTTAAATATTGACACATAAGGTGTGTTGTAGCTAAGAGTTGCCATCCCATATTAGTGGGGTGGGGCAAAACTTGTTTTGTCTCATCCCATTAATTTACGTGTATTCCTCGATTCTAGTTTCCTCGATTTTCGTGCCCTCGGGTCGTTTTACGAAAAACGTTTTTATAAATTATGAATCAACGGCACAAAACGAATCTAATAAAAATTGTCTCATCAAAAACGGAGTTTGAGAACGTAAATACGTAATCCTAAGGTTTCCGGTTTAGTCGTAAAGGACGTTAAATTCTAATCATAAGTCTTAATCTCTTCTCGTAAATTTGTGAGTTTATGAACCAACACAAATTTAAAATCTCAAAATAATATCACGGACAAATTTATTTTCTGAAATGTCGGACTGTCACAAAAGACGGTGTATGTAAACGTGAGCACGTAACGTAGAATCCTCTGGTTTAGAGGTAGTCGATGCTACTTCAAGACGTAAATCCAAATTTCTTCCCAAAAATAAGTGAGTTCATAATATAACATTAAAATAATGTTTTTAAATAATATTTGAGAATAAAATATAAACCATAAATTGACGGATTGTCACACCAAGACCACAAGGACAACCCCGGCATGCGTCCGGGTCCCTTGGTTTTCTTGCTGTCGAGCCACACAGCCCAAACCAAGACCCGTAGGTCTTGGTTGTGGTCACACGAGCCACACCGAGAGATTCGGCTCTCGGTTTGTGTGCGCCGGCCGAACCAAACACCCCTTAAACCCCATGTTTCTAATACCCCTTGATTAAATCTAATTAATTAACATGTTTTTATTAATAGTTTTAAATAAACTCATGATTTCATGTGTTCTAGATCTAATAAATAATTAAAAAGAAAAGGTTTAAGGTTTATCGAATGCGTGAAACAAAAAGGAATGATAACACGAACGATCTTGAAAGAATTGGATCAACCAAAATCAACAAACACCCCTTTTGGTGGTGTTTTACCCGGCGGCCAAGAGAGGAGCAAAAGAAGGAGGCTAGGGTTTTTGTTATTTTTCTAATCTCTGTATTATGAAAAGTATATTTTCCTTCTTTTCTTATTTTAGTTAAAAAAAACAAAGTGGGCTTGGCCCCTTGTTTTGTTTATGTCGCGGGTATGAGGGGCCCACAAGGGGAAATAATACAAGGATTTTCCTCGTATGAAAAACATTCGTTGATTGTGTCTCTTCGAATTGATTACTGGTTTAAGTGCGACTCAGTCGTCTTTTGGTGAAACAAATAATAGATTGGTCGTTGTAGTGAAATGAATGTGCGAAACGTTAAAGTAAATGACGTTAATTAAAGCTAAAACTAATTATAACGTAAATTGTGCAATATTAAATATTTTTAAAAGTAAATGACGAGAAATTAAATGGCGTAAAATTAAAAGTCGAAACAAAGTAAATCAGACAATGTAATAAAAATGAAAGTTTGAAAACTTAAAACTATGCAAACTTGAAAACTTAAACTAAGACAAAAATATTAAAACAAAACCCAATCCGTCGGAATCCCATCGGAATGCTGTCACCACAAAGCCGTCGGAATACTCATCGGAATGTATGTATCGGAATAAGTAAGAACAATTCTATCGGAATGTCTAAACCTTGAGCCTATCGGAATGTATTAAGACAGTTCTATTGGAATGAATAAAAATCAAAACTATCGGAATACTAAAAAGAAACCATCGGAATAAATTTAAAACAAAGCTGTCGGAATGTTGACTAAAACGGAAATCTATCAGAATATAGTAAAGATTGAAACCATATGAATGTAGCTATTGAAAATTGGACAGCACTTTGTTTCAATAAGACCTTAAGACCCGTCGCAATGTACGATCGCAATGAGCGATCGCAATCACGATCGGAATAAGGGGGAAAGAACCGTCTGAATATCAAATCCTTAAGCTGATTGTCACGATCGGAATAGTGAAAGCTGTCGGAATCCAAATACCTCTTTCCGATAGAATGAAATTTGCAATAAGCAAAAACCAATTAAGCACTTTGACAATAAGCAAATACCCAAAACTTAATTAAAACAAGAATAAGTAAGACTAAACATGCACGAATTGAAAACCTTTTCAAAACACAAAATATGCAAACAAAATAAGCAAACTTTAAAAAGATAAAAGTTTTAAGAAAACTTTAAAAAAATAAGCTAAATACAAAATAAGCCAATAAGTATGTCAAGCTTGACTAATAAAAAGCTTGACTAAAGGAAATGTAGAATAAGAATGGATAATAAAAAGCTTGACTAAAGGAAAACAAAGATTCAACAACAAAATTAAAAGACTTACTTGGAATTAAAGGCAAAAAATTTAAGGTGCAAAACAAGCTAATTAAATTGACTATTAAGTAAATGACATGAAATTAAAGTGCATGAAAATGAAAATGGTGGAAGACTAGTTTGTCAAATTAGCCAACAAAACTAAAATGATGTGATATGATTCTATTTATAGGGATAAGGGAAGGAAGCATGTGTTGCTCTTTTCTTTCTTCTTCGCGTCTTTTCTTTCTCGTCTTTTCGTCTTCTTAATTCTTCGACTTTTTCGACTTTGTCTCGGGATTAATTAAACTCGTCTTGTAATTTCTTCATTAATTAGACTTGAGTTCTTCGGCTTTATTAAACTTCCATATTTAGACTTGTTCTTCGATAAATCTTCAGAATAGGCCTTGGACTTCCGTTCTTTTTTGCACTCTTGATCTTTCGACTTCGTCTTTTGTCTTTTTCTTCGATAAAAGCCCGGGAAAGCCCGTGTTTTCTTCCCTTTTCACATTTTATTCCTAAGTCACAACAAAAACATAAACCACGCATAATTCCGACATTTACGACATAAAATACACGTTTTGGCTTGGTTATTATTATAATTAAGTGGTAAAAGGTTAAGTGTTTTCACACTTATTATATCCCCTACACTTGACCATTTCAATGTCCTCATGCAATGCATTACTTACAAAGCAAGTTTTACATTTTCCATCACAATCAATCCACATTGGCCTTTATTAAAGAGACAAAATATTTGAAGGAAGAAAACAAGTAAAAAGATCAAAAACTTACCTTTGGGTTTTGGAATGTCATGAATGATTATCACCCTCACGTTTCACGTTCCCCAAACCAAGCTTAAAAACGAGATCATTGTTATTATAAGTTAGCAAACTAACACAAATTCATGTGGGCCAGTGTTTCACTTAGACTCCCTTATTCCTAGGTGTATCTCTTATATCATATTGTTGTAATCACGAAGATGAATTGTTGACTTATTTCGACAGTTATTTAGGTTGAAAATAAAGTGGGACGATTTAATAAATAGTTAGCTAAAGGACAAAATCTTTTAAAACTGCTTCTCTGGACCTCAGAAAGTTCATGTCTTGGCATAACTCGCTTCACGATTTGAGTCCTTTCTCGGACCGATATTTGGCAGCGACTTCATACTTCAAATCTTGAGAGACGTTCATGAAATAATGGTCTTCTCTTCATAATAGGAATTTCTTCACATGAAGTTTTGAGAGATTCTTCATACTTGGACCACGACTTCTTCATTTTTCTCCAATCTTTACTTGGGATTTTTATATACAACGATCCGCCTCCTTTTAGGACTTGGATCTATTTATCCTCATACCTTGTTAGGGCCTTTTTGGATAGACTTCTCCATGATCTTTACGGGAGTATTTGCTTTTCGTCGTGTGTCTTGATCCTTCATATTGATTTTTGGTAAATGATTATTCACATCACTTGGGATCTTTAGCAAGAAAATGTAGCCCTCATGTCTTGTTAGGACCTTTTCGGACTCGCCAATCTTTGCATCCCGCTTCAATAAGTTATGCCTTGGATATGAACTCAAATCAATACCGAGTAACTTTTAAACGATCTTGTGCTAGAAGCTAAGTAACTTTTCAAATCGTACAACCTTATTTATTGCCATTAAATTTATTAGCAAGCGATGGGAGAAAAAGCGCATAATCAACTCACATAAATTCATGAAAGAATACCAAACTTATAACTGACTCTATCATCTCTCGTTCTCCACAATTTAAAATCTCAAAGAATTAGACTCGTGGATGCTTAGCCTATTAAATCAAAGTTTTGGGTTTTCAAGTCATCTATAGGATCTTACAAACTCTTAGACTTTTTCAAGTTTAGAATTTGCATTTTAAAGTTCCCTTGATAAACGACTTTCTAGGATCAATTATAGGAACTTGCGAAAAGTTCTTGTTCTTAACCCGTAAGAGTTAAGACTTTCGCGTTTTAAAGTTCCCTATATAAAAGCCTAGCAAAACTTGATTTAAACATGTTAAGGATACTAGCTAGAGTAAACTTAGATAAGTAAACTCGGGTTGAGTCAAAAGATTCACAACGTTTAAAAATTAAAACCACTTTATTCAAAATTTATTCTAACAAAGAAAGAAAATAACTATAACAAAGGAGAAACTACAAGGCCAAAATAGATCAAAGTTTTTGAAAAATGTCGAAAAATCAATTTTCCGGTTAAAACGAGGACAAATACAAGGATAAGCCCACTTAACTTCGATAGAAGTCCCCCCTACACTTAATATAAACATTGTCCTCAATGTTTAAGCATGTGGAAGTAAACTCCCCTACACTTAGGACATTGTGCACGTTGTTTAAATCTTGCTAAGGAAGAGACAACTAAAGTGATTCCTATTTTAATATTGAAGAATATAAAATAGAGAATCAAAAGAGTTTAGGATAGAACCGGGAAGACGGGAACACGGGATCACGGGTCGTCAAAAGTCATCAAGAATGGATCTTTGAAAGCTCGAATCCCTGCACATGATAAGAAATAAAACCACAAACACATACTAGGGTCTCCCTACACTTATTATAAAAACGGAATAAAAGGATAGATACTGTAGATTGCCTCCCAAGAAGCGCTTGTTTTTGTTAACCGAGTCGTGAGCCTGACTCGACCTTGATTAGCATAGGAAGCAGCTTGAAACTTATCCACCGGGATCAAATACATGGTTTACATCCATCAAATAGCACAAGCTTAAGGCGAACAAGGCAAGCCAAAGTAGAGTAGGCAAGGTTCCCTTAAGAAAATATGGAGCACGGTGGTAGCAAGTGTGATGAGGTGCAAGCATATCTCCATAAGTTCCAAAAATCTTTCCTTTTATTTCATCAGATGGATACTGAGATAGGTAGAAAATTGCAATACCGGGATCGAATACCTTTTCCTTTAGGGGAAAATAACACTCAGGCTCAGAAGACCTTGAGGAAGATTCGCTCATAAATCGCACAATCTCATCCTCAGAAGGTGGATAGAGAGGTGTCAAGACATAAGTGCTACAGATATCGGTGTCGGCCGGCTTCTTCTCCTTTGAAACAAGTTTCTTCATATCCAAAGTAGGATAAAGAGCATCATCAAAGTCCAAAGGAGGGGAATCAATCTCATTGGGGAAGTAGGTATTGAGAAAAGTAGCAAAGTCTTCCTCAAATGAGTAGTCATCCAAAGTAGGATCAAGCATTGTTGGCGGAGGATCTTCATCAAATGTAGGTGCAAGGTCATCATGTGAAGAATCACTCGAAAGAGTATCGACATCGTCAAAATCAAAATCATCATATGTTGGCATGTCTTTATACTCAGAAGAAAAATCATCAGAAACATCCATGTCAGAACTAGAATCATCATCATAGTCATCATAAATTGTAGGAGATTCATGAATTGGTGGGGGATCTAAATTCGAGAGAGAATCATCCACATCATTTTTGAAAAGTGGATTGTCATAGCAAGTATCGAAAAGAGGATTGTTGTAGACGACAAAATCATCAAGCATATTAATCATATTCGCTGATTCTCTTCCATTGGTTTTGGGTGTGATCTTCCCCATTTTAAAAACTTGTGCATCATTCCCGACCCTTAAGATTAATTCACCTTCGGCAACATCGACTAAGGCTTATCCGGTTCTCAAGAATGGCCGACCAAGTATTAACGGAATACGAGGGTCCATTTCATAATCAACAACAACAAAATCGACCGGAAAAGTGAAGGTGCCAACTTTAACAAACACATCTTCGGGAATACCAACGGGGTAAGAGAGAGTGATATTTGCTAGCTCAAGAGTCATCTTTGTTGGTGTAAGGTCGGGTAATGATAACTTTTTCCAAACACTTAAAGGCATCAGATTTATACTTGCCCCGAGATCGGCTAAGGCAGTAAATTCTTCGGTTTGGTTAAAAGTACATGGGAGCACAAAACGACCGGGATCTCCAAGTTTTTCCGGAAGTTCTTTAAGAAGGATTGCAGAGCAATTATCATTCAATCGAGTGTTAAAAAACTCGGCCATCTTCTCTTTCTTATTAATCAATTCCTTAAACATCTTAACAAATGTCGGTATTTGGGAAAGAGCTTCAACAAGGCCAAAGGTGATGGTCACTTCCGAAATCTTCTTCAAAAAGTTTGACACTTAAATGTCATCCTTGGTGAGCAATCTGCCTTTGTCTAGGTGAGAAGGATAAGGGATGTTGGGTTTATAGGTGGAAGGTGGGGTTGGTGAAGGGTGTTTCTTGGGTACTTCATCATGCAGAGGTGGAGACGGTAATGGAGAACTAATACTAGGCGTGGTAGTAGGCGGGATAAATGGTGGTGGAGGAGGTGTAGATGGAGTAACTGGGGGAGGGATAGATGGTCCTACTAAGGTTGCTCCACTGTGTGTAGTAATAGAACTCAGGTTCGCTCTTGGGTTGGTGACGGTATTTGAAGGAAGAGAGCCCGAAGTAGAGGGTTGAGTACTTGGTAAGAAACTAGACAGCATATTCTTCAAATCATTTGTTTGATTGCTAAAAGAGGTTTATATATCATGTCGAAGCTCGGATCTAATGTCATTCCATTTCTTAGTGACATCTCCTTTCAAATTGATGATTTGGCTTTGCAGATTCTTAATTTGCTCTCCTTGGGTCCTCATGATAGTTTCCACATCTTGATTAATGGGTGGGGCTTGTTGAGTGGGTGGGTGATAAGGATTAGAAGCTTGAGGTGGGTTTGGATTGCTTCTATTGTAGTTTTTGGGTTGTGGTTTTGAGGAGAAAAACCGGGTGAAAGAAAGTTGTTAGAACGGTAACTTAGCAAGTTACGATCACCTCAAGGTCGGGCTTGATAGCTTTTCTTGGAATAGTTACCATGAGCCGCATACACGTTTTCCGGATTGTCATGAGTAGAAGGACAATCAGTGTATGAATGAGGACCGCCGCAAGTCTCACAAGAAAGTGCTACAGCTTTAACTTGTTTTTGTTGATTTGTAGCCAAGAGTTGCATGTTTGTGCTCATTTCGACCAGTGCGCGGGTCAATTCGGTGATATCAGGGTTTGAAGAAGTAGAAGACACATTGACTCTCGGGTTATTCCATGAAGATGCGGATGAATCCCAATTTTTGTGATGAGTAGTCATGTTTTCTATAAGCTCTCTACACTCCTCGGGTCTTCTTTTCATAAGTGTGCCACCGGCGGCTGCATTAATCGTATCACGATCACGAAAAGTTAAACTGTTGTAGAAAGTATCAATTAAGGTGACGGGGAGCATGTTGTGGTTTGGACATCGATCGATCAAAACATTATATCGTTCCCAAGCATCAAAAAATAATCCATCAGGTTCTTGTGTAAATCCACTAATATTATTTCGAAGGCTCGTGACAATGGATGGTGGAAAGTAGCGCGACAAAAAGCGTTGAGTCATCTCATCCCAAGTATGAATTGAATTCTTCGTAAGACGATCAAACCATTTTTCGGCATGGTGGGATAAGGTGTGTATAAATAGGTGAAGGCGAAGAAAATCCATAGTAACACCGGGCAACTTCATGCTTTGAGTAACGGTAATGAACTTTTCGAGGTGTTTGTTGGCATCATCATCCGGCAATCCGCGAAATGGACAAGTGTTTTGAACTTGTTGGACCATGTGATGCTTCAACGAAAACTCTGGGACCGTGATTTGCATCGGCGCAATCGGTCCTCCTCGTCCATTCATTGGGGGTTGACAAAGCTCCTCCATTGTTCGAAGGTCGGGTGGGGGAACATTGTTGTTGTTATTCATGTTGGGGTGGGATGGATTATTGTTGTTGTGCACACCAACCATATCTAAATCTTCACAAGTCTCAGGCTCTGAATAAGTTGTAGATCTAGTACGCATGCACCTGCAAAAGCAAAAGAAAAAGATACCAAATAAATAGAGAATATATATGTACGTGTAAAAATAAAAATAAAAATCGTTTTGGATTTTTGAAAATTTTTAATTTTTATGGATTTTTAACAATTTTTAATTTTTATGGATTTTTGAAAATTTTTTAGCAAGAAAAATAATGTTCAAGAATGAAGGATCCCAAAATTCAACGCGTCTCTCACAGAAAACCGTTAATCTTTACGAAAAGAGCCAGCAGCGGCGCCATTTAATACAAGGATTTTCCTCGTATGAAAAAGATTCGTTGATTGTGTCTCTTCGGATTGATTACTGGTTTAAGTCCGACTCAGTCGTCTTTTGGTGAAACAAATAATAGATTGGTCGTTGTACTGAAATGAATGTGTGAAACGTTAAAGTAAATGACGTTAATTAAAGCTAAAACTAATTAAAACGTAAATTGTGCAATATTAACTCTTTTTAAAAGTAAATGACGAGAAATTAATGACGTAAAATTAAAACTCGACACAAAGTAAATTAGACAATGTAATAAAAATGAAAGTTTGAAAACTTAAAACTATGCAAACTTGAAAACATAAACTAAGACAAAAATATTAAAACAAAACCCAATCCGTCAGAATGTTGTCACCACAAAGCCGTCGGAATACTCATTGGAATGTAGGTATCGGAATAAGTAAGAACAATTCTATCGGAATGTCTAAACCTAGAGTGTATCGAAATGTATTAAGACATTTCTATCGGAATGAATAAAAATCATAACTATCGGAATACTAAAAAGAAACCATCGGAATAAATTTAAAACAAGGCTGTCGGAATGTTGGCTAAAAAGGAAATCTATCGGAATATAGTAAAGATTGAAATCATCGGAATGTGGCTATTGAAAATTGGGCAACACTTCGTTTCAGTAAGACCTTAAGACCCGTCGCAATGTACGATCGCAATGAGCGATCGCAATCACTATGGGAATAAGGGGGAAAGAACCGTCGGAATCTCAAATCCCTAAGCCGATTGTCACGATCGGAATAGTGAAAGCTGTCGGAATCCAAATACCTCTTTCCGATAGAATGAAATTCGCAATAAGCAAAAACCAATTAAGCACTTTGACAATAAGAAAATACCAAAAACATAATTAAAACAAGAATAAGTAAGACTAAACAAGCACGAATTTAAAACCTTTTCAAAACACAAAATAAGCAAACAAAATAAGCAAACTTTAAAAAGATAAAACTTTTAAGAAAACTTTAAAACAAATAAGCTAAATACAAAATAAGCCAATAAGTATGTCAAGCTTAAAGCTTAAATCGTATAAAAGCCTAGAAAGGAATAAAAAGTTAAACTTTTTAATCAAATAAACAATAAGATTAAGCAAATAGAATGCTTAATCCGAATTAAAAACAAATCAAAGACAAGAAAAGTAGAATAAGAATGGATAATAAAAAGCTTGATTAAAGGAAAAGAAAGATTCAAAAACAAAATTAAAAGAATTACTTGGAATTAAAGGCAAGAAATTTAAGGTGCAAAACAAGGTAATTAAATTGACAATTAAGTAATTGACATGAAATTAAAGTGCATGAAAATAAAAATGGTGGAAGACTAGTTTGTCAAATTAGCCAACAAAGCTAAAATGAGGTGATATGACTCTATTTATAGGGAGAAGGGAAGGAAGCATGTGTTGCTCTTTTCTTTCTTCTTCACGTCTTTTCTTTCTTCTTCGCGTCTTTTCTTTCTCGTCTTTTCGTCTTCTTAATTCTTCGACTTTTTTGACTTTGTCTCGGGATTAAATAAACTTGTCTTGTAATTTCTTCATTAATTAGACTTGAGTTCTTCGGCTTTATTAAACTTCCGTCTTTAGACTTGTTCTTCGATAAATCTTCAGAATAGGCCTTGGAATTCCGTTCTTTTTTGCACTCTTGATCTTTCGACTTCGTCTTTTGTCTTTTCCTTCGATAAAAGCCCGTGAAAGCCCGTGTTTTCTTCCCTTTTCACATTTTATTCCTAAATCACAACAAAAACACAAACCATGCATAATTCCGACATTTACGACATAAAATACACGTTTTGGCTTGGTTATTATTATAATTTAGTGGTAAAAGGATAAGTGTTTTCACACTTATTAGGAAACCCGTTGTTTTTCCGTGTTTTAAATATTACGTGTTCTCGTGTCGTGTTTACGTGATTTATTTATTTATCGTTCGTGTCATTAATATATTTATACGTAATCGTAATAAATATTACGTTAATACATAATAATAGGTTCATGATTATTTAGGTTCATGATTTCATGTTTGTGATTATAATTATTGTTGATAATAATTATCGTGTATTATTCTGCTTAAATACTTATCGTGTAATAACACGTACGTAAAACTTGTAATTCCTATTCGTGAAACATAAACGTGCTATAAAAGGAAACTTCTAATCATGTACGTACGATCATAAGGGTACTACTCATGGTAAAAGCATGCGGGTTTTACAACTCTTCCCCACTAAAAAGAATAATTCGTCCCCGAATTATAGATAACGTAAACTAAAAAAGAAGAACATACCCGAATTCAAAATATGAAGTGAGGGTAAGAAGCCCGGATAGACTCCTCTGTTTCCCAAGTGGCTTCCCGCTCGGTATGATCCCTCCAAAGGATTTTGACGAATGGAATCGTCTTCCTTCTCATAACTCGTTCTTGCCTGTCAAGAACTCGTTCGGGTTCTTCTATGAAGGTAAGATCTTCACGAATCTGTTCCAGTGGATACTGAACCATGTGAAGGGGATGATACTTGTACCCTCTGAGTAAGGACAAATGAAAAACATCGTGAACATGAGAAAGCTGCGGAGGTAACGCTAAACGATAAGATACTTCACCGACTCGTTCAATGACATCAAACGGTCTAATGAATCAAGGACTAAGCTTTCCTTTGATTCCAAAACGTCTAACATGACGTGCCGGTGATACCTTAAGGAAGACGTGATCTCCTACGTTAAAGTATAAGTCCCTACGATGCTTTTCGGCATAACTCTTCTGACGTCACCGTGCTTCCTGCAATTTCTGCTTAGCTACTGCGATCTTCTCGTTGGTCAACTCTATCATTTCTGGTCCTTCAAGTGTTCGCTCACCAACTTGATCCCAGCATATTAGGGTGCGACACTTCCTGCCATACAACATCTCAAACGGAGCACACTTGATACTTGCGTGCCAACTGTTGTTGTATGCAAACTCTACCAAACAGATGTAATCGTCCCAATCTCCCGTCCATTCCAACGCACAAGACCTCAACATGTTTCTAATGTCTAAACCGTTGGCTCCGATTGTCCGTCTGTTTGAGGATGAAAAGTCGTGCTAAGCTTAAGTTTTGTACCCCAAGCTTTTTGCAGACTCTTCCAAAATCGCGAAGTGAAACAAGGATCTCTATCTAAGATGATGATGGATGGAGCACCATGAAGTCTCTTGATCTCCTTCTTTTAAGTATCAGCGAGTTTACTGACCGAATCTTCCTTACGTCGATCAACAATAACCCAAATCGCATCGTCCTTCCTCTTTGTATGTGGAAGGCCGGTAACAAAATCCATGGTGATCTTGTCCCACTTCCACTCTGAAATATCTTACGGTTGTAGAAGACCGCCAGATCGCTGATGCTCGATCTTAATCTGCTGGCAGGTAAGACATTTGGAGAAGTAAGTCGCAACATCCTGTTTCCTACCACTCCACCAAAAGTATTGCTTGATGTCATGGTACATCTTGGTCGAACCAGGATGAATAGAGAATGGGGAGCTATGAGCCTCAACTAACAATGCTTCCTGGAGTTCTTGATCATCAGGAACAAAGAGTCTCGTGCCCTGCCATAAGATACCATTTACGTCTACTCGAAATACTGTCTGCTTCTCTAAATTCTGAATTATCGCCCAGATTTCACCATAATCCTTCTGAGCTTCCTTGATCCTAGAGAGTAACTCGGGTTCCACTCTAAGATTAGCCCAGTAACCGTGCTGTCCACGTACCATGATCTCAATGTCTAGTCGCTCCAAGTCTCTTATAATTCCCTCCTTAATTTTAATGCCGTTTTTCATTCCGGACTTCCTGCTAAATGCATCTGTCACTAAATTCGCCTTGCCGGTATGATACTAAAGATTAATGTCATAATCCTTCAACAGCTCTAACCATCTCCTCTGTCTCATGTTCAATTCATGTTGAGTGAAGATGTACTTCAAGCTATTGTGGTTCGTGAAAATGTCACATGATTCTCCATACAAGTAGTGCCTCCATATCTTCAATGCAAACACGACTGCTGCAAGTTCCAAGTCATGCGTAGAGTAATTTTCCTAATAAGGCTTAAGTTGTCGTGAAGCATACGCGATCACTTTCCCATGTTGCATGAGAACACAACCAAGTCCCTTCCCCGATGCATCACTGTAGATCTGAAATCCACCTGTACCAGATGGGAGAGTAAGAATCGGTGAAGATACTAAATTATGCTTTAGGTCTTCAAAGATCTTCTCTCTTTCTTCCTTCCAGACGAATTTCTCCCCTTTCCGCATCAGTTTGGTTAATGGTAGTGCTAAACGGGAGAAGTTCTCCACGAACCTAGGGTAGTAACCAACTAAGCCTCGAAAACTACGAACCTCAGTCGCTGATGTCGGTCTTGGCCACTTGGTAATAGCCTCAACCTTTGTTGGATCCATAGTGATTCCTTCTGCTGATACAATGTGACCTAAGAATGCCACCTTGTCTAACCAGAACTCACACTTGGAGAATTTAGCATATAGCTGCTTCTGGCGAAGAATTTGTAATATTGTACGAAGATGGTTTTCGTGTTCCTCCTTGGACTTAGAGAATATCAGGATGTCGTCAATGATGAACTTGTCCAGAAATTCATAGAAGATTCTGTTTATCAAATCCATGAACACTGTTGAAGCATTGGTAAGGCAAAATGGCATGACTACAAATTCGTAGTGGCCATAGCATGTACGGAAAGAAGTCTTGGCGATGTCCTGCTCTTTAACCCGTAGCTCATGATAGCCCGACCTCAAATCAATCTTGTAGAAATGTTTGGCCCCTAGGAGTTGGTCAAACAGATCATATATGTGTGGTAGAGGATATCTATTCCTGATGGTGATCTTGTTGAGCTCGCGATAGTCTATGCAAAGACGCATACTGTCGTCCGTCTTCTTAACGAATAAGACCGGTGCACCCCATGGAGATGCCCTCGATCGAATGAAGCCTCGTTCCAGAAGTTCTTGCAATTGATCCTTCAGCTCCTTGAACTCTATGGGAGCCATGCGATAAGGAGCCTTGGAAATCGGTTTAGCTCATGGGATGAGCTCGATGATAAACTCCACTTCACGTGCAGGTGGTATGCCCGGAAGTTCTTCTGGAAATACATCTGGGAATTCTGACACTATCGGCTGATTCTGAATTGATGGGGATTCAACATCCATGTCACGAACAGTAACTAGATAACCCTCGCAACCATGTGAAAGTAATGCACGTTCTTGCAGGGTTGATATGATTTGTACAGACCTTCCGGGTACAAACCCGTTGTGAATGTACTCTGGTGCATTAACATCACCGAAGATGACTCGATATGAATGGCACTCTATGGTAGCATGATGCTTGGAGAGCCAGTCCATGCCCAATATCATGTCAAAATCATTCATGTCCAGCGGAAGTGCGTCAATAGGACGAATCTTGTCATCAAACTCTAGGGGAAGGCTCTTGTACACATGGGTTATGCGTACAGAGTCTCTTAAAGGCGTGGAAATGTTCAGTATATTCTCTATTAGCATGGGGGATATCCTATCATTCTTTGCATAAGCAGTAGAAATGACCGAGTGAGTAGCACCCGTGTCAAATAAAACACATGCAGCTTGACCATACATATACAAGATTCCGATGATGGTTCCTGTAGACTTGTTGGCCTGATCACGAGATGTCGTGTAAACGCGTCCACTAGTAGGAGGCGGCTTGGTATCCGCATGTCCCGATGTGCCCTCCATCTCGCCCTTGCGGCAGTCCTTCGTGCGATGGCCAGGAAGACCACACTTGAAGCATGCGTCGTTGTCGCGGCGACATGGCCCTGGGTGCCTACGGTTGCAGGTAGTGCAAAGAGGATGAGTATATCCTCCAGAAGGTGTCCTTGCTTGCTGAGAGCCTGATAAGAACAGTATACATGAGACATGATAATAGGTACAAAGGACAATGCGGAAAATTCGTAAGATGGAATACCAGTGATAGCTGGACGGTTAGGCTGTGAACCTCTCTGGTTACGGTACCTCCCGTTACCATGGTTCCTGGTAGAAGATTCTCTAATGTGTCAGAATTAAGAATTATTGCATGTAATCATAAGAAAATGAGTAAGTATAAGGACCTGCTGCTGATGACGTATAGTCCCTAGTCGGACTGGATAGTCCGAGTCACGGGTACTACCCGCATCCATCAGGAATGGATTGGATACTTGTGCGATGTGCGCACATGGCCCATTAGGCTTGGTAAGCCGCTGTTGTACAAGAGGTTAATTACTTAGCCAAGTCCTCGTTGCAGTGCGACAGGATCAAACCGAATATAACTTATATTATAGTTATATTCGCCTAAGGAAAAGAGATATACACTTACCTTAGTTGGACAATGAAGATCAAGCTATTTCAAGTCATTATCTCTTCCTTAGGCCGCAAGAACAGGAAGCCCAACCTGGACTCTCTCGAGTATAAAAAGAACCCATCTGGTTCCATAAAGTGCGATATACACAATACCCTAAACACTAATATACTCAAATCAACTACTTACTCTCACGTCGGAGTCTAATCGTGGGTAACAAACCCATGGTAAACCTAACGTTGTCTGTTTAGTGCGTAGGGTCCCAAAACAAGTTTCACTTTGTGCGAGAGCCGGAGTCCACAAGACCCCAAATTAAGCCTAATTTGGGTTAAGATCGGTCTGCCCCAACTTTTGCATCAACAAGTTGGCGCCATCCGTGCGACCCTTACTAAGCTCTAACAAATGACGAAAAGCGGTAAGAATGAAGGCCGTCAAGGATCCTCGACAATAGATGGTCGTATCACATCAGTAAATGTTACCCCTGGATCTGCCGGCGAGGCAAACATTCGGGACATGAACAATCCCCTATTCGTAAGAACGGGAGGACTATTCTTAACTCCCCTACCCATCGCGAGGAAAAAGACATTGAATGGGAGTCAACTCAGCCTCCTCCCAATAAATAAAAAAGAAAGACGCCCCATGAGGAGAGAGGGGAAGTCATCGCTACAAAGAAACACATGATGGAGGAGTATGTACCTCATAACTTACAAGAACTCATTCCTTTGGTGGCAAAATATGAAAGATGGTAGAGGAATCAAAGCGCGCTGAGCATACCGCATCCTCAGAGGATGATCTGTCAGGACCGAGTGATTGTCCGTCCAGAAAATATATGCGTGCAAGTTATTCCTCGGATGACAAAATCTTCTAACAACCGTGGAGGAGAGCCAGGAAAAACGCCTTTACAAGGCGCATACAGTATTATGGAGACACCAGAAAGCTCCGCATGCCATCGAATGTAAAAACTTATGATGGCACGACGGATTCAGAAGACCACTTGAAAGTCTTTGAATCTCAGGCGGGTATCGAACAATGGCTAGAGCCCGTATGGTGTAATATCTTTAACTCTACACTCATAGGGAACGCGCGGACGTGGTTTGATAGGCTTCCGCCGGGAACAGTCAACGGGTAAGAAGTGCTGCGAAAAGTGTTCAAAAGAAATTATGTGCAACAAAAAAGGCATGATAGGAGTGTTGTATCGCTTGCCAGGATAAAGCAGCGCCAAGGAGAATACTTGGAAGACTTCCAGGAACGTTTCAAAAGCGAGTGTCTTCAAGTAAAGGACTGCCCAGAAATTTTGAAAGTATCCTTCTTCATGGCGGGGATACGGAATAGCGACTTAATAAAGAAACTTAATGAATGAACGACCAGAACCTTTGACGGAGTGCTAAGGCGGGTATGGTCTTTCATACAAGGGGAGTCGGATGCTTCGAAAATAACACGAGGTACTTATGATCAAAAATCTACTTGCATGCCCATTGAAGGACCCAACAATCAAGGAAAATCTCTAGGCATTGATTATGTAGGAAGGAGAAGGCAGGGGTGAGCTTATAACTCAAGGTCTACCCCCCTTAAGTTAACCCCATGGGAAATCCTAGTGATGGAAGGTGCGAGTTTCACAAGGCCAACGCCAATGACTACCCCGGTCAAAAAGCACGCCAGTAATAGATACTGCGATTACCACAATGTGAGAGGTCACGCTACAAATGAATGTATTCAGCTGCAGAAATACATCGAGAATAGAGTAAAGAAAGGCGAGCTAAAACACCTTGTCAAGGAAAACACGAAGGATGATAGAAAACAATCGTCAGCGCAAACATTTACATGGTGGAATCATGGCAACGAAGGACAAGGCAGAGGGTGAGCCAATTATTCTCTAAGGGGAAAGACATTTCTTTTACCCCACTCAATGCAAGGAACGTCGCAGATGGCCCGCTAGTGATAGAAATAAGCATTGGTCAGCACAACATACATCGTATGTATGTGGATGGAGGTTCATCGGCAGAAATAATGTACGAACACTGATTTCTAAAGCTTAGTGCAGAAAGAAAGAGCCAAATGATGTCTGCGACCTCCCCGCTCATCGGATTCAGCGGAGAAGTAGTATAGCCCTTAGGCCAGCTGGAGTTAGCAGTAAGAGTGGGAGATAATGAGCACTCGGTGGAAGTCCCAATGAATTTTTTGATCATACGGTCGCCATCACAGTATAATGAGATCATAGGGCGACCAGCTATACTAGCAATGCGAGCGGTACCTTCTACGACTCATGGTATGATAAAATTCCCAGTTGATGGAGGGATCGTAATGATATTCAATACGACAGTTACACCCCCAGAATGCAACGCGTTCACAGAACCGCCTAGGATCACGATGGAACCATAGGTGGAATCACCACCAAACTTGAAGGTAGTAATACATCCGCAGTACCCGGATCAGGAGGTAACGATCGGAGGGACATTATCTGACAAAGGAAAGACATACATGTGTCGCCTTTTGAAGAATAACCTGGACTTTTTCGCATGGGAGCCTAAAGATATGACGGGGGTGCCGAGGTCGATAGCTGAACACAAGCTTCAGATCCGCGAAGGATACCCTCCCGTTAGGCAAAAGAAAATAGGACAAGCTCCAGAGCGCAACTAAGTAATACTGGACGAGGTAAAAAATCTGGTGGACGCAGGAATCATGTGGGAAGTTTACTATCACGACTGGCTCGCTAATCCGGTGATGGTAAAGAAACATGATGGCAGCTGGTGCATGTGCGTTGATTTCACAGACCTCAATAAAGCTTGCCCCCAAGACTGCTATCCACTCCCGGAAATAGATTGGAAGGTGGAATCATTGTGCGGATACCCCTTCAAATGCTTCCTGGACCCGTACAAGGGATACCATCAGATACAAATGGCAGAAGAAGATGAGGAAAATACAACATTCCATACTAGCCAGGGGGTGTACTGTTACACGAAAATGCCATTTGGACTAAAGAATGCAGGGGCCACGTATCAACGACTGGTTGATAAGGCATTTGAAATCCAAATATGGCAAAATTTGGAGGTGTATGTCGATGACTTGGTAATAAAGAGTCATACAGAGAGCGAGCTTATTCGGGACATAGAAGAGACGTTCTTTACCCTCCATAGGACAAACATGAAGTTAAATCCAAAAATGTGCACCTTTCGGGCGACATAAGGCAGGTTCCTAGGATACATGATTGACCCCAATGGAATCAAACCCTGTCCGGAGAAGACAGACGCGGTTATTCAGCTCCAGAGCCCAAAGACAAAGAAGGAGGTGCAATCACTAAATGGGAAGCTTGCAGGATTGAACAAGTTCATGTCCAAGTCAGCAGAGAAGTCGCTCCCCTACTTAAAACACTTAAAAAGTGCATTAAGAAAGGTGACATCAATTGGACAAAGGAAGAAGAAAAGGCCTTCGAAGAGCTAAAGGCGCATTTGGCTTCGCTCCCCATGTTAGTTGCGCCGCGGCCTAAAGAAGAATTTATAATATATTTATCCACAACGCATGGAGCGATTAGCACGGTGCTAATGACAGACAGGGACAACATGCAAACACCAGTGTACTTTATAAGTAGAGCGCTGCAGAGCTCGGAGCTAAATTACACCCCGATGGAAAAATTAGTGCTCGCACTAGTGTTCACGGTAAAAAGGTTGCGCAGATATTTCTAAGCACACCCAATAGTGGTGATAACGGATCAGCCCATAAAGTAGGTAATCACAAAACCAAATGTCGCAGGCAGGTTCCAAAAATGGAGTGTCCTACTGGGGGAACACAATATTACCTACAGGCCTCGCATTGCCGTGAAAGGACAAATCCTGGCGGACTTTATCATTGAAAAGCCAGAAGAGGGTGTTCAGGGGCTGGATCAAAAAGAAGAAGACCAAGACCCGTGGATCTTGTTCACGGATGGGTCATCCTGCACAGATGGATCAGGCGCGGGACTCATACTCACCAATCCAGAAGGAATGGAGTTCACATATGCATTACGTCTTGAATTCACAGCCACAAATAATGAGTCAGAGTATGAAGCGCTGATAGCAGGGCTAAGAATCGCAGCGAGAATGGAGGTGCGCAATCTCGAAGCAAACTTATATTCTCAGTTGGTAGCAAACCACATACTTGGTGATTATGAAGCAAAAGAGGACAATATGGTACAATACTTACAAAAAGCCAAAGCATTGATTGAAGGGTTCCATAGGTTGCAGCTACGCCAAGTACCCAGGGGGAGAACAAGAAGGCAGACGCACTTAGCAAAATAGCTTCTACCAGTTTTCCGCACCTATCGAAACAAGTCCTAGTGGAAATCCTGAAGGACAAGTCAATAAAAGATCAAGATGTCGTGTCGGTTGTAGAGGAAGAAGACCCTACATGGATGACACCGATTATAGATTATTTAATGAACGACTCACTCGCGCATGATGAAAATGAGGCACGACGAGTGCGAAGGCGGTCGAGGCAATCCGAAGTCAGAGACGGGATCCTTTACAAGCGGCCATTTCTCAAACCATGGTTAAGGTGTATAGGAACACGACAGGCGCAGTATATCATTAGCGAAATCCATGAGGGATCATGCGGAATGCACGTAGGACCAAGGTCCGAGGTGGCGACAACAGTGCACAGTGGGTACTACTGGCCAATTATGCATACGGATGCGCGAACGCTTATTAACAAATGCAATGAATGCCAGGTACACAGACCAGTACCGAGGCAGCCTCAGGAGGAGCTCACGCCAATTACCTCCCCTTGGCCATTCTTCAAATATGGAATTGATATAGCGAGACCCTTCCCTGTAGCTGCGGGAGGAGTTAAGTTTCTCATAGTTGCGATGGATTACTTTACAAGGCGGATTGAGGCAAAGGCAGTCGCAACGATAACTGAGAATCAGGTGAAAAGGTTCGTATGGGATAACATAGTATGTCGTTTCGGACTACCTAGTGAAATAATCTCGGATAATGGGAAGCAGTTCGCAGAAAATCCTTTTAAAGATTGGTGCGCAGAGAAGGGGATACATCAACGTTTCACATCGCTTGCACATCCAAATGAATGGACTTGTGGAGAGAGCAAACAGTAGTTTGGGGATGGCATAAAAGCGCGGTTGGGGGAACATAATAAAAAGTGGGTCTATGAGTTGTCGCTTGTTTTGTGGGTAAATCGCACGATGATTAAGACGACTACAGGTGATACCCCCTTCGCCCTTACATATGGGACGGAAGCAGTCATTCCAGCTGAGATAGGACTGCAAACACTCCGCACAACAGAGGTAGACGTGGTTACTAACGATGAGGAACTGCGATTAAACCTAGACGTACTCGAGGAGCAACGAGAGTTAGCAGCAATCCACGAGGCAAAGTAAAAAGCAAAAATGAAAGGTTACTATGATTCTAGGGTACACAAGACCTCATTCAGACCAGGTGATTTTTTGTATCGCTCAAACGCGGAAAGTCGTGTTGAGAATACAGGGAAGCTTGGACCAAAATGGGAAGGACCCTACATAGTGACAGACGCACTGGGAAATGGTGCGTACCGACTGCGCGACATGGAAGGTCGTGACCTACAACGACCTTGGACATATGCCATCTAAAGAAGTGCTACCTTTAAAGATAAAACATCCCAAGTGAATGTATTCATTTTTCTTTTTATTATTTATGTTCAAAAAAGCTTAAAAGTATTAATAAAGCAGTCGTGGTCCCTAGCTAGCTCGACGGCGCATTCTCAAAACTTTTTTTATGTTATGCATACTTTTTTCTTATTATATTGCCTATTGGCGCACGCGTGTTGATATGCGTGATTTTACTCATATCAATTATATCAATAAACGAACAATAAATGCATAAAATGTTTAAATATTGCCTTGTATTAGTTTGTTTATCGTTTGATGTGTGTAGGTACCAAAGTTCACGAAAACCGGCAAAATCGGCACGAGTTTGAAGAAAAGATCGACAAAGCCAAAATCAAGCTTGTTTTTAGCGGATTTAATCTTTATGAATACATTTGGGCCTTGTGGGTCCCACTTATGATTAATGGGCCCAAAAGCCCATTTGAGAAGATGTATAACTTAATTTTGGTTTCAAAGGCCCTAAAAGCCCAATAACTTTAATACATTGAGACGGATTGAGTAACTCAGGCCCAAGCCCAAAGTCATTCATAAGTTTAAAGAGACGAAGGAAGTAATATACTTGGGCCCATTTGGTTTCCACTTGGACGGTTAGAATTTTACAAGTGAAAAGTTGTATATATCATATGGTCAAACATTTATTTTTCACCACACACACAAAACAACTTTCGTTACAAACGAAGTTTTACCATCATCTTTTCTCTCTCCCAAAAGAAAAATCAGTCACCCATATCATCCACAAACCCTAGACCCCAAATTGGGGCTTTCTTATCAAGAGCGAGTGAGAAGACACGGACTTTAATTAATCCTCAACAATTTCGGAGAGAAGGAGATGGTCCAGATTAGGATGACGTGGCATCTCTCTCATCTGTGATTTGCTTAACCACCTCATCCCAACCACTCCTCCAATCATTGGATGCCACCTCAGCTTAGAAAAAGCACAACTAGCACAATATCCTGCCACGTTGGCGATCCGAGCGAGAAGTGATTCTTTTTCCACTGTTAGATCAAAAGAAAGAAAGAGAAAGATGTGTTGGACGGGCCAAGATTCGAGATGCTCTTCAACAGGGCCTTGGGGGTTGGCTATAAAAACCCCCCTATTTTCTGTAATTTGATATCCCTTTCTTTAGTTAGTGTTATAATGTAAAATTAGTTGTAGAAAATTTTCTTTAAATATTGTAATGTTTTGATTCTCAGTTTAATTAATAAAGTTAATTTCATTTTCATATAAATCGTGTGCTATCTTCTTTTTGTTCTCGAGTTATTTTACAGCAAAGTTTCTATTCTACTGATTTTTCTTATTATAATAATAAATCTGGACTTGTAAGCTTCATGGTAGCTTATTAGCTTGATTTTAACTAAGTATGAGAATTCGATTCATCCTATCGATTAATCGAGAAAAAGTACTCTTGGGTCGATTTATGTAATGAATCGAGAATAATTCATGGATCGAATGTGTTTGATGTTTATGCTGGTTCGAGATAATGTGTGTGGTACGAGTTTCTGGTTCAATAATTAGTGTTTGGATTAAGTCACGGTAGTTAGAAGCTGTTGGAGAGTTTTATCAGCGTCGAGTTCGAATAAGGAGGCTCAGCGCCTACCTTCACATCAAAGGATCATCTATAGCAAGGTTAAGTTCATTTATGTTTATAATTTTTAGTGTAAAACTGATGTTTAGTTTTTGATGATTTATAAATCTGCTTGTTTAGTTTAATATGTTATGATAGAAATCTGATGTTATAGGCTTATTGTTTGAATTTGAAGCATATAAGCTATTATGGTTTGAATAGTATGCTAGCTGTATGTTAGAGGTTTAATATTGCTGTTTAAGTCTTAGCTGCTGTCTTGATGTGATTTATTGATTTCATGAGTTTTCTGATTGTATTGATGTGTTACCATGTATTAGATACTGATATGCTTAGTAGAAGTTAGGAGTTTACTTATTTAGATATTATTGCTGGTTTCTAGTTGATCTTCTGTTGTTACTTTTGTGGTTTAACGATGTTATCAGTGTGCATTTGGTGTGTAGTTTGTTTTAGGTTCTGTATTTTCCATTCTTGCTAAGATTGTTAGTTTTTGCTTGATATCTGTTTGATTTATATGAGATCTGGTATTTGTGGTGCTGAATAATTGTTGTGGGTGTGTTTTGGTATGATTCATTAGTAAGCTATTTTATCTCGTCTTGGTGTTGAATGTTCATATCAAGATGTTTTGATAGACTGCTGATGTGGTACATACTACTTAATGTGATTTGGTTGCCTGATTCGATATTTGATGAGACTGCTTTTATACATGGTCTCATCGTCCAAATCGGCCTTAAAATGCATAAAATATCATAAAATATGCCAAATATATGCTCGTGTTTGTTACTTGTGTATTTTTAGGTACGGATATTGAGGAAATGGCAAAAGATCACAAGAATCAATCAAAAACGAACACGGGAAACGAAGCCGCACAATGAACCGGGCCCAAATTTGGAATTTTGCAAAATGACCCTTGAAGAATTGAAGATTGTCAAGTTTAGTCCCTCATCTTTGAAGAACTTGTCACAATTGACCCTCCAAATATCAATTGTACAAGTATGGTCCTTAATATTTGAAGATATTACAATTCCAGTCCTTGAAGAATCAAGTTTGTACAAGTTAAGCCCTTGGAAAAAGTTTTAAAATCTTTTGTGCCATATTTGACAACTTGTCCAAAGTTGACAAGTGAAAAACAAGAGCTGATGGGATTTATTTTCAAAGTGAAGACAATAGAAAAGCTTGGGGGCCAAACTGGCCAGACAACCAAAACCATTTCACCCACTCCCTAGCCAACACGTCACCCACTATCAACTTTCAACCAATCACCTCCTTACCTCCATCCACGTCACTTTTCCCACTCAGACTAAGTTAACTGATTTTTAAAATCAGTTTAATAAAAGGATTAAGTGTGGGAAACACAATTTTTAAACCCTCAAACGAATCAAACTTAACTGTTTAACCACATTCATACTATAAACCCTAAAAAACCCCAGTTTTAATCTCCTTAACTTTTAACCTTAATCCTAATTAAAGTTGGGGGTTTTACACCTCACCCCACTCCCAACATAAAACCCCACCCAGAAAACGACCACTCCACCCCTTGTCCCCTCCCCTGCTACCTTCTCACATGGCACTTGACCAAATCAGTGGTCCAACTTCACTCCTTGGCCCCCAAGATTATTTTGACGCTCAAGATGGATTGTCTACAGCTGGCATCTTCACAAGACACCAACAGAATCACATGGGAACTTATTTTGACCAAATTTCAGTCAAATCGTCCAAGGGCAAATTAGGGCTTTACCTATTAGGGTTTTTAGCTTCTAGGTTCTTCTATAGACTAGTATAAATAGAGGCATCAACTTGTGATGACCCCTTGTTCCAGAATTTTTAGCTAATCACTTGTAATTCCTTTTTTAAGAAATAAAGTTGGTATTTTAAGTAAAAGTGTAATTCCTTTTATGTTTTTGAAAAGTTGTGTGTTGTGTTTATGCTAAATTCTGAGTTCCATCAAAAATTGTGAAGGTTTTGTGTGATTTAAGTTTTCAAAAAGGTTTTGAAAAAAGTTCTTTTTAATCTTCAAAAATCCAAAAAGTTGTGAAGTGAAAGTGGAATAACTTTTTGGAGTTTTGATATTGTAAGTGTTTTTAAAACGTGTGTTTTAAGTTTAAAAGGTTTATAAGATTTTAAGAAGAAAGAAAGAAAAACAGATTATAGCATTTGTTCTTGTGTCTTTCTTTTTGATTTTTCTTAAACAAGATTGGAGGATTGCTGTTGATCATAGTCTGCATACACCCGAGTGTATAGGGAGGTGGATTAACATCCACAAAGAGCCCTGGATGTAGGGCTCTAAGGTAAAAAGTTTTACCTTTTTTTTTAAGTTTCTGAATTTTTTTTGGTGCTTGTTTGATTTTGCATGGAAGATGTTTACATGTTGTTTAATCTGTTGGTAATTGCTCAAAGGATGATTGTATGCATGTTAAATGCCTATAGAATCAGTTTGTAGAAGTTTTGAAGTGATTTGGTTAGTTAAAAACGTTTCCAAAGTTTTAAAGGGGTGTATGGATTTATGATTTAAACTGAAGTTTTGGCTAATTTGTGCAAGTAAAAGGCTGTTAGAATCTATCAATAGGGTTGAGATAAGTTGTGTCTAATCTTGTTGTTAGTTTGATAAGAGCTTGAAGCAAGTTGTGATTAAAAGTAAAAAAAAAAGTAGCCTAATTTGTCATAGTTACTTTCCTGCTTTTTTTTTGCTTGATTTTGTGCTTGGATTCCTTAAACTGCTAGATTATAGGGTATTCTATGATTGTAGCTTGTTTTTATGATAAGTGGTTCTAGTGTGTGCAAAATCTGAGCTTTTAAAAGTCAGTATTGTGAAAGTTGTTGGCATAAGAAGTACACAGACCCATAAAAAGTCCTCAGCAACTGGTTTTTGCTTTGTGTGTGCTATACTTGATTGTTTAGTGTTTGATTTCTGCTATATCTTGACTCCCTACACTCCAAAGAGTGTAGGGGTGCCTTGTTTATCCAAAAACACCCACAAAAACATCAATAAGCAACACCAAGCTCCTCTTGGTTTCTAAATCCACAAGTGAAGAACATTCACTTGTTCATCAGTCACCAAAGCCCAACTGGGCACGTTTTTACCTTCAATCTACTTGAATCTTTGATAATTTTGGGATTTGGTTTGTGTTTATAAGCTATAATAGGGTACTGTTTGAGTTTTAAAAAAGAAAATAAAAAGAAAATAAAAAGCAAAAACTTCACCCGCACTGGACTCGAACCCCCGACCTGCAGCTCAGGAGTAAGGGGTTCTACCAGTGATCTAGATGAGTCCTTATGTTAACCTTTCATTTCATTAGTTATTTAAGGAAACTTTGGTTTTGGCTTATATTAATAAGCCGTAGCTTATTTGTTTATTTCTAGCTTATTTATTAAGCATTTTTGCTTCCTTTCATTTTTCCTAGGGTAATATTAGAGTTTAGGATTTTTCTGTTTTAAAATATTATTTTTCCCATTATTTAATTAATTAATAGGATTATTTTTAGATTAAAATTTAGAAAGTCTATAAAAAATAGTAAACAGTAATTAAAAAATCCAAAAAAATAGTTTTTAAGTTTTAATTAAGTATTTTGAGGTTTACATTTAGTTAACTTTTCAAAAACTTTAATTTTTAATTTTATTTGATTTTAGGTTTTTTATTAAACTTTAAAAATTAATTTAAAATTAATTAAGAGGTTTTAGAAACTTTAATTTGCATTTTCTTCTTAGTTAGAATATTTAGGATTTTTGAGAATTTTTTAGAATTTATTTTTGAACTTTTTATTTTTTAGAATATTTTATTATTATTTTATTCATAAAAATTCAAAGTTTTATTTTTAACTTTTTTTCATTTTTCCTAGATTCTAGACATTAAAATAGGAACTTTTTCACTTTCCAATTAATTTTTAGGCTTTTCAATTAATTTTTAGAATTAATTTAGGATTTAATAGATTTTAATAGTTTTTAGGAGTTTAAAAATAGTTTAAATTGGTTTTAAAATTTTTAAAAATAGTTTTTAGCTTAATTAGGTCATTTTTGAGGTTTACAAATTATAAAATCTTGTTTGGGGCTTTTTTAATATTTAAAAGTGATTTTTAGGGCTTTAATTAGCATTAAAAAGTCATTATTAAATTAATTAAAAGGTTTTGGCAAGTTTGGATTTTTTGTAAACTCTTAGAATTTTATTGTGGATTTTTAGTAATTTTTAGTAATTTTTAGATTAAAATTTTAAATTTTGTCGTTTTTACGTTTCTACGTCGTAACTTTCTAGTAGTGTTTTTGCCTATTTTTCTATTTTTTTCGTCTTCGTCATTTTCTCTTCTCTTTTCTTCTCATTAATAATCAAAAACATTAATCAATCATTCATTACACAACACACGTGCCTCCTCGAGAGAACGATTCCCGTTAAGGGTCATAAGTGTTTACGTTTTCCTAAACGTACGCTTAATACTTACCGCTTTTACCTTGTTTTCCTAAACAAGTGTAATTTTACAACTATCATTTTTGGCGCCGCTGCCGGGGAGGCGTGTTGTGTTTTGATTGAACATTGTTGTTTTCTATATTAGCCATAATAGTAATTGTATTTATAGCACTCTATTAATACGTATTATCGTTTTTCGATTTTTGTGTGAATACTATTACTATATTGTATACGTAGAACAATAAATACACAAGTACTCCAAATACGTGAGCAATCACAACCTTGATTCGGGATTTCATCACTCGATCATTGTATTCGAATCTCAAACCAAAGAAAAAAGGCAAAAATAGATAAATACTTTCGTGAAGCTTAATCTTGATAATACAAACTATAAGGTGGGTATAAGGCGGTTGTATTTCACAACCTAAAGGAAAAAGGCTCTTAAGTGCTTCGCGCCGCCTCGTTTCCTCCGCTTGCTTGTGCGTATTTGATTTTGAGAGTGAATCGAGGGTTTTGCCGCCCAAAAGTATTATTACATATCATATATATTTTCTTGGTTTCTATTTGATTAAACCCTCTTGAACGATTTGGTGTTCCACCCTCGTTCTAAAGTCATCGAAAGCGTTCACTCCACGTGATCGTTTTCATTCCTTGAGGCCTTTTTAATCAAGAGATTTGATTGAGGAGGAGATTTGTGGACTTTTTGTCTACTTAATATATTCACCAATTTCCAAAAAGGTTAATACATTCAAAAACCACAAAAAATTGAAAAATTAAAAATACCAAAAAGAATCTTCTTTGCTCGTCTCCACGTTGTACGTGACGTTTATGCTCACTCGTAATCAAGCAAAACGTGCACGTAGACGAAAGAACAAAACTCCCACTCCAACTCATTCTAGTGAGGAGTCTCCTATTGACGAACCCATTGTACGAGAAGAACCAACCATGGCGAATCGAACTATGATGGAGTTACTTCAAGCACCCACCGAGGGTTATGGAGAAGCTATTGTAATTCCCGCAATCCTTGCGGAGAATTTTGAGGTGAAAACGGGTTTGTTGTCGATGATCCAAAACAACAAATTCCGTGGTGATGAGAAGGACAATCCTCACAACCATATTCGCCAATTTAATCGTCTTACCGCCACGTGCAAATTTAAGGATGTCTCGAATGACTCGATTAAGAGGATGCTTTTTCCGTATTCCTTAGCGGGGCCCGCTAAAATTTGGTTAGAGAAAGAGCCACCCAATTCTATATTGACGTGGAAGGATCTCGTTTCGAAGTTTGTGAACCAATTTTTTCCGCCCTCTAAGACTACGCATTTGAAAAATGAGATTTCTAATTTTTCACAATAATCAAATTAAAGTTTTTCTACGGCTTGGAATAGGTTTAAGGAGATGTTACATGAATGTCCTCATCACGGTTTTTCCGATTTGCACCAAATCGACACGTTTTACAATGGACTTAACGATCATGAAAGAGATTATTTAAATGCCGTCGCGGGTGGGAATTTTTTGTGTAAAACGGTTGAAGAAGCTTTGGTCATAATCGAGAATAGGTCTAAGGTTTATAGCCCTCGTCACACACCGAGTGTTGCCAAAAGGGGCTCATCATCGTCTCAAAGTATCAATGCATTACATGATGAAGCAAATGAAGAAAACCGATTTTTTGATAGATTTGCTAACCTTATGTCCCATTGGAAGGCTCAAGAAGCTTCCAATTCCGCTTCGGTTAAAGCGGTTTCTAAAAGTTGTTTGTCGTGTGGGGGAGCTCATGATCTTTCCGAGTGCATTACCGCGGATGGTAACACTTCGAATGCTTTTGTAGCCACGGGAACTTACAACCAAATCGGTCAAGGTTCACGTTCAAATCAAGCTCCACCAAATCAAAATGCTAATAATTATCGCAACAACAACCAAGGTGGAAATTACCAAGGAAATCAAAGGAATTATAACAAAGGTAATTACCAAAGTGGAAATGGGCAAATTTCTAATCAAAACCAAAACCGTGATTTTCAAAACAATGCCCAAGGTTTTCAAAACGATCACACCAAAAATCTTCAAGGAGAGTTTTTGAATTATGCTAAGGCTAATGATGCTAAGTTTGATAATATGCAACTTGAAATGGTTAGCTTAAGGTCCAAGTTGAAAAACGAGCTTAATAACGAACTTGCTAATGAACTTAAAACTCATGCTAATAAAATGGAAGGAAATGTCACAAGACTCCAACAAAATCAACAAAAAATGGAGCAAGGACAACATGAGATTAAGCAAGAATTGTTAAAAGCGGATGCTAGGCAATCTAAGTTTGAAGACCGTATGGCTAAGATGTTTGAAGCTATCATGTGTAAGCCCTCTTCTTCGGGTGGTCTTCCTAGTGATACCATCGTGAACCCGAAAGGAGAGTTGAAGGTTATTACTACCCGTAGTGGTAAAACTTTCAAAGAACCCATTTCTCGTCCAAGTACTTCTATGGAGAAGGAAAAAGAGAAAGAACCCGAGGTTGTGGTTGAAAAGGAGCACATTACAATCCCACGAAGTACCGCTCAAACCACACCTACGGTTGAACCTTCACCAATCATGGAACCCGAGATTCCAAGGCCGATGCCTATGCCTAATTTGCCCCAACCCACACCACCTTTACCCTACCCTTCAAGACAAGACAAGGAAAAGGCACAAGAACGAAATAATTATCAATTTGAACTCTTTATGAAAATGTTTCGTGACTTGCATTTCAATATAAGTTTTGCCGACGCCTTAGTCATGATGCCTCGATTTGCCGCGAACTTCAAAAGTATGTTGAATAACAAAGAAAAATTGCAAAAATCGTCTAGTTGTTCTTCGGTTTTTCTAAGCCGCATACCTCAAAAGGTCGGTGATCCTGGAAAGTTTTTAATCCCATGTGCTATTCAAGACATGGAAGAATGCTACGCCTTGGCCGATCTTGGTGCTAGTATTAATTTGATGCCTCTTGAGATTTTTAAATCGCTCAATCTTCCCAATCTCACTCCTTCAAGAATGTCAATCGAGATGGCCGATCATTCTACGATTCTAGCTTGTGGAGTTGTCGAGGACGTCTTTGTGAAAGTTGGAAAGTTCTACTATCCTGTAGACTTCATGGTTGTTGATATTCCCATCGATCCTAAAGTTCCGTTAATTTTAGGTCGATCTTTTTTGGATACCTCGAGAGCACTTATCGATGTGCATGCAAGAAAAATCACTCTTCGTTTCAATGAGGAAGAACTCGTCATTAATGCAACCCAAAACTCCACTCTTTCTCATGTTTATTCTATCACATCTTTGTACAATGTCAATCCCATCAAAAACATTTGTCAAAAGATTTCAAATAGAGTTTTAGGAGTTGTTGAGAAAAATGAAGTTCCGTCCCCTCCGCCGATGGAGGTTAAGAGTGTTAAGCCTATAATTCCAATCTCGAGTGATTCTTCGGATGATGAATACGTTGATCCCGATGGGGAGGTTTTCTTTGTTGACAAAAGATTCGAAAACTTGCCACCACCTAAACCAAAAAGATTTCAAAATGTGAGAATTTTTAGTGTGACTAACATTGTTTTAGATACACCAAATATTTTTGACATAATTAAATCGGGTTTTCACAAGGAGAGTTTTAAAGACGAAAAAGGAAAGGATTTTGAATTTAATTTAAAAGATTTTTCTATAACTCCGTCATCACCGCGTTTATTGAGTACTACAAGCTCGTCTTCTCCTTTTGACGATGCTTTGTGTGGACTTAGTGTGGGGGAAGCCCCTTATGTTCCCTTCCCTTTCTCCACCAAGGACGAGATATTTGATCCTGGAATTGCTTATAAAGGGAAATCTCGGTCTTCCACCGATGCAATAAATGGAAAATCTTTTCATTTGATTGGTGCGAGTCTACCTCGAGTAGCTCAATGTTTCTATGACTTGCCCATTGTCCCACCCTTCTATTTCTTCTCTCCTATTTTCTTGAAACTCTTTGAGTTTTTGTTGACTATTGATGAAGTGGCGTTGATTAGTTTTTCCAATGAAAACGAGAACGCCATCTTCGATCCCGGTATTTTGCACCATCTAAGGACTTAGTCCTTAATACCGGCTGTTTTTGGGCCTTGTTTATCATGTAAGCCCCACCAAAAATTGACCATACCATGATTATCCCTAAATGATCACATTTATGGGGATTCGAGTCGAGCTTTTGACTCGGTTATCAAAAACAAGGTGCCTCGTGGGGGAGACCCATGCTTATCCATGTACATATTATTGCTTTCTAATGTAGTTTAATGTGAGGGGATTTGTGCCCTTCCAACCTTTGTTCCGTGATTGTTTGTGCATTGTGGTTTTTAGATCATCATCTTCACGATTGGAGCCTCTCGTGTTCGTTTATGGGAGCACTCGATCGTTTGCTTTGGAGGCCTTTCCCAATATCCATATGATATATCCTTTTATGTTCTAACCTTAGGTTTTTAGCACACTTCATAAACGGCTATTACTTATTGGTTACACCCTTTCCATGCTAGATTAGGCATTCGACTACGTCTCTAGTATGGGGGTGTTTGTACCCCTAGACTCGAAACATTGAGGACAATGTTTAACTTTAGTATGGGGGGGTGAATAGATACTTGCCTTGCCAAACCTTCACGCTTTCCAAAGTTTATCGTTTTGTTTATCGTTTTGTTGCAAAATAAGGCTAAAAATGGCCAAATTTTAAAATTTTTCTCATATTTTATAAGTGTTTGAAGACACGAATGTAGATTTTCCGATGGCGAGAATAAGAGTAATTTTTGACTCGACCGTGCGTGTTGAGCACTTAGCTTTGATTCCTTAACTTTTTAGGCTAAGTCTCTTAAATGAGGATGAGAAATGATAGAGTTAATTATAAGTTACTATACTTGTTGTACGATACCGACAACAAACCCGAAGTTCGATAACGCGGAACCGCTAGATTGCGAGTTGTATCGAGCACAAGTAGCGAACACGAGAGACTACAAAGAACCGACAATAGTATATGCACACGAAATACCCCCAACTACCCCTTTATTAATAACCCTAATAAAGATTACATTGGGAAGAAGAATTCAATGAACTAGGATCCCCCCTCATCCCTATTTATAGAGATGAGGGGTAGGCACCTTCCTAATACAAGTTTATTCCTAGTCTATATTACAAAGTACACTTAAGTCCCTAAACTATATTTAAGTTTACTACTAATATTCCAACAATGCTAAACGTAGAGTACTCGTATTCTTTCAAAAACTCATGTGTTCTCGTTGTTTGCTTATTCTCCCTTCGCTTGTAAATATTTTTTGCTTAATAATTATTGATTTAGCGGTTTAGTTAGGATTGTTGGGTTTCTAGTCTTTTCTAGTAGCTTCCGTGTAATTAAATTGGGAAGACATTAAGGTATCGCCAGCGTCACGGTTTTGAAGTATTGGCACCCGAATAATCGAAAGCTTCACCCAATAATAAGATTTCAAGTGCTCACCTAAATCTAGCAAACAATTTGAAGCCCCACAAGGCCTAAAATCTATGCAAAATTGAAAGTGAATCAAGCCTTAATCTTCGAAGCTTTAAAGATCCAAAATTCGCTTTAGCGTGAGGATATACGTCTTTGGCTAATAAAACCACCGATGGCGGATAATAAAAGGCAAGGCAAGACCGAAGTCATAATAAAAGCTTCATGGCGAAGTTGAATAAAAGATGGAGGTAAACCAAAGATAATAAGGTCCTTCCGTTAGGGGGCGTATAAAAGTCTTGGTAATAAGTCTCATGTTCAAAACCGTTATAAAACCATGTTTATCGATCCTTCTTGTTGACTTAATTTTTTAACATCGTCGTCTATTAGGAGGGGTTATTGATTTGATGGTCTTGGTTACACCGTTAAGACTCTATTTTTAGACCTAAATCTCTATTATCGCATAAGTCAACAATGTATCCTCGTGATCATTAAGACATAATAAAATATAAGAGATACAACTTAGGAATAATGGGAGAATAAGTACGTGATTAGGGCATATGAGTAGTGTTAGCATTACTAACTTATAATGACAATGATCTCGTTGCACGCTTGGCATGGAATTAAGGTGAAAATCGAGGACGACGAAATTATTTCTAAAGAAGCATTCACGTGTTCTTGTTCTATGAACCTAAACGTCCCATTTTGCGATGAAAATCATACATTATGTCTAAAACGCAAGTAGTAGCAATAGTAGTAAGGTAGTAGTTTATCATTTCAATAAAAGTAAATAAAATAAATTTTGGAGATGCTTTGATACTTTATTCTAGCATTGCGTGAGGGCACGGCAATGGTTTAGTATGGGGGAGTGATGAGACTGCTTTTATACATGGTCTCATCGTCCAAATCGGCCTTAAAATGCATAAAATATCATAAAATATGCCAAATATATGCTCGTGTTTGTTACTTGTGTATTTTTAGGTACGGATATTGAGGAAATGGCAAAAGATCACAAGAATCAATCAAAAACGAACACGGGAAACGAAGCCGCACAATGAACCGGGCCCAAATTTGGAATTTTGCAAAATGACCCTTGAAGAATTGAAGATTGTCAAGTTTAGTCCCTCATCTTTGAAGAACTTGTCACAATTGACCCTCCAAATATCAATTGTACAAGTATGGTCCTTAATATTTGAAGATATTACAATTCCAGTCCTTGAAGAATCAAGTTTGTACAAGTTAAGCCCTTGGAAAAAGTTTTAAAATCTTTTGTGCCATATTTGACAACTTGTCCAAAGTTGACAAGTGAAAAACAAGAGCTGATGAGATTTATTTTCAAAGTGAAGACAATAGAAAAGCTTGGGGGCCAAACTGGCCAGACAACCAAAACCATTTCACCCACTCCCTAGCCAACACGTCACCCACTATCAACTTTCAACCAATCACCTCCTTACCTCCATCCACGTCACTTTTCCCACTCAGACTAAGTTAACTGATTTTTAAAATCAGTTTAATAAAAGCATTAAGTGTGGGAAACACAATTTTTAAACCCTCAAACGAATCAAACTTAACTGTTTAACCACATTCATACTATAAACCCTAAAAAACCCCAGTTTTAATCTCCTTAACTTTTAACCTTAATCCTAATTAAGGTTGGGGGTTTTACACCTCACCCCACTCCCAACATAAAACCCCACCCAGAAAACGACCACTCCACCCCTTGTCCCCTCCCCTGCTACCTTCTCACATGGCACTTGACCAAATCAGTGGTCCAACTTCACTCCTTGGCCCCCAAGATTATTTTGACGCTCAAGATGGATTGTCCACAGCTGGCATCTTCACAAGACACCAACAGAATCACATGGGAACTTATTTTGACCAAATTTCAGTCAAATCGTCCAAGGGCAAATTAGGGCTTTACCTATTAGGGTTTTTAGCTTCTAGGTTCTTCCATAGACTAGTATAAATAGAGGCATCAACTTGTGATGACCCCTTGTTCCAGAATTTTTAGCTAATCACTTGTAATTCCTTTTTTAAGAAATAAAGTTGGTATTTTAAGTAAAAGTGTAATTCCTTTTATGTTTTTGAAAAGTTGTATGTTGTGTTTATGCTAAATTCTGAGTTCCATCAAAAATTGTGAAGGTTTTGTGTGATTTAAGTTTTCAAAAAGGTTTTGAAAAAAGTTCTTTTTAATCTTCAAAAATCCAAAAAGTTGTGAAGTGAAAGTGGAATAACTTTTTGGAGTTTTGATATTGTAAGTGTTTTTAAAACGTGTGTTTTAAGTTTAAAAGGTTTAAAAGATTTTAAGAAGAAAGAAAGAAAAAAAGATTATAGCATTTGTTCTTGTGTCTTTCTTTTTTATTTTTCTTAAACAGGATTAGAGGATTGCTGTTGATCATAGTCTGCATACACCCGAGTGTATAGGGAGGTGGATTAACATCCACAAAGAGCCCTGGATGTAGGGCTCTAAGGTAAAAAGTTTTACCTTTTTTTTTAAGTTTCTGAATTTTTTTTGGTGCTTGTTTGATTTTGCATGGAAGATGCTTACATGTTGTTTAATCTGTTGGTAATTGCTCAAAGGATGATTGTATGCATGTTAAATGCCTATAGAATCAGTTTGTAGAAGTTTTGAAGTGATTTGGTTAGTTAAAAACGTTTCCAAAGTTTTAAAGGGGTGTTTGGATTTATGATTTAAACTGAAGTTTTGGCTAATTTGTGCAAGTAAAAGGCTGTTAGAATCTATCAATAGGGTTGAGATAAGTTGTGTCTAATCTTGTTGTTAGTTTGATAAGAGCTTGAAGCAAGTTGTGATTAAAAGTAAAAAAAAAGTAGCCTAATCTGTCATAGTTACTTTCCTGCTTTTTTTTGCTTGATTTTGTGCTTGGATTCCTTAAACTGCTAGATTATAGGGTATTCTATGATTGTAGCTTGTTTTTATGATAAGTAGTTCTAGTGTGTGCAAAATCTGAGCTTTTAAAAGTCAGTATTGTGAAAGTTGTTGGCATAAGAAGTACACAGACCCATAAAAAGTCCTCAGCAACTGGTTTTTGCTTTATGTGTGCTATACTTGATTGTTTAGTGTTTGATTTCTGCGATATCTTGACTCCCTACACTCCAAAGAGTGTAGGGGTGCCTTGTTTATCCAAAAACACCCACAAGAACATCAATAAGCAACACCAAGCTCCTCTTGGTTTCTAAATCCACAAGTGAAGAACATTCACTTGTTCATCAGTCACCAAAGCCCAACTGGGCACGTTTTTACCTTCAATCTGCTTGAATCTTTGATAATTTTGGGATTTGGTTTGTGTTTATAAGCTATAATAGGGTACTGTTTGAGTTTTAAAAAAGAAAAAAAAAAGAAAATAAAAAGCAAAAACTTCACCCGCACTGGACTCGAACCCCCGACCTGCAGCTCAGGAGTAAGGGGTTCTACCAGTGATCTAGATGAGTTCTTATGTTAACCTTTCATTTCATTAGTTATTTAAGGTAACTTTGGTTTTGGCTTATATTAATAAGTCGTAGCTTATTTGTTTATTTCTAGCTTATTTATTAAGCATTTTTGCTTCCTTTCATTTTTCCTAGGGTAATATTAGAGTTTAGGATTTTTCTGTTTTAAAATATTATTTTTCCCATTATTTAATTAATTAATAGGATTATTTTTAGATTAAAATTTAGAAAGTCTATAAAAAATAGTAAACAGTAATTAAAAAATCCAAAAAATAGTTTTTAAGTTTTAATTAAGTATTTTGAGGTTTACATTTAGTTAACTTTTCAAAAACTTTAATTTTTAATTTTATTTGATTTTAGGTTTTTTATTAAACTTTAAAAATTAATTTAAAATTAATTAAGAGGTTTTAGAAACTTTAATTTGCATTTTCTTCTTAGTTAGAATATTTAGGATTTTTGAGAATTTTTTAGAATTTATTTTTGAACTTTTTATTTTTTGGAATATTTTATTATTATTTTATTCATAAAAATTCAAAGTTTTATTTTTAACTTTTTTTCATTTTTCCTAGATTCTAGAAATTAAAATAGGAACTTTTTCACTTTCCAATTAATTTTTAGGCTTTTCAATTAATTTTTAGAATTAATTTAGGATTTAATAGATTTTAATAGTTTTTAGGAGTTTAAAAATAGTTTAAATTGGTTTTAAAAATTTTAAAAATAGTTTTTAGCTTAATTAGGTCATTTTTGAGGTTTACAAATTATAAAATCTTGTTTGGGGCTTTTTTAATATTTAAAAGTGATTTTTAGGGTTTTAATTAGCATTAAAAAGTCATTATTAAATTAATTAAAAGGTTTTGGTAAGTTTGGATTTTTTGTAAACTCTTAGAATTTTATTGTGGATTTTTAGTAATTTTTAGGAATTTTTAGATTAAAATTTTAAATTTTGTCGTTTTTACGTTTCTACGTCGTAACTTTCTAGTAGTGTTTTTGCCTATTTTTCTATTTTTTTCGTCTTCGTCATTTTCTCTTCTCTTTTCTTCTCATTAATAATCAAAAACATTAATCAATCATTCATTACACAACACACGTGCCTCCTCGAGAGAACGATTCCCGTTAAGGGTCATAAATGTTTACGTTTTCCTAAACGTACGCTTAATACTTACCGCTTTTACCTTGTTTTCCTAAACAAGTGTAATTTTACAACTATCAATATTCATTGCTGAGTTTTGGCTAGCTTGTCTGTTTTTGTTTACTTTATTGTTTTGCTGTTTCTCAATAGCTATCAGATTAACTTATCTGATAGTTCACAAGCTGTTATCCTTATCAGCTTTCTAAAAATATACATCACGCGTCATTACCGTGACTCACAATTCGTTCTATTGTCCAAAAAATTAATTCACCAAAAATTTGTCCCTCAAAGGACTCGAACCAGTGACCTCACGTACTGTTACCCTGCGTGTTTACCAACTCAACTAGTCGCCTGTTTTGGTTATTATACCATTTCAGTTATTAATATAGCTAATTAATTCAGTTGTTAGATTTTGTAAGTGATATAATTACATAGTTTTTATTTTTAATTTCTTTTATAAAATTTACAAATAAATAAATAAAAACAAATACAAAAAATGTTTTATTAATTTGTTAGTAAAAATTAGTTTATTTAATTTTGAGTTTTAAATTAGTTTTTAGATAAATTAGTTTTTATTTTTATAATATAAATTTTAATTAGTTTAGGTTTTAAATAAAAATTGGATTTATAAATAGATTTTGTTTAGATAAAAAGTTTTAGTTAAATATCAAATAGATTTAATTAGATTTAAAAATCTTAAATAGTTTTAAATTAGTTTAATTAGTTTTGATAAAGATTTTAATAGTGTAAAAAATTAATTTTATTAAATAGATTAAGATTTTAAATAATTTTAAATAGTTTAATTTTTAAATAGTTTAAAAGTTTTAATTTTAAATAATTGTTTTTAGATAAAATAATGGGGAACGATTAATGCACTTAGGATTTAATTAATTTAAAAATTGGGAGAAGTAATTTTAGTTTAAAAACGATAACCCATTCAAATCAATTGTCCAAATCGAATCAAAACGTCTCAAATTCACTCGATCTTTGTGTACAACGAACTTGGATCATCAACGTGTTTATTTTAATACGTCTTTGGTGAATTTAGTCTATTACTTTTTCCTAAAGGTAATTTTCTATTTTACCCTATAACGTATCTAATTAATATACATTCCACGACACATCAAAAATTTTGGCGAGTTAAATTACTCATATCAATTATATCAATAAAGAGACATAAAATGCATTAAATGTATAAAATCACCATATATATGCTTGTTTTCTCTTTTCATGTGTGTAGGTACTGAAGATCGCAAAAACTGGTGAAAACGACACGAGATTGAAGAAAAATCGAGTAAGACGAAAAACAAGTTCAATTTTGTTTGCGGATTTAAGTTTTTGATAAATTTTTGTCTTGTAAGACCCACATTGGATTAATGGGCTCAAAAGCCCATTAACAAAAACAAGTTATCCATCTTAAACCTAAACAAAGCACATTATACTTTAAAGTTGGGACAACTTGGGCCCAAGCCCAAGTTTAATTAGCAAATTACAAAAGATACGGTTGAATAACTTGGGCCAAGCCCATTTGGTTATAGGAGACGATTTATAATGTTTCACAAGTCAAACAATAAACAAACACCACACACTTTATGTCGATGTTAACTAAGTTACATCTTTCCCTTTCACCCTCATCTTTCTCACCACCAAATAAACAGATATCCAGTTACTATTCAATAAACCCTAGCCTTTTGTCACAAATTGGGGCTTTTGCCTATTAAGGGCGCGTGATGATTCACGCGTTCTTAATTAATACCCAAGAATATCATAATCAGAAGATGGGAGGAGTAATAGGTGACGTGGCATCCTCTCTCATCCCTGATTGGGTGAGACACATCACCCCTCAACAATCCTCCAATGAAAATAAGCCACGTCAGCTTTCAAGAAGCACAGATGTGCCAGCCTGGCGATCCGTGTGCACAAGGAAGACTTACAGCCCTTGGATCAAGATAGATGGAAGAAAGAGAAGAGATATGCTACTTGAACGCCCAAGATAAACTCTTCATCAACAAACACCCCATTCGGTTAGCCTATAAAATCCCCAAGAAAAATGTGTATTGGATATCCCTTCTTTTAATTTATTGTTATAATTTTAGTTTAATTTTAGAAATTGTAATTTTCTTTAATGATTGTAATGTTTGATTTATTTTAATTAAAGTTAATTTTTTCTGTTTAAATCTTCTGCGTATCTCACGTTTTATCTTTGTTTAATTGAATTTATTACAATCTAAAGTTATAAGTTTAATTATAATTGAAGTATTATTCAAATAAGCTGAAATTATAGCCTAATTGGATAATTAAGTTAGAAAAGGGAAATAGTTTAATCCACTGATTGAACTAAAAATAATTGTCGATTGGTGTTTGACGTGAATTATGGTGGTTCGTTATAACTCGAACGAGGCGTTTCTGTGTAGTTTTAGTCCAAGTCCGCTCAGCGCGTGACTTCTGCTCAAAGGATTCTTCAATTCAAAGGTTAAGCACGATTTAGATTTTGCAAATATATCTTAGATTAATGAACTGATTAGTGTTTAGATTGTCGTATCTGTTTATTTTTTATCACTTGTTTAAATAGCTTGTTAAATTGTTCGTATAGATCTTTGTGTGTTTAATCTGTTACTGTTTGGTATTGAACAAGTAATCTGCTAGTATTTACTTCTTAAACTGATATTGGATCTGGTTTGTTTTTCTTTGTAGTTTCGTGTAGTTAACATTTGAATTTATTTGAATCTTCTTGTTTGCCATGTTTTTCATTTAAGTTTTTGAGTTTCATTTAATCTATTATAATCGATTGTTTTACGAGTTTATTTGGTTTGTTGCTAATTTAGATTGCTGAAATTCGTAGCTGGTAGAGTGATAATAGTTAATAGATCGTTTTCGTTTAGTGCAATCTACGTTGTGGTATGCTTTGTTATGTTCAAAAGGTTGTAAAAACTGTCAACACAGGGCTAAGTGATATCTGTTAGTCCTCATATGCTGCGTCTTAGTTGCCATGGCATATATGCTTATTGCTGATGTTTAAAGTCTTTAAGATATGCTATTGTAATCCTTTGGAACTGGTTCTATACGAAACTTCATAAATCTGTTAGTTTGCTAAGAGTTTATTGTTATTTGCTGAATTTTGAGTTTAAGCTGCGTATATTTGTTGATATGATGTTAAGGATTCATCCTGCTGATTAGTCTTGTTCTCGCTAGTTGATATGTTAGCTAGATTATTTAGTTTTAACCTGTGTTATTTGTTTAGACTTGTTAACTGATACAAGTTTTAGTTTTGGTGATATTCATTGGTTATGCTAAATAGCAAAAGCTACCAGACTCATTTAGTCTGGTAGTTCAAATCTGAGTTATCAGTCAAATTTTCAGTCATCAAGTCACTCCTATGACTTTGGGTATTTGATTTCAGCTGTAAAAAAATCAATAACCAAAATATTGTCACCCATGGGGCTCGACCTCGAGACCTTCTGTTCAACAACCCAACAACTTATCCAACTGATCTAGTTTCAATTTTTTGTTGAATTACGATTTTGGCAATTAATATAGTTTAAAACTTCCTTGCTGACAGCTTTAATTACTTTATTGATACATAGTTTTTATTTGTTAAATTTATATGATTTGTTTAGAAATAAATTTTATAAAGTTTTAAAATAATAAACAAAATAAAAACAAATAAAAATATATTTTCTTACTTTTAGAAATTTAAATTGTTTTTAAAATTAGTTTTTAAATAAATTAGATTTTAATTAATTTAGTATTAAATAAAATTAGTTTTAAAAATAGATTTTGTTTAGAATTTTGGAATTTAAATTAGTTTTTAAATTTGTTTAAATAATTTTATTTTAAATAGTGTAAAAGTGTTTTAAATTAAATAGATTAATTTTAAATAGTTAATGTCACATAGTTTAGATAATTGTCTTATAGATTCAATTTTGGGTTACGATTCATGCACTCTAGGATTTAAAATTGTAGGATTAATTTTTAGTTTAAAAAACCAAAAACCCATTCAAATCAATTGTCCATATCGAAACAAAACGTCTCAAATTCACTTGATCTTCATGTACAACGAACTTGGTTCATCAACGTGTTTAATTAAATCCGTCTTTGGTAAATTTTAGTCAATTACTTTTTCCTAAAGGTAATTTTCTATTTTACCCTATAACGTATCTAAGTAAAATACATCGACATTCCATGACACATCAAAAATTTTGGCGCCGCTGCCGGGGATCTTGTGTACAATTCATTTCGTAGAGATTTGTTGATCGTTGATTTGAAGACCCTTTCCGTCCTCGGAAAGTTTTGTTATTTTTCTACTATTATAGTATGTATCATTTTTCGTGTTTTTTTGTGATTACTATATTTTATTACGTAGAACAATAAATTTACCTACTTCTAAATAAGACCTTAGTTGGGATTTCATCACCTAGCTATTGTACTCGAATCCAAAATGAAAAAAAGGCAAAACAGATAAATACTAATAAAAAGTTTGAACTCGATTTATACAAACTATAAGGTGGGTATAAGGCGACGAGATATAAAAGGCCGTCTAAGGAAAAAGTTTTTTAAGTGCTTTGTGCCACCTCGTTTGCCCGCTTGCTTGTGCGTATATTGAGAGGGACAACCGATTATAGGTTTGGCAACTCAAGTAGTATTATACCTTATTTTTGTAGTTTTCTTATTGAACCTCGAGACGGTTAGGTTTTCACCTATCGTTTCAAAATCAACCGAGGGTAGATTACTTCCATAGTAATTATCCTTTCTCCTTGTTTTTGTCAATCTTTGATTGATTTATGAAAAATACCAAAAATAATCTTCTTAATCCTCTATCATTTTTAATTATTTTTCTCCTCATCCCCCAATTTTTAGTTCTTTCATGAATTCCTTCGTCAATTGTGTAGGGTGTGGAGAACCGTTATATGGTCTTTTACCATGTCGGTGGTGCACGTGTGAGCGTTGTGGAAATGACTTACGTCACGATTTACGAGTTGGATTTTGTTCTTCTTGTAATGAAATTACTTCATGTGGAAATCCGAATTTTTCGAATATTTCTCTCGATTTTTACCCACCTCCACACCCCACATACGAGACACCCTCGTGTGAGTTTTGTGGAAATGATTCTCATATTGGAATTAATTGTTCGCATTGATTCTCACTTAATTACGAGCAAGAACCGAGCTACAATCAAAACTTTAATGATAATTGTTATCCATAAGATTTACCGAGTTTATCACAACAACATCTTTGTTGTGAGTATTGTGGAGGTCCTCACGCGAGTTTTTGTTGTCAATCGAGAGATCAAGATTTTTATGAGGCTAGTCCTTGCTATAATTCTATTCCCTCTGGTTTTGACCAATCCTCACAATTTTCTCTCGTGAGTTATAATTTTAAACAACTTGAAACAATGTTCCAACAAATAATGAATCAAAGACATGTTGAAGTTGTTGAAAAGAGCATTGAAGATATGTTGCTTGAAAAGAGACAAATTAATCAAAATATTAATGATATAACAAATGATTTGGGAAGTCGAAGGTATCAAAGAGAAATAACTGATGAGGGATTTAAACGAGAATGTCAAATTAAGATTAGACAACTTTCGCAAGATTATAATGGATTAAGCATTGAAATTAGAAAGAAAGAACAAGCTCAAGAGGAAGCTAAATATATTGCTACTCGTGAACTCGAGCGTTCTCTTCTTATTGAAGATGACGAGGATAGTACTATTTCTTTGAGAGATCTTATTGCTCTTCATCCTTCGTCTAGTGCAATCGTACTTCCTTTTCATGTCTTGCCGGCTAAGGAGCCCGAGAATTCACCCATTCTAGATAATGAGGATATTTTTGATCTCACTCCATCTCATGACATCACTATTCCTATTCATGATTCTTCCACCGTGGAACCCGAAAATTCTCTAAGCAAGGGGGACGAGCATATTAGCACTATTCCGGACACGAAATCGGACGAAGTAATAAAGTCTAGTGTTGAGATCCTTGTCCAAAACCCAAGAGAGTTCGATGGTCTTTCCAATGAAACGTGTGATTTGCCACAATGTGATGACTCTACTTCTTCTATTCACTTTTATATTTTCTCTAATTCTAATGATGAAAATTGTGATGGAAATGAAGATTTTGAGAATGATTCGACTTCTAGTGAATTTTCTAATGAGGAGTTCTCCTATGAACTTTCTTATAAAGATGATATTCACGACTTGGATTTTGAGGGGTTTTCCGATGAACCTACTCTTCTTCACCCATTTCCACCGGGAAATAAGGATGATAGTGATCCGGTTTATGAGAGGTTCACCTTTGAACTTGCTCCTTTAGACCCATTTCCACCGGGAAATGAGGTTGATTTGACTATTCCGATCTTTGAGAAGTTCACCGATGAACTTACTCATTTAGATGTGGAAGACGTGATTCTTTGTGAGAAGTTATCAAACGTCTATCTTCTCATTTCTAAGATCGAGACTTTGAATTCTAAGCCTACTAGAAAGTGTTTCTCTCCATATCCTATTCCCGTTGAGGATAATGATACGCTTGTAGAGGAAATTCACACTTTTCTTGCTTCTAATAATTCGATACCACCGGGTGTTGACGAACTTGACCCGGAGGGGGACGCTCTCTTTTTAGAGAATTTACTTGATGATGATTTCGTCCCAAGTCCTCCTCCCATCCACTTTGATCTTAATGTGCGGGTTTTTCATGTGTCTCATATTGAGTATCATGACCCGATTGATCACATTTCTAAGGGTGAAATGGTCGTTAAAGCTAAGAATGTTGATTCCACTATGGATGAAAGTTTTATCCCACCATTACCATGAGCTTCATAGGATTTTGGATTAGCATGGGGGGAAGACACCGTGTTTTCTATTCCTTTCTATCCTGAGGACGAGGTATTCGACCCCGGAATCGTTGATTTAGGGAAATCTCGGCCTTTCACCGATGTAATAATTGAAAGACTTTTCGATCATCTTGGTGCGAGTTTATCGCGGGGAGCATGCTATATTCATTCCATAATTTGTGACTACCATCTCTTTTTGGAGATTTGTGTTGGAGTTTTATCCTTTCGTTTGTCATCCGATAACGAGGATGTAATCTTTGACCCCGGCATCGTGCTTTATGTTGGATTTTATTCCATTATGCCGGTTTTTACCATTTTCCCTAAGGACCAATGAATGCGGAGATCGAGTCGAGCTCATGACTCGGTTAACAAAAATGAGGTGCCTTGTGGGGGAGTCCCATTCATTCTATCTTCTTTCTATTTTATAACACTAATAAGGCTTGATCTTTCCAGCTCGTGCTCGTGTTTTGTTGTGTTGTGAATCTTAGGTATGACCCTAATCATTGAAGACTCTCATGTTTGGTTTTTGCCGGTCCACTTGATCTTCCATACTTTGATTGTCAAATGGGGCACACTCTCTATCCTTTGACTTTTATCGACTAACGTTTTATCTTGAGGCATAATTAATAAACGACTTACAAATTTGCGTACTCTTTCCATGTTAGGACTTTTGCATTAGACTCTTCGTTTTTTAGCAAGGGGGTGTTACTCTTGAGCTAAGAAACATTAAGGAAAATGTTTGGTTTTAGCATAGGGAGTCAATCGATATAATCGCTTGCAATTGCTTTTGTCGTGTCTAAACGTACTTGTTTTTCTCGTTTTTCATAAAAATTTTAAATTTTTAGTTTTGTTTTAAGTTTTAATAAAGAAAATAAGTGCTTTTGACACAAATGTAGGCTTTCCGTTGGTGAAAATAAAAAATAGTTTTTGACTCGACTCGGTTTTTACCTTAGCTTTTCCTTAACGTGTTTGAATCAAGTTTTGCTAGGCTTTTATATAGGGAACTTTAAAACACGAAAGTCTTAACTCATACGGGTTTATGAACGAGAACTTTTCGCAAGTTCCTATAATTGATCCTAGAAAGTCGTTTATCAAGGGAAATTTAAAACACAAATTCTAAAACTTGAAAAAGTCTAAGAAGATGAAAGATCCTATAGATGACTTGAAAACCCAAAACTTTGATTTAATAGGCTAAATATCCATTGATTTCACATTTTTTGAAATGTTACAATATGGACAACAAGAGATGATATAGTTTAATCATAGGTTTCTAAGGTTAATTCTTCCTTGTGTAAGTATTTTTGTGTTTCATTTAATCTCCTCGTATTTATTTTTCACACTTGAATAATTAATTGCTTAATAAATGAAGTTTTTAGCGGTTTAGGCTTGATATATTAACTCGTAACTCCTTCTTTTTCTTCCCTTGTAATTAAAGTGAGAACACATTAAGGGTGTCAGCGTCATGGACTTTTGATCATGGGATTGTGAAAATTTGGCTTACTATAAGTATCATATTAATAAGAAGAATAAATAAATACATGTTCTCTATGAGCCTTCGGGTGGGAGTCATGTAGTACAAACCTTGTCATTTGAGCCTTAGGGTGTATGGCATGGGGACGTGTTTAATAAAAATTGCTTCATCATCATGAGCCATAAGGTGGGATGGTGAATGTCAATTCCCTTATTTTTGTCCAAGGAGCCTTCGGGTGTGGATTTTAAATAAGGAGCACAATTGCATCTTAAAGAGCCACAAGGTGATATGATGTAGTTGTTGCTAACTCCATTAATAAGGTCATAATTGACATTGGAGGTTTTATTGTTGCTTTTAAGTAGTCCTATTAGCCAAATTTCGGATCCGGGGATTTATCCCTCAAATCGTGTTAAGTTATCCTTGATGTGGGCTTTCTTTAGTGACAACGGTTTTTGAAGTCGAGGTTAGGTTTTGAGTGTTGAGTTTACACCGTTTTTGCCTTCATTTTTTGATTAATAATTATCAAATAAAGTCAAATGAGCCTTTGGGTGAATGACAAATAAAATCTAGAGATACAATTAGGAATAATAGGAGATTGAGTTTAACACAAATTACTTGTATGAGTTGTTTTAATTTTGGGGCTTATGATTGACAATGATCTTGTTTTTACACTTGGCATGGAAAAGTGAAAGGTCGAGGACGATGAATCTATTGGAGTTTTATGATCCTAAAAGTTATTTTTCAAATAATGAAAGCAATACATTATGTCGTTGCAAAATAAAGTATCAAAAAGTTGAATAAAAGTGTAGTTAGTGTTTTATTTTGTCATTGCGTGAGGACACGACAATTGCTTAGCAAGGGGGAGTTTGATATGAGTTAAATTACTCATATCAATTATATCAATAAAGAGACATAAAATGGATTAAATGTATAAAATGGCCATATATATTCTTGTTTTCTCGTTTCGTGTGTGTAGGTACCAAAGATCGCAAAAACCGGTGAAAACGACAGATATTGAAGAAAAATCGAGGAAGCCGAAAAACAAGTTCGATTTTGTTTGCGGATTTAAGTTTTTGATATATTTTTGTCTTGTGGGACCCACATTGGATTAATGGGCTCAAAATCCCTTTAACAAAAACAAGTTATCCATCTTAAACCTAAGCAAAGCCCATTATACTTTAAAGTTTGAACAACTTGGCCCCAAGCCCAAGTTTAATTAGCAAATTACAAAGGATACTGATAACTAGATTTTACTTAGTTAAAAAGTTAATTGTTCGTTTCTCGGTATCTTAATGAATTGATTTCCGGTTCAAAATGTGACTCAATTGTTTTTGGTGAAAAAGAATATTTTTGGTTGTTTTAAAATAAATGCGCAAGACGTAAATGAAAATGACGTTAATTTAAATCTAACTCTAATTTCAAATAAATAACGGGAATTTAAAAGCGTGACGGAATGTAAATAGCAATTAAAGTAAATAACGCAAACTTAAAACTACCCTAAAAGCAAAATTAAAACGCAACTAAAACTTAAACTAAGGCAAGGCTAAAATAAATCTAAGGCAATTAAACTTAAAGTGCAACTAAGTAAAAAGGCGGGAAAAGTAAAGCTTGAAAATTAAAAATTAAAAACAGAAACTAAAAAGAACCTGAAAACAACTCATTCGGAATAATCCTTCGTTCGGAATAATCACTCATCCGGAATGTCACCTTCGTTCGGAATGATTCTTCTTCACTCGGAATATTTACCAAAACCCTTGATCCGGAATAAATTCTTTATTCGGAATATGTCACTTATCCGGAATAAATCCTTTACTCGGAATAAAAGCCTTGATTCGGAATGTTTTGCTGATCCGGAATATTTGATGTTCCGAATAAAGCACTTTGATCCGGAATAATAAATTATTCCGGATGAACACCCTTCGTTCGGAATATTTTGGATGTTCCGAATGAACAGCTGATCCGGAATGTTGAATCTTCCGAATGAAGACCTTGATTCGGAATACAAGTTATTCCGGATGAACACCTCCCCAAATCCTTCGTTCGGAATATATTCCGAATGAATACCTTGGTTCGGAACAATCACAACAATCTTTGATTCGGAATGAACTTGTTGATCCGGAATGTACCTGGGAAACAGATGAACAGCCAAGAACAAGGGGGAAAAAAGAATAGCACGAATCTAAACAAAAACTAATCAAACCAACAAAAAGATTAAGCAAGACTAACCACAAATGATCAACTAATGATAATCAAACAAACCAAATCAATAAAACTAACAATAATAATCAAACTAATCAAAACCAACTTTAATCAAATCAATAAAACATCAAAAACATAAACATGAACATAAAGCATAAAGATTAAAGATTGACAAGAAAGGTAGATAGGAGATGAAAAATAAAAGTAAAGATTGACAAGAATTAAAAGAAAACTTACTTGAAATTAAATGTATTTAAGGTGCAAGACAATTAATTAATTGACATGTAACTAAATTGCAATTAAAGTAAATGGTGGAAGACTAATTGTCACACTTAACCAACAAGAGAAAATGAAATGAAATCCTAATATATTTATAGGAGGATTAGGGAGGTGCTTAGGAAGCTTCCTCCCCTCTTTCTTCTTTCTTTAATTGCATGATTAAGTCCTTGTCTTCTTAATCTTTTGACTTTAATGACTTTGTCTCGGTATTTCTTTAAACTCGTCTTGTAATTCTTCAATGAATTAGACTTGAGTTCTTCGGCTTTAAGTAAACTTCCGTCTTTTGACTTTTTCTTCGATAAATATTCAGAATTGGTCTTGGACTTCCGTTCTTTTTTCACTCTTGATTTCTTGACATCGTCTTTTGTCTTTTTCTTCGATAAAAGCCCGTGAATGCCCGTGTTTTCTCGCCTTTTCACATTTTCGTCCTAAATCACAACAAAAACACAAACCACGCATAATTCCGACATTTACGACATAAAATACACGTTTTGGCTCGGTTATTATTGTAGTTAAGTGGTAAAAAGGATGGGTGTTTACACACCTATCAAATCCCCTACACTTGACCATTGCAATGTCCTCATGTAATGCATTAGTTACAAAGCACGTTTACACATTTCATCACAATCAATCCACGTTGGCCTTTATTAAAGAGATAGAAAATTATAAACATTCAAAGTAAAGAAATTAAAAACATACCTTCGGGTTTTGGAAATTTCATGAATAATCATCATCCTTAAATTTTCACTTTCTCCAAACCAAGTTTAAAAACGAGATCATTGTTATTATAAGTTAGCAAACTAACACGAACTCATGTGGGCCAATTATTTACTTAGACTCCCTTATTCCTAGGTGTATCTCTTATATTTTATTGTTGTCTTGAATGATCACGAGGATGCATTCTTGACTTATTTTGATAGCTTATTAGGCTGAAAATAAAGTGGGACGATTTAATCAATAGTTAGCTAAAGGACAAAATATTTTAAAACTGCTTCTCGGGACCTCATAAAGTTCATATCTTGACATAACTCACTTCACGATTTGAGACCTTTATCGGACCGATATTTGGCAGCGACTTCATACTTCAAATCTTGAGAGACGTTCATGAAATAATGGTCTTCTCTTCATAATAGGAATTTCTTCACTTGAAATATTGAGAGATTCTTCATACTTGGACCACGAGTTCTTCATTTTTCTCCAATCTTTATTTGGGATTTTGATATACAACGATCTGCCTCCTTTTTGGACTTGGATCTATTTATCCTCATACCTTGTTAGGGCCTTTTTGGATAGACTTCTCCATGATCTTTACGGGAGTATTTGCTTATCGTCGTGTGTCTTGATCCTTCATATTGATTTTTGATAAATGATTATTCACATCACTTTTGGATCTTTAGCAACAAAATGTAGCCCTCATGCCTTGTTAGGGCCTTTTCGGACTCACCAATCTTCGCATCCCGCTTCAATAAGTTATGCCTTGGCTATGAACTCTAATCCATATCGAGCAACTTTTAAACGATCTTGGGCTAGAAGCTAAGTAACTTTTCAAATCGTACAACCTTATTTATTGCAGATAAAATTTATTAGCAAGCGATGGGAGAATAGGCTCATAATTAACTCACATAAATTCACGAAAGAATACCGAACTTATAATTGACTCTATCATCTCTCGTTCTCCACAATTTAAAATCTCAAGGAATGAGACTCGTGGATGCTTAGCCTATTAATTCAAAGTTTTGGGTTTTCGAGTCATCTATAGGATCTTGCAAATTCTTAGACTTTTTCAAGTTTAGAAATGGCATTTTAAAGTTCCCTTGATAAACAACTCTCTAGGATAAATTATAGAAACTTGCGAAAAGTTCTTGTTCTTAACCTGTGAGAGTTAAGACTTTCACGTTTTATAGCTCCCTATATAAAAGCCTAGCAAAACTTGACTTAAACACGTTAAGGATACTAGCTAGAGTAAACTCGGGTTGAGTAAAAAGATTCACAACGTTGAAAATTAAAACCACTTTATTAAAAGTTTATTCTAATAAGGAAAGAAACTAACTATACAAAGGTAAAAACTAATAGGCCAAAATAGATCAAAAATTTTGAAAAATGTCGAAAAATTGATTTTCTGGTTAAAATGAGGACAAATACAAGGAAAAGACCACTTAACTTCGATAGAAGTCCCCCTACACTTAATATAAACATTGTCCTCAATGTTTAAGCATGTGGGAGTAAACTCCCCTACACTTAAGACATTGTGCACTTTGTTTAAATCTTGCTAAGGAAAAGACAACTAACGAGATTCCTATTTTAATATTGAGAAATATAAAATAGTGAATCGAAAAGAGTTTAGGATAGAACTAGGAAGACGGAAATACGGAATCACGGGTCGTCAAAAATCATCAAGGGTGGATCATTGAGCGCTCGAATCCCTGAATATGAGAAGAGAGGAAATAGGAAACACCAACGGGTCTCCCCAACACTTAGGATAAAGAAAGCTAAAAGATAGATACATGGGTTGCCTCCCAAGAACCGCTTGATTTTTGATCACCGAGTCGTGAGCCTGACTTGACCTTGATTATCGTAGGAAGAAGCATGAAACATATCCACCGGGATCAAATACATAGTTTTCGTCCATCAATAGCACAAGCTTAAGGCGAACAAGGCAAGCCAAAGAAGAGTAGGCAAGGTTCCCTTAAGCAAAGACGGAGCATGGTGGAAGCAAGGGTGAAGAGGTGCAAGCATATCTCCAGTAGTTCCAAAGATTTTTCCTTTTATTTCATTAGACAGATACTGAGATGGCTTAAAAAGTTCAATACCGGGGTCGAACACCTTTTCCTTTAGGGGAAAATAGCACTCAGGCTCAGTAGAATTTGAAGAAGATCCGCGAAGAAGATGGACAACCTCGTCCTCAGAAGGTGGACAAAGAGATGTTAAATCATACGTGCTGCGGATGTTGATGTCGTCCGGTTGCTTCTCCTTTGAAAGAATTTTCTTCAAATCCGAAGTAGGATCAAGACCATAATCATCAAAGTCTAAAGGAGGGGCATCACTCTCATGAGGGAAGTAAGTATTGAGAAAAGTAGAGAAGTATTCCTCAAATGAGTAGTCATCCAAAGTAGGATTAAGCATGGATGGCAGAGGATCTTCATCATGTGAAGAATCACTCGAAAAAGTATCGACCTCATCAAAATCATCATAGGTGGGCATGTCGGGATACTCGGAAGTAAAATCATCATAATCATCCGTATATGAGCTAGAATCATCATCATAAGCATCAAAGATCGGTGGAGAATCATATATGGGTGAAGGTACCAAATTAGAGAGAGAATCATCCACATCATCTTGAAAAAGTGGATTATCATTGCAAGATTCGAATAGAGGATTGTTGTAGACGACAAAATCATCAAGCACATTAATCATATTCGCGGATTCTCTTCCATAGGATTTACTTGTAAGCTTCCCCATTTTGAAAACTTGTTCTTCATTCCCGACTCTTAAAATTAATTCACCTTCGGCAACATCGACTAGAGCTCTTCCGGTTCTCAAGAATGGCCGATGATGAGACTGCAATTATACATAGTCTCATCGTCCAAATTGGGCTTAAAATGCTTAAAATATCGTCAGAAAACCAAAATATACGCTTGTGTTTGTTCATTGTGTATTTTAGGTACGGATATCGTGAATTCACCAAAAGATCAAAGGAATCAAGCAAAAACGAACACGGGAAACGAAGCCGCACAAAGAACCGGACCCGAGTCATGATTTTCCAAAGAAGTCCTTGAAGTTTGAAGATTTGTCAAGAATGGTCCCTCAACTTTGAAAGACTTGTCATTTTTTACCCTTGTAAATCTCTATTATTACAAGATTGGTCCTCAAGTTTCAAGATTATATACAAAAATCCCTTGGAGAATGCTTAAATTGCATATATGGTCCTTGATATAAGCTTATGGAACATTAGAGGGACTGAAATGTCATTACTTCAAAGATAATTACAAGGGAAATGATGTGAAAGCTGGTGGAAACATTATGTGCATACTTTTGCATATTATAGGGGGCAAATATGGATAAACCAAACCTCACTCTCCACTTTCCACTTATTATTATTGTTAAAAAAACGTTTTAAATTAATAATAATAATTTGTCAAGACCGGGAAACATAATCCCCACCTCTATCCCACGATCTAATCACTTTTCCATCACCATCATCCTCCCCAAACCCTAAAAGCTAATTAACCCCCTAATCAAAGGGTTATTCCCCCAAATCTTCCAGAATCACGATTCATGGTCCCCTCATTTCATCCCACAACTCAAAATCTTCAACACGTGGCTTGTGGTCCCTATTCGTGTCTCCCCTGTCACTCCTTTTTTGGCAAAGAGAGAATCCACACAGATAATCAACGACCCACAGTTTATTACTTGCTCACCACAACTAATGGACGATGGAGATTGGTCTCAAACAGCTCAGCATCACATGGGTTCTGGACAGAGATCACAAGATGTCACCTTTGACCAAGAACAATTTCAAACTCAAGGGTATTTTCGGATTATCAGTTTATTAGGGTTTTTAGATTCTAGATAGTTCTTATTGTAGCTATAAAAGGAGACCCAAGCTTGTTGGTGATCCCTTGTTCCAATCTGTGTAAAAACTTTTTAATTAAATGAATATTTACAGTGTTTGTTAAAATTTTGCAAGATTGTGTTCCAATTTTATCTTTGTTCGAGCCATTTTGTAAACTTTTCTAAGTTAATGAAAATTTTAATTTTTAATCGTTATAAATTTGTGCTGAGTTCCCTTTAATTGTTTTATAGTATAACCTTTTAATTCTTGCAAGTAACCTAGGATTTATCAATACAGTTTATTGTTCAAAGATTTGTTTTTGCAATTGTTATTTTGACACCCGGATTATAGAAGTCTTGAGAGTTGTTTGTTTGACAGCAAACAATCCTAGAAGGCTTGTATAAGCTGTTACTTTTCATAGTAGGTCACTCATTCAGTTTCAAGATTGGTAGAACATATTTTTTCAGAAATTTTGGGTTTTTAAATATTCTTGTAATCCCTCGTTAAGTACTTACTGTAGCTAAAGTTTGTCCAAGCTTGTTTGACAGCAAGCTTGTACAAGTTTTTGTTACTGGAATTTGAGTTTTCTTTGGACATGAGCAAAAGTCTTGGCTCAAAGAAATTCATTTCCGTTCTTCATCACTTCTTGGTTCAGTTGTTGAACTCCAACAAGAAGTTCGTCATTAAGCTACGTTTGAGCATCCTTATTTATCTAAGAGACTTAAGCTGGTGGCATTAGCAGATTATTACTTGGCCTAAACAAGGCTAAGTGGGGTACGTGCTTGAACTCCCTTTAGTTTTTTTAGTATGAATATTGATGTTCTTGTGAAGTTTGCTTAATACAATTTATTTGGGTAATCTTATGTGTTCACTGCTACATGGGTGTTGCTTTTATGACTGAATGGTATTTAAATTGGTTAAGATAGGTTTAGGTTTGATTTATAAAAGTTTTGTTTCGTAAAACTTGGTTTCTGAAAATATAGGTTGTGTTCGGATTCAGGCAAGTACCAAGGCTGTGAGTGACACACAGACTTATTCCTCAAACTCCACCTATTCTTTTTAGGTTATTAAGTTGTTAATTGAAATTGGTTTTAGTAATTGTAGCATAGATAACTTTTTAAGTATTTGCATCGGATCCACTTACACTACACATCAAGGTGTTGAAGAGTGATGTGGTGACCTGTGATTTGATCTCTTGTTGGAGGATAGAAGATAGGATAGTGTAGGGTTTTGCTCTAGTTGAATTGGTATTGGTTATTTTTGGTCTAGGAATTTATAGTCTAAATATCAAATTTTGGTCATTTGTTTTACATATTATGTTTTTCTATGAACCAAATGCATCAGTAGATGATCTAGGTACCAATCTTTGGATTTAATGCTTAAAATATGGAACACTATTAGATTATAGGGTAGCAAAGTTGTGTAATAGCTGGTAATTGAGATTCATAAGGCTTTGGCGGGTCTAAATCGACTTAGAAACTCACTGATTAAGCTTAAGTGACCAGCAGACCTTACTGAGTGAACACAGTAGGATTAGGCGTTGATTTGTGGTATTTGGATTGTGAAAGCTGGGACATAACTAGGTTTAAGTTTAATATAGGGTTGTATGCTAGTGGATTAGGTGTGTATTAAGCTTAAAACAAGTTGGTAGCTGCCTAACCTCACGCAATTGCATAAAAAAAAATCAGCAAGTTGCTTATTAACTGCATAAGTGGTTTTTCAGCCTTTGTTTTGCCTTTTGTGGACTGAAATCTTGTTCACAAGTAGGTAATTAGGTATTCTAGGTTTGTATGTGGTAGGTGTTAAGATTGTGTAGCTCGTATACCTGTTTTGATAGGGCTTAAGTTCATTGTCTTGCATTTTACATCAGCAAACAGCATATACACCACCACTGCCTGCACAATTGGCGATTTAGGTTTGTTTTTTTTGTTTTTGTGGTTTAAGACTTTGTTCACTTTTAGTTAATAGGGTATTTAACTTGTAAATTATCTGGTATTAAGCTTTTGTTGGGACTTGGTGGATAAAAATTGCTCTTGTAAGTTACTGTTTGCCTTAACAAACCCACAACCCCAACTTATGTTCATAGCTTGATCATATTTGTGGTTAATTGGTATGGTGATTTGTGTTTGTGTTGATATTTATGTGTTATAATTGACTCCCCACAACCTTACTGTTGTGGGGGTGCCGTTTGTGCCCAAAAACGCCAACAAACAAGCCTAAAACAAGCGAAAACGAGCCGAAAAAACCATACAGCAAGATTTTTCTTTGTTGTCCGAGAACGCTGCAGATTTTTTATTTTTTTTAGTGTTGTCCGATATCGGACAACAAAGAAGTTGGACAACACCTTTGTCTGATAGGATATTGGACAACACTAAAGTACTCCACCTTGGAGTACTTTGGGGTATTTTTGTTTTTAGCCATTTTTTTAAGTTTTTTTTAAGTTTTTCATTTTTCCTTTGTTAATTTAGTTAAAAAATATTTTTAGGAAAATAAAATTTATTTTTATCATTATTTTATTAATTTTTATCATTATTTAAGTTTAAAAATAGTTTTTAGCATTTTAAAAATAGAAAAATAGTTTTAAAAATTTAGGAAAAATAGTTTTTAGTCTTTAAATAATATAAGTGATTTATTAGTTCAATAAAATAATATTTTGGGCGTTTTGTTAATTATATTTAATTTTAGGGCTTTAATTAGCATTTAAAATTGAATAATTAATTAATAAAAGGTTTTAAAATATATTTGTTGAATTTTTATTCTTATTTATATTATTTTAGACTTAGTTTAATCTTTTAATTAATTTTTAGGTTTCGTTTTTATTTTCGTCACGTTTTACGTATTTACGTTCGCGTTTTACGTTAAATCGTCGTAGTATAAACGTAGTCGTAACTCGTCTTTACTTTTTCTCTCTTGAAACCAAAAACGACACTAATCCAAACATTGTTATTTTATTTTGGCACATAACACACACACCTCCTTCGAGAACGAACTTGGAATTTATTCGTCTTCACGGTTTTCATTAAATCGTGTCGATTAATACTTACCGCATTTATACTCGTCTTTCCTAAGACTTGTATATAAAAACCTACATCAATTTTTGGCGCCGTTGCCGGGGAGGTGTTTGTGTGCCATTATTATTAGTATCGTGTTTGTGTGAGTAGTGCGTTTTAGCTTTTCATTTTTTGGAAAGCGTACATAAACGTATATACTCATTTTTGTTATTTTTTCCTTATTATAGTATAATATCCAAATAAATCGTGTTTAATTTTCCTAAATTAAACACAACAATCTTTTACTATATTGTAGATATATTGGTTTTCGTTTTTATTGTGAATATATTATTACTATATTGTACTACGTAAGAACAAATAAATATACAAGTACTCCAAAAGCGTGAAAACGCAACCTTGATTCGGGATTTCATCACTCGATCATTGTATTCGAATCTAAAGCAAAAGTTTAAAGGCAAAATAGATAAATACTTTCGTGAGGCTTAATTTCAATTAACACAAACTATAAGGTGGGTATAAGGCGGTTGTATTTCACGACCTAAAGGAAAAAGGCTCTCAAGTGCTTCGCGCCGCCTCGTTTCCCCCGCTTGCTTGTGCGTGTTTTGAGAAAGAGGGCTAATCGAGGGTTTGCCGCCCAAGTATTATCTACGTATATTATATTTGCTTGTGTTTTCAAGATTAAACCCTCTTGAACGTTTTGGTGTCCCACCAACGTTCTAAAGTCATCGAGAACGTTCACTCCACGTGATCGTTTTCATTCTTTGAGGCTCCTTTAATCGAGAAAGTCGGTTCGAGGGGAGATTTGTAGATTTGTGTCTACGTAATACAACAAAAAATCCAAAAAACAAATTAAAAAAACAATCAAAAACCAAAAAAATTGAAAAATCGAAAAAACCGCAAAAAGAATCTTCTTTGCTACCACCCATTCTACGCTTGGTGCATGCGCACTCGATCGAAGGATTATTCCAATTCTAGTGAAGCTTCGAATCGACGCAATCGTAATCGAAGGAATCGACGACGTAGACGAGAATTAGAAACCGACGTTCCTAATATCGTTGTTGAAGAAACCGTAGAGGATATGGCCGACAATCGTTCTATGATGGAATTGCTCCAAGCGCCCACCGAGGGTTATGGAGACGCGATCGTAATTCCCGCTATCGAGGCGGAGAATTTTGAGATTAAGAGCGGAATGCTTTCGTTGATCCAAGCTACAAAAAATCGAGGTCGTGAAGCCGATAATCCTCACGACCATATTCGGAATTTTGATCGTCTTTTAGCCACGAGCAAGTTTAAGAACGTCGACGCCGATGTCGTCAAGCTTATGCTTTTTCCTTACTCGCTCGATGGTGCCGCCAAGGATTGGTACGAGAAAGAGCCACCTAATTCCATAGTTACGTGGAAGGATCTCGTTTCCAAGTTCGTTAATTATTTTTTTCCACCGTCTAAGACGACGTTTTTCAAGAATGAAATTACGAAATTTGAGCAAAAACCGAATGAATCTTTTAGAGACGCGTGGGATCGATTTAAGGAATTGCTTAGGCAATGTCCTCACCATGGTTTTTCCGAGTTGCACCAAATCGATACGTTTTACAACGGTCTTAATTTTCACGAACAAGACTCGTTGAATTCCGCCGCCGGTGGCAACTTTTTGTGTAAAACTCCGAGAGAAGCTTTGATAATTATCGAGAACCGATCCAAGGTATACCAACTCCGCAACGCACCGAGTGTTGCCAATGTCGCCAATGTTAGTAGTTCTAATCGCGACATTGAGAGAGTTGATGCAAAAGTCGACAAGTTGACGAATGTGTTTACGTCTTATCTCATTGAGATGCAAAAGAAAGACGCTCCCGCTACGGTGAAAGCGGTTGAGGTTTCGTGTACGTTTTGTGGTGGACCTCATAATTATTACGAGTGTGCGGCTACGGATGGCCAAACGTCGAATGTGAGTGCGTTAAACAACAATTTTTCAAATCAAAATAACGCGGGTCCATCACAACAAGGCAATTATAACCAAGGCAACAATTTTAACCGAAACAATTTTCATGGAAATAATCAACAAGGAAATTTTTCGAATCAAAATCAAGGAGGTTATAATCAAGGTCGTAATATAACTTGGCAAAATCGAGACAATAACCAAAACTCGAATTTTTCAAACAACAACAATCAAGGTAACAATTTTTCAAGTGGTAATCAAGGAAATTTTCAAAGAAACAATCAAAACCAAGGGAACTTTAATTCTAATCAAAATAGTTCGTCAAATGATTTTCAAAATTACATGAAAACGAATGAGGCTAATATGAGACGATTAGAGGGAGAAATTGGTACTTTGAAAAACGACTTTACAAATACTTTGAAATTGCAAAACACGAAGATTGAGCAAGGGCAAATTGATATTAAAAAGATGTTTTCGGCCATTATGAACAAAGCCTTGGGTTACTCATCGAGTTCATTACCTAGTGACACCGTTGCTAATCCGAAAGAACAATGTAAAGCCGCCTCGTCTCGTGAGAAAGGTCGTGTGATTACCCCTAACCTTGAAGGATTTCGTGTTGTTTATCCCTCTCAACCCTCGACTTCTAAGACGTCTTCTTGTTCTAAAGTCGATGGGGTGAACGTGGCGACCAAGGAAAAGAGTGCACACCCTCGTGTACCTCAAATTCCATCCACGGTTCAAAAAGAGAGCTTTGTCGACCTTACCAAAGTAACCCTTGAAGAAACTTGTGCTTCAATCCTTCTTAAAAAACCCAAAAGGCGTATGCCGAGAAAGGAAAAGGATCCGGGGCAATTTCTACTACCTTGTGATTTTTCCGAGATTGAGGGATGTTTAGCCCTTGCCGATTTAGGTGCTAGCATCAATCTTATGCCTCATTCTCTTTGGAAATTGATGAGATTGCCTTCGCTTACCCCCACGAACATGACAATCGAGCTTGCAAATTGTACACCTTTAATACCAATTGGAATAGCCGAGGATGTCTACGTTAGGATTGGAAAGTTTTTTTTTCCCGCGGATTTCGTTATATCCGATTACGAGTGTGACCCTAAATGTCCCATTATTTTAGGCCGACCATTCTTATCGATGGCTCGAACCGTAATCGACGTTCACGAGGGGAGACTTACTATGAGATATGGGGATGAGAAAATAGACTTTTTCGCTAGAAAATCCCAAGGATTTTATGAGAATGAAAAAACCGAGGTTTCAAAACCTAATGATTCAAATTCTAATGATTTCAAAATGTTTACTTTAGCGGAAAGAATGAAGCTTGATGCATGTTTTGAAAGAATTAAGAAAAACGGTTTTAAAGATGATGATTTTAATGATAAAGAATACGTGTACCTAATTCAAAAGGGTATATGTAAATTTATGGATGAAAACTCACTTTGGGATGTTTTTAGCGAAACAAGTGAAACACCAATTCCGAAGGGCGACGTTAGTGCCATCACGACAAAGACCAATATGGGCTCGTCTTCACCACCTTCGAAGGACCATGACTTTGAGGCCTATACTTCTAAACCCATTGAAGTGCCTCCCACTCCTAGCCTCAAATCCATTAAGGCTAAGGAAGTGGCCCAACCCAATGCAATCTCACCCATCATAGAAATGTCACCTAAGCATAGTCATTCGACTTGTAAGTCCATGGTTGTGACTCTCGAGAAATCCACTCGAGAACTTGCTCACATCGACACTTTCTTTGATGGCGATGATGATTTTGCCGAGATCGAGCATATACTTGCTAATCCGCCATCCATCTTCGAGGATTTACCCTTTGATAAATCTTCAAATGAAGAGGACGATCTCATGTCGGAAATTTCTTATGATGATGAGAATGACGACACCTTCACAACGTACTCGAATTCCGTATACGAGCCTATTTTTCATCATAATCCCATTTTTGATGATGAATTCGAGAACGTTGATGACCATATCATCGATCCTCCTTCGTTTCACAATTGTGATGATGAAGAATTCTTTAAGGAGGTCGATGATTTTCTTGCTATAGACACAAGTCCCATTCTCGAGGAGTTACCTTATAAACACTCCTCATTTGAGAATGACGTTTACCACATTCGTGAGGATCTAACTTATCAACGATCCCCACAAAAGAATGATGGTTTCGTGCTTGATCGTGATCTTTTCGAAAGAGTTTCTAAGATACTCAAGGAGGGGAATGACAAACCTTGGTTTGACAAGCCTATCTTTGATGAAGAAATCGATGAGATCGACGTTCATGAGGATGACGAGTATGTAGACCCCGAGGGGGCGGTGTTCTTTATTGACAAACGTTTTGAGGACTTATATAATCCGCCACCCCCTAACCACGACTTAAATGTGAGGATTTTTAGCGCGACTAATTTTCAATTTGACACGCCAAATATTTTCGACATTATTCAATCGGGTTTTCATAAAGAGTTTTTGAACGATGAAAAAGGAAAGGATTTTAAAAATGTTTTTAATGATTTTTCTACATGTTTAACTACGTCATCACATCGTGTTATGAGTACTACCACCTCGTCTACTCCTTTTGACGACGGTTGGTGTGGTTTTAGTATGGGGGAAGCCCCAAATGTTCCTTCACACTTTACCACCGAGGACGAGATTTACGATCCCGGAATTGCTTGTAAAGGGAAATCTCGGTCTTCCACCGATGCAATAAATGGAAAATCTTTTCGTTTGCTTGGTGTGAGTCTACCTCGAGTAGCTCATATGTTTGACCTACCCATTGCCCCACCTTTCTACTTCTTATCTCTTTTCTTCTACCCCTTTGGGGTTTTGGCACGTGTCGAAGTGGCGTTGTTTCGTCTTTCATCCGAAAACGAGGACGCTATCTTTGACCCCGGTATACGTTTATCGGGTTTTTAAAGTACTCCATGTAATTTTGGGCCTTGTTCATCATGTAAGTCCCACCAAAAATGACCATACAAAGATTATCCCTAAATGATCACATTTATGGGGATTCGAGTCGAGCTTTTGACTCGGTTATAAAAAACAAGGTGCCTCGTGGGGGATTCTCATGCCTATCCTTGTACATATTATCGCTTTCTTAGTTTAATGTAACGAGGGGACTTGTGCTCTTCCTACCTTTGTTTCGTGGTTGTTTGTGATTGTGATTTATTAGGTTCATCGTCATCATTGAAGCCTCTCGTGTTCGTTTTACGGATCACTCGAGCTTCGATCGTTGCCTTTGGAGATTCCGATATCTGATGATATCCTTTTATGTTCTAACGTTTATCTTATTATCATAATTCATAAACGGCTTTTAGGTTATTCGTTTTACCCTTTCCATGCTCGAGATTAAGCATTCGACTTCGTCTCTAGTATGGGGGTGTTTACACCCCTAGACTCAAAACATTAAGGACAATGTTTAGTTTTAGTATGGGGGGTGAGTTGATACTTCACCTTGCTTACGTCAACACGCAATCCATTATTCATCTTTTTGTTATCATTTTGTTGCAAATAAGGCTAAAAATAGCCAAATTTTAAAATTTTTCTAGTTTTTCATGAGTGTTTAAGACATGAATGTAGGTTTTCCGATGGTGAGAACGAGAGTAATTTTTGACTCGACCGTGCGTGTTGAGCACTTAGCTTTGATTCCTTAACTTTTTAGGCTATGTCTCTTAAATGAGTACGAGAAATGATAGAGTTATTTATAAGTCTCGTAATCGTCATGATCTTATGGGTAGTAATTTTTAGCTTATTCTCCCCACGCTTTTGCATAATAAATTGTTAATAAATATTGATTTGGCGGTTTAGTCACTATTGTTGGGTTTCTAATTTGTTTTGGTAGCTTCCATGTAATTAAATTGGGAAAACATTAAGGTATCGCCAGCGTCACGGTTTTGAAGTATTGGCACCCGAATAATCGAAAGCTTCACCTAATAATAAGATTTCAAGTGCTCACCTAAATTAAGCAAAAATTTAAAGCTCACAAGGCTGAAAAATCTATGCCCAAATTGAAAGTGAATCAAGCCTTAATCTTCGAAGCTTTAAAGATCCAAAATTCGCTTTAGCGTGAGGATATACGTCTTTGGCTAATAAAACCACCGATGAGGCGGATAATAAAAGGCAAGGCAAGACCGAAGTCATAATAAAAGCTTCATGGCGAAGTTGAATAAAAGATGGAGGTAAACCAAAGATAATAAGGCCCTTCCGTTAGGGGGCGTATAAAAGTCTTTGTAATAAGTCTCATGTTCAAAACCGTTATAAAATCGTGTTTATCGATCCTTCTTGTTGACTTAATTTTTTGACATCGTTGTCTATTGGGGTGAATTATTGATTTAATGATTTTGGTTACACCGTTAAGTTTCTATTTTTAGACTTAATCTCTATTCACGCATAAGTCGATGATGTATCCTCGTGATCATTATGACAAAATAAAATATAAGAGATACCAAGTAGGAATAAGGGAGTTTAGGTTCGTAATTAACACTCATGAGATATGATCGTGTTGATAACTTATAATAACAATGATCTCGTTACACGCTTAGCATGGAATTGGGTGAAAATCGAGGACGAAAAAATTATTTCTAACGAAGCATTCACGTGTTCTTGTTCTATGATCCCAAAAGTCACGTTCTCGTGATGAAAATCATACATTATGTCTAAAACGCTTGTAGTAGTTTATTTAAATTTTTGTCCTTAATAAATGTCATCATAAAATGAATTTTGGAGATGCTATGATACTTTATTCTAGCATTGTGTGGGGACACGGCAATGGTTTAGTATGGGGGAGTGATGAGACTGCAATTATACATAGTCTCATCGTCCAAATTGGGCTTAAAATGCTTAAAATATCGTCAGAATACCAAAATATACGCTTGTGTTTGTTCATTGTGTATTTTAGGTACGAATATCGTGAATTCACCAAAAGATCAATGGAATCAAGCAAAAACGAACACGGGAAACGAAGCCGCACAAAGAACTGGACCCGAGTCATGATTTTCCAAAGAAGTCCTTGAAGTTTGAAGATTTGTCAAGAATGGTCCCTCAACTTTGAAAGACTTGTCATTTTTGACCCTTGTAAATCTCTATTGTTACAAGATTGGTCCTCAAGTTTCAAGATTATATACAAAAAGCCCTTGGAGAATGCTTAAATTGCATATATGGTCCTTGATATAAGCTTATGGAACATTAGAGGGACTGAAATGTCATTACTTCAAAGATAATTACAAGGGAAATGATGTGAAAGCTGGTGGAAACATTATGTGCATACTTTTGCATATTATAGGGGGCAAATATGGATAAACCAAACCTCACTCTCCACTTTCCACTTATTATTATTGTTAAAAAAAATGTTTTAAATTAATAATAATAATTTGTCAAGACCGGGAAACATAATCCCCACCACTATCCCACGATCTAATCACTTTTCCATCACCATCATCCTCCCCAAACCCTAAAAGCAATTAACCCCCCTAATCAAAGGGTTATTCCCCCAAATCTTCCAGAATCACGATTCATGGTCCCCTCATTCCATCCCACAACTCAAAATCTTCAACACGTGGCTTGTGGTCCCTATTCGTGTCTCCCCTGTCACTCCTTTTTTGGCAAAGAGAGAATCCACACAGATAATCAACGACCCACAATTTATTCCTTGCTCACCACAACTAATGGACGATGGAGATTGGTCTCAAACAGCTCAGCATCACATGGGTTCTGGAAAGAGATCACAAGATGTCACCTTTGACCAAGAACAATTTCAAACTCAAGGGTATTTTCGGATTATCAGTTTATTAGGGTTTTTAGATTCTAGATAGTTCTTATTGTAGCTATAAAAGGAGACCCAAGCTTGTTGGTGATCCCTTGTTCCAATCTGTGTAAAAACTTTTTAATTAAATGAATATTTACAGTGTTTGTTAAAATTTTGCAAGATTGTGTTCCAATTTTATCTTTGTTCCAGCCATTTTGTAAACTTTTCTAAGTTAATGAAAATTTTAATTTTTAATCGTTATAAATTTGTGCTGAGTTCCCTTTAATTGTTTTATAGTATAACCTTTTAATTCTTGCAAGTAACCTAGGATTTATCAATACAGTTTATTGTTCAAAGATTTGTTTTTGCAATTGTTATTTTGAGACCCGGATTATAGAAGTCTTGAGAGTTGTTTGTTTGACAGCAAACAATCCTAGAAGGCTTGTATAAGCTGTTACTTTTCATAGTAGGTCACTCATTCAGTTTCAAGATTGGTAGAACATATTTTTTCAGAAATTTTGGGTTTTTAAATATTCTTGTAATCCCTCGTTAAGTACTTACTGTAGCTAAAGTTTGTCCAAGCTTGTTTGACAGCAAGCTTGTACAAGTTTTTGTTACTAGAATTTGAGTTTTCTTTGGACAGGAGCAAAAGTCTTGGCTCAAAGCAATTCATTTCCGTTCTTCATCACTTCTTGGTTCAGTTGTTGAACTCCAACAAGAAGTTCGTCATTAAGCTACGTTTGAGCATCCTTATTTATCTAAGAGACTTAAGCTGGTGGCATCAGCAGATTATTACTTGGCCTAAACAAGGCTAAGTGGGGTACGTGCTTGAACTCCCTTTAGTTTTTTTTAGTATGAATACTGATGTTCTTGTGAAGTTTGCTTAATACAATTTATTTGGGTAATCTTATGTGTTCACTGCTACATGGGTGTTGCTTTTATGATTGAATGGTATTTAAATTGGTTAAGATAGGTTTAGGTTTGATTTATAAAAGTTTTGTTTCGTAAAACTTGGTTTCTGAAAATATAGGTTGTGTTCGGATTCAGGCAAGTACCAAGGCTGTGAGTGACACACAGACTTATTCCTCAAACTCCACCTATTCTTTTTAGGTTATTAAGTTGTTAATTGAAATTGGTTTTAGTAATTGTAGCATAGATAACTTTTTAAGTATTTGCATCGGATCCACTTACACTACACATCAAGGTGTTGAAGAGTGATGTGGTGACCTGTGATTTGATCTCTTGTTGGAGGATAGAAGATAGGATAGTGTAGGGTTTTGCTCTAGTTGAATTGGTATTGGTTATTTTTAGTCTAGGAATTTATAGTCTAAATATCAAATTTTGGTCATTTGTTTTACATATTATGTTTTTCTATGAACCAAATGCATCAGTAGATGATCTAGGTACCAATCTTTGGATTTAATGCTTAAAATATGGAACACTATTAGATTATAGGGTAGCAAAGTTGTGTAATAGCTGGTAATTGAGATTCATAAGGCTTTGGTGGGTCTAAATCGACTTAGAAACTCACTGATTAAGCTTAAGTGACCAGCAGACCCTACTGAGTCAACACAGTAGGATTAGGCATTGATTTGTGGTATTTGGATTGTGAAAGCTGGGACATAACTAGGTTTAAGTTTAATATAGGGTTGTATGCTAGTGGATTAGGTGTGTATTAAGCTTAAAACAAGTTGGTAGCTGCCTAACCTCACTCAATTGCATAAAAAAAAATCAGCAAGTTGCTTATTGTCTGCATAAGTGGTTTTTCAGCCTTTGTTTTGCCTTTTGTGGACTGAAATCTTGTTCACAAGTAGGTAATTAGGTATTCTAGGTTTGTATGTGGTAGGTGTTAAGATTGTGTAGCTCTTATACCTGTTTTGATAGGGCTTAAGTTCATTGTCTTGCATTTTACATCAGCAAACATCATATACACCACCAGTGCCTGCACAATTGGCGATCTAGGTTTGTTTTTTTTGTTTTTGTGGTTTAAGACTTTGTTCACTTTTAGTTAATAGGGTATTTAACTTGTAAATTATCTGGTATTAAGCTTTTGTTGGGACTTGGTGGATAAAAATTGCTCTTGTAAGTTACTGTTTGCCTTAACAAACCCACAACCCCAACTTATGTTCATAGCTTGATCATATTTGTGGTTAATTGGTATGGTGATTTGTGTTTGTGTTGATATTTATGTGTTATTATTGACTCCCCACAACCTTACTGTTGTGGGGTGCCGTTTGTGCCCAAAAACGCCAACAAACAAGCCTAAAACAAGCGAAAACGAGCCGAAAAAACCATACATCAAGATTTTTCTTTGTTGTCCGAGAACGCTGCAGATTTTTTATTTTTTTAGTGTTGTCCGATATCGGACAACAAAGAAGTTGGACAACACCTTTGTCTGATAGGATATTGGACAACACTAAAGTACTCCACCTTGGAGTACTTTGGGGTATTTTTGTTTTTAGCCATTTTTTTAAGTTTTTTTTAAGTTTTTCATTTTTCCTTTGTTAATTTAGTTAAAAAAGATTTTTAGGAAAATAAAATTTATTTTTATCATTATTTTATTAATTTTTATCATTATTTAAGTTTAAAAATAGTTTTTAGCATTTTAAAAATAGAAAAATAGCTTTAAAAATTTAGGAAAAATAGTTTTTAGTCTTTAAATAATATAAGTGATTTATTAGTTCAATAAAATAATATTTTGGGCGTTTTGTTAATTATATTTAATTTTAGGGCTTTAATTAGCATTTAAAATTGAATAATTAATTAATAAAAGGTTTTAAAATATATTTGTTGAATTTTTATTCTTATTTATATTATTTTAGACTTAGTTTAATCTTTTAATTAATTTTTAGGTTTCGTTTTTATTTTCGTCACGTTTTACGTATTTACGTTCGCGTTTTACGTTAAATCGTCGTAACTCGTCTTTACTTTTTCTCTCTTGAAACCAAAAACGACACTAATCCAAACATTGTTATTTTATTTTGGCACATAACACACACACCTCCTTCGAGAACGAACTTGGAATTTATTCGTCTTCACGGTTTTCATTAAATCGTGTCGATTAATACTTACCACATTTATACTCGTCTTTCCTAAGAGTTGTATATAAAAACCTACATCAGCCGACCAAGTATTAACGGAATACGAGGGTCCGTTTCATAATCAACAACGACAAAGTCGACCGGAAAAGTGAAGGTGCCAACTTTAATAAACACATCTTCGGTAATACCAACGGGGTAAGCGAGAGTGCGATTTGCAAGCTCAAGAGTCATCTTCGTTGGTGTAAGGTCGGGTAATGAAAGTGCTGTCTAAATACTTAAAGGCATCAAATTAATACTTGTCCCAAGATCAGCTACGGTAGTAAATTCTTCGGTTTTGTTAAAAATGCAAGGCAACACAAAACGACCAGGATCTCCAAGTTTCTCTGGAAGTTCTTTAAGAATGACTGCAGAGCAATTTTCATTTAAGCGTGTGTTGGCGAGCTCAACCAGCTTCTCCTTCTTGTTAAGCAATTCCTTGAATGCTTTGACAAATTTCGGCATGTGGACAAGTGCTTCAACAAGGCTGATGTTGAAATTCATTTGAGAGATCATCTTCAAATAATTCGACACTTGAATGTCATCCTTGGTGTGCATTTTGGCCTTGCCTAAGCGAGATGGATAAGGAATATTGGGTTTGGGTGGTGAAGGTGCAGGTGTAGCAGGTAAAGGTTGAGATGTTGAAGGTTTAAAGGTGGAAGGTGGGGTTGGTGGAGGATTCGTCTTGGGTACATCGTCATGACGAGGCGGAGACGGTAATGGCGAACTAATACTAGGTGTGGGAGTAGCAGGAATAAATGGTGGTGGAGGAGGTGTAGATGATGGGGGCGGGATAGGTGGTCCTACTAAAGTAACTCCACTACGGGTAGTAATAGCACTCACATTCGCTCGCGGATTGGTGACGGTGTTTGAAGGTAAAGAACTCGAAGTAGAAGGTTGAGTGGTGGGCAAGAAACTAGCCAGCATATTCTTCAAATCATTCGTTTGATTGCTGAAGGAGGATTGGATATTATCTCGAAGCTCGGATCTAATGTCATTCCCTTGCTTGGTGATATCCCCTTTTAAATTGATAATTTGGCTCTGTAGATTCTTGATTTGCTCACCTTGGGTTCTCATTAAGGCTTCAACATCTTGATTTATGGGTGGGGCTTGTTGAGTGGGTGGGTGATAAGGATTAGAAGCTCGAGGTGGGATTTGGTTGCTTCTAGTGTAGTTGTTATTGGGGTTTTGGTTTTGAGGAGAAAATTGGGTGAAAGGTAGTTGTTTGACCGGTAACTCAGCAAATTTCGATCCCCTTGAGGTCGGGCTTGGTAATTTTTCGGTGAATAATTACCATAAGCTGCATACACGTTTTTCGGATTTCCTTGAGTAGAAGGACAATCAGTGTATGAGTGAGGACCGCCGCATGTCTCACAAGGATTGGCTACCGCTTTAACTTGTTGTTGGTTTGTAGCGAGAAGCAAGATATTTTTGTTCATTTCAGCCATCATGCGGGTGAATTCGGTCATATCAGGGTTTGCTGAAGTAGAAGAAACATTGACTCTCGGGTTGTTCCTTGAAGAAGCGGAGGAATCCCAGTTTTTGTGATGAGTAGTCATGTTCTCAATAAGCTCTCTACACTCCTCGGGTCTCATTTTCATAAATGTGCCACCGGCGACTACATTAATCGTATCACGATCACGAAAAGTCAAACCGTTGTAGAAAGTATCAATTAAGGTCACAGGGAGCATGTTGTGGTTTGTACATCGATTGATCAAAACATTATATCTTTCCCAAGCATCAAAGAGAGATTCATCGGGTTCTTGCATGAAACCACTGATTTGATTTCGAAGGCTCGTGACCATGGATGGTGGAAAGTAGCGCGACAAAAAGCGTTGAGTCATGTCATCCCAAGTATGAATGGAATTCTTCGGGAGACGATCAAACCATTTCTCGGCGTGGTGTAATAATGTATGTGGAAAGAGTTGAAGGCAAAGAACATCCATTGTGGCATCGTGCAACTTCATGTTTTGGGTAATGGTAATAAATTTGTCGAGGTGTTTGTTGGCATCATCATCAGGCATTCCTCGAAAAGGATTTGTTTGCACTTGCTGGATCATGTGATGCTTCAACGAAAACTCCGGAGCCGTGATTTGCATCGGCGCAATCGGTCCTCCTCGTCCAAACATGGTGGGTTGACAAAGCTCCTCCATTGTCGGAAGATCGGGCTGTGGAAGAACATTGTTGTTGTTATTATTGAGGTGCGGTAGATTATTGTTGTTGTTCACACCTGCCATACCTAGATCTTTAGGAGTCTCGTGCTCTTGATAAGTAGAAGATCTAGTATGCATACACCTGCGAAATCAAAAGAAAACAATACCAAACACAAAGAGAATATATATACACAATAAAAATAAAATCTTTTTGGATTTTTGAAATTTTTTAATTTTTATGGATTTTTGAAGATTTTTAAGCAAGAAAATAACACTCACGAATGAACGGATCCCAAAAAGCAACGCGTCTCTCACAGAAAACCGTTAATCTTTACGAAAAGAGTCGGCAACGGCACCATTTGATAACTAGATTTTACTTAGTTAAAAAGTTAATTGTTCGTTTCTCGGTATCTTAACGAATTGATTTCCGGTTCAAAATGCGACTCAATTATTTTGGTGAAAAATAATATTTTTGGTTGTTTTAAAATAAATGTGCAAGACGCAAATGAAAATCACGTTAATTTAAATCTAACTCAAATTTCAAATAAATGACGGGAATTTAAAAGCGTGACGGAAAGTAAATAGCAATAAAAGTAAATAACGCAAACATAAAACTTACCTAAAAGCAAACTTAAAACGCAACTAAAACTTAAACTAAGGCAAGGCTAAAAAAAATCTAAGGCAATTAAACTTAAAGTGCAACTAAGTAAAAAGGCGGGAAAAGTAAAGTTTGAAAATTAAAAATTAAAAACAGAAACTAAAAAGAACCTGAAAACAACTCATTCGGAATAATACTTCGTTCGGAATAATCACTCATCCGGAATGTCACCTTCGTTCGGAATGATTCTTCTTCACTCGGAATATTTACCAAAACCCTTGATCCGGAATAAATTCTTTATTCGGAATATGTCACTTATCCGGAATAAATCCTTTACTCGGAATAAAAGCCTTGATTCGGAATGTTTTGCTGATCCGGAATATTTGATGTTACGAATAAAGCACTTTGATCCGGAATAATAAATTATTCCGGATGAACACCCTTCGTTCGGAATGTTTTGGATATTCCGAATGAACAGCTGACCCGGAATGTTGAATCTTCCGAATGAAGACCTTGATTCGGAATACAAGTTATTCTGGATGAACACCTCCCCAAATCCTTTGTTCGGAATGATTTGGATGTTCCGAATGAACAACTGATCCGGAATGTTGAATCTTCCGAATGAAGACCTTGATTCGGAATACAAGTTATTCCGGATGAACACCTCCCCAAATCCTTCGTTCGGAATATATTCCGAATGAATACCTTGGTTCGGAACAATCACAACAATCTTTGATTCGGAATGAACTTGTTGATCCGGAATGTACCTGGGAAACAGATGAACAACGAAGAACAAGGGGGAAAAAAGAATAGCACGAATCTAAACAAAAACTAATTAAACCAACAAAAAGATTAAGCAAGACTAACCACAAATGATCAACTAATGATAATCAAACAAACCAAATCAATAAAACTAACAATAATAATCAAACTAATCAAAACCCACTTTAATCAAATCAATAAAACATAAAAAACATAAACATGAACATAAAGCATAAAGATTAAAGATTGACAAGAAAGGTAGATAGGAGATGAACAATAAAAGTAAAGATTGACAAGAATTAAAAGAAAACTTACTTGAAATTAAATGTATTTAAGGTGCAAGACAATTAATTAATTGACATGTAATTAAATTGGAATTAAAGTAAATGGTGGAAGACTAATTGTCACACTTAGCCAACAAGAGAAAATGAAATGAAATCCTAATCTATTTATTGGAGGATTAGGGAGGTGCTTAGGAAGCTTCCTCCCCTCTTTCTTCTTTCTATAATTGCATGATTAAGTCCTTGTCTTCTTAATCTTTTGATTTTAATGACTTTGTCTCGGGATTTCTTTAAACTCGTCTTGTAATTCTTCAATAAATTAGACTTGAGTTCTTCGGCTTTAAGTAAACTTCCGTCTTTTGACTTTTTCTTCGATAAATCTTCAAAATTGGTCTTGGACTTCCGTTCTTTTTGCACTCTTGATTTCTTGACTTCGTCTTTTGTCTTTTTCTTTTATAAAAGCCCGTGAATTCCCGTGTTTTCTCCCTTTTTCACATTTTCGTCCTAAATCACAACAAAAACACAAACCACGCATAATTCCGACATTTACGACATAAAATACACGTTTTGGCTCGGTTATTATTGTAGTTAAGTGGTAAAAAGGATGGGTGTTTACACACCTATCAGATACGGTTGAATAACTTGGGCCAAGCCCATTTGGTTATAGGAAACGTTTTAAAATGTTTTCACAATTCAAACAATAAACGAACACCACACACTTTTTGTCGATGTTAACTAAGTTACATCTTTCCCTTTCACCCTCATCTTTCTCACCACCAAATAAACAGATATCCAGTTACTATTCAATAAACCCTAGACGTTTGTCACAAATTGGGGCTTTTTCCTATTAAGGGCGCGTGATGATTCACGCATTCTTAATTAATACCCAAGAATATCGGAATCAAAAGATGGGAGGAGTAATAGGTGACGTGGCTTCCTCTCTCATCCCTGATTGGGTGAGACACATCACCCCTCAACAATCATCCAATGAAAATAAACCACGTCAACTTTCAAGAAGCACAAAGAAGCACAGATGTGCTAGCCTGGCGATCCGTGTGCATAAGGAAGATTTACAGCCCTTGGATCAAGATAGATGGAAGAAAGAGAAGAGATATGCTACTTGAACGTCCAAGATCAACTCTTCATCAACAAACACCCCATTCGGTTATCCTATAAAAACCCCAAGAAAAATGTGTATTGGATATCCTTTCTTTTAATTTACTGTTGTAATTTTAGTTTAATTTTAGAAATTATAATTTTCTTTAATGATTGTAATGTTTGATTTATTTTAATAAAAGTTAATTTTTTCTGTTTAAATCTTCTGCGCATATCACGTTGAATCTTTGTTTAATTGAATTTATTACAATTTAAAGTTATAAGTTGAAATTATAATTAAAGTATTATTCAAATAAGCTGAAATTATAGCCTAATTGGATAATTAAGTTAGAAAAGGGAAATAGTTTAATCCACTGATTAAACTCAAAATAATTGTGGATTGGTGTTTGACGTGAATTATGGTGGTTCGTTATAACTCAAACGAGGCGTTTTGGTGATGTTTTAGTCCAAGTCCTCTCAGCGCGTGACTTCTGCTCAAAGGATTCTCCAATTCAAAGGTTAAGCACGATTTAGATTTTGCAAATATATCTCAGAATAATGAACTGATTAGTGTTTAGATTGTCGAATCTGTTTATTTGTGATCACTCGTTTAAAAAGCTTGTTAAATTGTTCGTATAGATCTTTGTGTGTTTAATCTGTTACTGTTTGGTATTGAACAAGTAATCTGCTAGTATTTACTTCTTAAACTAATATTGGATCCGATTTGTTTTTCTTTGTAGTTTCGTGTAGTTAACATTTGAATTTGTTTAAATCTGCTTGTTTGCCATGTTTTTAATTTGAGTTTTTGAGTTTCATTTAATCTGTTATAATCGATTGTTTTACGAGTTTGTTTGGTTTGTTGCTAATTTAGATTGCTGAAATTCGTAGCTGGTAGAGTGATAATAGTTCATAGATCGTTTTCGTTTAGTGCAATCTACGTTGTGGTATGCTTTGTTATGTTCAAAAGGTGGTAAAAACTGTCAACATAGGGCTAAGTGATATCTGTTAGTCCTCATATGCTGCGTCTTAGTTTCCATGGCATATATGCTTATTGCTGATGTTTAAAGTCTTTAAGATATGCTATTGAAATCCTTTGGAACTGGTTCTATACGAAACTTCATATATCTGTTAGTTTGCTAAGAGTTTATTGTTATTTGCTAATTTTGAGTTTAAGCTGCGTATATTTGTTGATATGATGTTAAGGATTCATCCTGCTGATTAGTCTTGTTCTCGCTAGTTGATATGTTATGTCTGCTAGATTATTTATTTTTGACCTGAGTTATTTGTTTAGACTTGTTAACTGATACAAGTTTTAGTTTTGCTGATATTCATTGGTTATGCTAAATAGCAAAAGCTACCAGACTCATTTAGTCTGGTAGTTCAAATCTAAGTTATCAGTCAAATTTTCAGTCATCACGTCACTCCTGTGACTTGGGTATTTGATTTCAGCTGTAAAAAAAATCAATAACCAAAATATTGTCACCCATGGGGCTCGACCTCGAGACCTTCTGTTCAACAACCCAACGACTTATCCAACTGGTCTAGTTTCAAGTTCTTGTTGAATTACGATTTTGGCAATTAATATAGTTTAAAACTTCCTTGCTGACAGCTTTAATTACTTTATTGATACATAGTTTTTATTTGTTTAATTTATATGATTTGTTTAGAAATAAGTTTTATAAAGTTTTAAAATAATAAATAAAGTAAAAACAAATAAAAATATATTTTCTTACTTTTAGAAATTTAAATTGTTTTTAAAATTAGTTTTTAAATAAAGTAGATTTTAATTAATTTAGTATTAAATAAAATTAGTTTTAAAAATGGATTTTATTTAGAATTTTAGAAATTAAATTAGTTTTTAAATTTGTTTAAATAATTTTATTTTAAATAGTGTAAAAGTGTTTTTAATTAAATAGATTAAATTTAAATAGTTAATGTTACATAGTTTAAATAATTGTCTTATAGATTCAATTTTGGGTTACGATTCATACACTCTTGGATTTAAAATTGTAGGATTAATTTTTAGTTTAAAAAACCAAAAACCCATTCAAATCAATTGTCCATATCGAAACAAAACGTCTCAAATTCACTTGATCTTCGTGTACAACGAACATGGTTCATCAACGTGTTTAATTAAATCCGTCTTTGGTAAATTTTAGTCTATTACTTTTTCCTAAAGGTAATTTTCTATTTTACCCTATAACGTATCTAATGAAAATACATCGACATTTCACGACACATCACGTGTACAACGTTTTTAGGAGGAATAAGAGTAATGAGCCTACCCTACTAATTAGACTCGTCGAGTAAGTGGGATGCACCCCATTCGACATGGATCGTGTATCCTTGTTAGGCCCCCTTGTTATTAATGACGTCGTAGCAAGTTATGCAGCCAGTAAACTCTAAGACTGTAAAGACACACTTGTGCACACCTAACAATGGGTCAGCCTCACCTGATCGTCCTTATTGTAGTAGCGATATACCGCACATAATGAGCTTGTCAAACCCATATGGACCATTTATAAGCTTACATTAGCTTATTACTCGAAATCGTACTATAAACATTCAAATATAATTCAATAACAAAAGAAGAGTAGTGTTTATTATAGATCAAACATTTGAAAATACAAAGCATGAAAATGTGTTTACAAATCTCTAAGATGATTAGAGAGCAGATGGGTCTCAGAGGAGGATCTCTTCAGTTTTAGCAAAGGAGGGCAATAAGTAGTAGCGCGATGATCCTTAAGGCTTTTTTCCATCCGGTACAGAAGGCACGAATCCCTCTCCAGCAATGGTAATGGCAGCACAGGAATAGTAGGAGCAAGGTGGGCCGCACCAACAGAAGGCGCTGCTTCTATATTTAGCAGGGTTTTCTTGGCAGCTGCGTGACTCTCAAGCGCTACAAGGATCTCAGATAATGGCACTTCTTTCACAATCTTGAAAGGATCAAGAATATCCTTGGGATGCGCGATTATTCTGCGCCCTCTGCCTTATGGCGCGCCAATGTGAGACCATCCATTACCACTTCAATTGGCACTTTATGCTCCTTATCCTCTGAACCAAAAGTGTGACAATCCGTCAATTTATGGTTGATATTTTATCCTCAAGTATTATTTAAAAATATTATTTTAGTGTTATATTATGAACTCACTCATTTTTGTGAAGAAATTTGGGTTTACGTCATGAAGTAGCATCGACTACGTTTAAACTGGAGAATTCTACGTTACATGCTTACGTTTACATACGCCGTTTTGGTGACAGTCCGACATTTCAGGAAATAAATCCTTGAATATTATTTTGGAATTTTAAATTTGTGTTTGTTCATAAACTCACAAATTTACGAGAAGAGATTAGGACTTACGTGCATAATTTAACGTCCTTTATGACGAAACCGGAACCATAGGTTTATGTATTTACGTTTTTTAACTCCGTTTTTTATGAGACAATTTTTATTAGATTCGTTTTCTGCCGTTGATTCATAATTTATAAAAACGTTTTTCGTAAAACGACTCGAGGGCACGTAAATCAAGAAAACTAGAATCGAGGAGTATCCGTAAATTAGTGGAGATGAGACAAGTTTACACTTGCCTCACCCCCACTATGGGTGGCAAGACTTAGCCAACACACCATATGTGGTGTCAAAGTTATATACACACTAAGGACACATATCCTTAGTGCATACACAAACCACCAAACTAACATAACTAGCTACACCATAAACCATTTCTCATTTCATACATGCAAAACCACTCAAACACTCTCTTCTCTCTCTATGAACGTCCATAGCCACCCTCCTATCACTATTTTCATCAAATTTTAACCATAAACAAAGGCTATAATAAACATATGTTGAAGCCTACTTGAAAAGATGAAGATTGGAGGTGATTATAACATGTGAAAAGGAGTTTTCATGGAGGTCTTTGGGATGATTTTCAAGAAGGAGTTTAAGGCTGATTTCATGGAGGAGTTCATCTATTTGAAGGACACAAGAAGTTTCCTTGCTAAAGTTGAGGATTTGGTAACAATGAACCAAGCCTTGTTCATCAAAATCCCATCTTTTCATCATCTTGGTGGTATAGAGATTATTTCTCCCTATCATCTTGTTATTCTGAATATGTAATCTTGTATTTTCTTCATTTATGTATATGTATATGATGATGAATGATGATCAAAATATTATGTGGGGATTTGGTGTTGATAAATTTGGTTAAAATGATTAAAAGCTACATGAAAGGATGTTAAATCATGGATAAAAATGTAGGCTGTATAAAACAGTAAAGAACTATATGATAACTTATTAAAGTGGCATGCATAAATTAATATACAGTAAGGTAAGTGACTTGTACATATGTGAGAGTTGGCCACACAATGGAATCCATAAAATGAGTAAGATATGATCAAAACATTATTGAAGTCCAAATCTGTATAGTCTGTATTGGACGAACTATTAGTGACATTTAGAGGTTGATTGAGCAGTAACTAAATCTGAGTTAAAGGTATCAAATATCATGTAGTTTGTGCTGCCCAAAAATGAGCTTCTATCTCATTGTAGAACTCAAGATATGGTAAAAATGGTGAAATTGAAATTCATAATCAGATTTGTAAAATAAAAGTATATATTATAAAATTAGCACTCAAGTAAAACTAATATAAAATGTATATCTAAAACCCACTAACTTATATATTAATTCTAAATAAGTATATACTTTGATAAGTAAATGAGACATTTTATAAAAATGGCAATTTGATATGTTTTATAAGTTATAAAACTATATACATAAGTTTTACGTCTTTTCAGCTAAAACTGAAAGATTAACGTTTTCGTTAAATAAAACTTAGACGGTCGGACCCGTCTAATGTAAACTTTTTATAACTCATATAATGATGTATAAGTACATTTGACAAGTAAAAACTGATAAAACCCGAGCTTTATGACTTATGGACATTAACGGGCCAAAGTAGCCTTATTAGACTATTGACCCTACTAGTTTGGATAAACACTAATGGACTTACTCATTGGGCTTAACCCACTTGGGCCCAACATATGAGTATAGGTATAAAAAGTATAAATAGGCTAATATAAAGTATTGGACTTTAATGGGCTTATTGGGCCTTGATATGGAATTGGATTGAAACTAGTGTAACTAGTCAAAAATTTGACTAACACATAACACTATAATGTGTATGAAGATATAAACTCCCACGTGATCATCATCATACTCATGATATCATCATATATACATAGCCATTGTTTTTATAAAAGTCATTGGACAAGAGTCTAAGACGAGTATTATTTGTCTAGGTTTCCGTTATTGAAACACGTACCGTACATCCAAATCGTCGATAACCGCCTTCCCACATCAACGTGAGTTCATAGCCTCGCACTCTTTTAAATGTTTTATGAAATGTTTTATAAACCTGGGAGGGAGATAACATGTTAGCTTTAATAAAATAGGACACCAGTTGTCCCGACTCTTTGCTTATTGATTTGGACCCGAATGATTGTATGACCCGATGAATGATTATATGTCATTAAAAGTACCATTAGCATGAATTGTGAACTACCGGGATTTGGTAGACGCTTATGCATATAATAGTACTATTTGGGGAAGATCACCCCAGTTCGCACATTGACGGTTGATCCCCGTCGTGCCACATTGATTGGTAAGCGAATTTATGTATGAGCAGACTTATATAAGCGTGATTATTGTGACGACACGCTGTTTTAGATTGGCAAGATGGAAATTACGGGCTAGCTACCCGTTGTTTGTTATAGTAAGGTAGCAATGTCATGCGGCTTATGATAATCCAGTAACGAAAATACTGCTATACGCATTGATTACAATATATTGCCTGACTAGCAATACGGGGTCTTATTATTGATATTATGTTCGTGTTTTGGTTTTTCATAACCATATTCATATAACGGATTTTATTTAACTCTATACAACGTTATAAGACGTATTGTATGATGTTTTTGCGACATTGGTTCGTATAATTGTTTTGAAGGCAAAAGCCTATTGTATGATTTACAACAAAGATTTGTATAAAATGTTTTTGGCTTATTTTATGGCCTACGACAAAGCATTGTACAAAATGATTTTCGGTAATAATTTTATACCGATGATATATTAACGGATTTCATTAAACTCTATGAATTTACTCGGCGTTTTCGCTGACCTTTTCTTTTAACATGTTTTATCTCAGGTACTTGAAGGTAATTCTCGGGAAGACGACAAGAATTTATGGCCCGCACTTAACTAACAATTTCCATTCAAATGTTTTGTAAAATTGTATGAAAAACTATGACTTGGGACCTATGTAAATTTGATATTCATGAATGGAATATGATTTATTATTAAACGACGCGATTTTAAGCGTTGTCTATGATTTGATTAATGTGCTATCCCGTAACACCAACGACTCTTCCGCTGAACTAAAGTATGAATATTTGGGGGTGTTAAAGTTTAGTACCAGAGCTTTCGTTATAGAGAACGAAAGATTTTTAAAACCAAAGTTTTGAATAAAACATTTCAAAATCTTTTAACCATAAATATTTTTAAATGAATATTTTGAATAAAATGTTTAAAAATCTTTTGACTATAACGGTGCCGAAGAATTCCCGAGTTACCGACAAGGCCAGACTGAGAAGTGCTATTTTAATATATATATATATATAACTTGGATTATATATATATATATATATATATATATATATATATATATATATATATATATATATATATATATATATATATATATATATATATATATATATATATATATATATATATATATATATATATATATATCCTACATGGCATTTTTTATTGGCTATTGGGTTATATCTAATTATTTTGGAAATTAAATCTTCTTTTTTAAATCGGCAGATTTTAACCTAATATACTTCTTCTCATTATTATCTTACAAAACCTTAACAAAAAACACAGGATTTCCTTTTCTCCCTATACACTAACTTTAATCGTTTCTTAGCTAACTTCCAGGGCTGGAGAACATTCAAACACTGAGACTGATGTTGTTTGTTAGTTTGTTATGTTTTTTAGGTTGTTAACCTAAATCATAATTCTGATGCGTTGTTATTTTCTTTGTTTATATAGGTTTTAATCAATGTATACTTTTTAATGAATGTTTATAAGTTCCTCAACATTTTTTTGGTGCTTTAATTATGCAGGTTGTCTCTCTTTCTCAAAGCCCTAATAGAGAGGTACTACGTAACCACTGTTTATAACTTTTTCAACGTTTTTGTTTGTGCTTAAATTTTGCAGGATGTCCCATCTTCTCAAAACCCTTATAGAAAGGTGCGCAACCACTGTTTATAACTTCTTTAACAATTTTTTAGAAAAGATTACAGATATCGTATGTTGATATTACGATTCCTTCTAAGATTTATCGATCATAACCTAATTATTTTGTGTAGAAGTCTTATTAACTGTATTATTTTTTGCATGTGAGACTGAAGATGGCCTATTTTTTGACACAGTATTGAAAGTGATGCAGTCAACCAAACACCCCGTTAACTGGTAAATCTTTTTGCCTCATGTTCTTTAATAACGAGTACAATAGCAGATTGAAACGTCTTTTTCCATTATTTCAATGTTTATTTATCACTTATAAAACTTTGGTATGTGCAATATTATTGGTTATACTTCATTGATAACCTGCCTACCTTTTTAGATTTGGTTATGATCGATAAATATATGACCTTTTTCCCAATTTCAGATGTCACATTTATTCCAGAATGTTACTTAGGCTGGGTTCTTTTGTGTATTAGGTATGGGGTATTGCTTCTTCAATCAAGATGAACCAACTTTTTCTTTCACATCTTTCACTCGAATGCTAGACTCAAGGATACATACAATCAGTTTTCTGTAAGTCTTATGCAGAATGGTTTGCGAATTAAAGTTTGTTTTTTCTTACCTACAGAATAAGATGAATATATTACATGTTAATACACATACATACTTTAATGCTGGGGTTGAGAATTTAGTGATAGATAACTGATTTTAATGCTAGGTTTGAGATTTCAAAGATTCTCAACTATCTGATCTTTTTCTTAAACCAGTTGTAAACCTTGATTTAATTTTGCAGATGGTTGAAAAGCTTGTTGCCGCTCATCATTGACAGCAAAGATTAATGTATCGACACCATCAGGAGTTTGTAAGTTATAGAGGATCGAATAAAATGAGACAGAGTTTCATCACTCCATGCCATCTGAAAAACCAAATATTAACTCAATGAAACCATTACATTCATATCAATTATATACAACTATATTATGTCACAATCTATAGTTAAATATTGTTCAGGAGTTTGGAATCTAGAGAAGGAGCCTGAATATATGACGTTGCAAAGGCATAAGATTGGGGTTGATGATCTCAACCTCTTAACTTTGATAGGTAAAGATGCTTTTAGAGAGGTATACACTAAATCAGTAATTGTTTTATAATATCCTTTGTCGTTTATTGATTATATGCTACTCTAATATGTTATAAGATTATGGTATGTTCAATATGCCTCCTTTTCTCAAGTCCCTAATGATCAACTGTTCCTGCATGTACATTGTTTTAAGTTCTGCAGGTGGTTATGTAAATCATTGATTCGGTCATGTTTACAAGTATCTTTTTCCTCAAAAAGCTAATATAAAGAATAATCTTTCGAATTCTTTCTGCAGATACAATGTTATAAGTTGTGCAGGTTGTTATGCAAATAATTCATTCATAATAACACCTAACCTAGAAAAATAATGTGTGGATTTGTGTGTACTTTGGCTAGAGAAGGTTATGGCTTTGTGTGTAATATGGTGGTACATAGTAATGATTACTTTTTGTATTTTTAAGAACTGTTCTTGACTAATTTTTAGCTAACTGTGATGATTAGTGCTTTATCAGATCAGTTTCAGCGTACTACAGAACATCACAAGAAAAAGTGCAAGTTTATTGTCTTGGATTGTGATCTTTGGTGCTAAATGTATAATTAAAATCATCAAACCATATTTTCATGTATGGTCTTTCTCAAGGTGTACTTTGGTGCTAGAACAAGGTGTACTCATTATTCGTTATGTTGGCATCTGGGAAGCAAGAGATCTTATCTCAAGGATTCTCGGGAACGTTGTAGTTCGATGCAGGTGAAGGTTGTGTGCAGAAACCAATTGGGTTTAAATGTGACTGCTTATCTGTGATCAGGTACGTTGCCACCATATTCTTGTGCTACTGATCTCAGTTCATGGATTGATATTATGAATAATAATCACGTGAAACCACCTTGAAGGTTTCTCTAAAGATGTTTAAATGTGTAGTTTAAAAGTGATTATCGCAACTAAGCAGATGAAAATTAACTTAGCTGATCGAATACTTAATGGAATAATTAATGGTAACTTTTTGTTAGATGTCATAATTTCTGTAATGAACATGCTGTGGCCTTTTTATATTTAATCGTTTCTCTTTTGGCATCAGGGTGGCGCATAAGCAGAAACTGAAGCTAATTCTTCTGAAGCTGAATGTGATGAGGACATGAATGATGCAGAAGATACTTAAAATCAGTTACGGGTGGGAAAAAAGATATTGCATTAAGAAGGCGCGATGTCTCGGTTGATATGAGACTTGTTGAGGTACCGACTATAAACAAATTCAAATTATCTGATATTTAGGGTTAAATACGCAGGAACTTTTATATGTGTTCTATGTGCAATTCGTAGTTTCCACTTTGTGATTGTGTATGTTAGTTCTACTTGATGACCTATGTGCTACTTGCTAATAATGGTCAGATCTTATTTGTAATTAAACAAACATAACAGCAGAGGGAGCATCCAACCATAAGACTATGTTTATTGGTGATTTAATCCAACCGGTCGTGAGGGTAAGACAAAACCATACTCATTATTAAATTAAAATAGTACAAAAGCAAGGAAGAGAAAGAGCCGACCGAAGTCGGTATGTGACTTCCAAATCGTGAAGCCAACCTTGCCGCATGTCTCTCTCTCCTACACTCCTCTCTGATCCCATCGTTTGTTATCATAGATAATCTGATACTTTGCCCAACTCCTTATCATGTTTGAAAACCAGATCTGATGGAGGTTGTTGTTGTTACTTTTGTTGTTGATGGAGATCTGAGGTTGGTCTTGTTGCTTTCGTTATCATAGATAATCTGAGGTTGCTCTTGTTATTTTTGTTGTTGACCGATGTTTTCCGATAACGAAAGAAAAAAAAGAAGCATTGTCAAAATCCATGTTGGTATGGTTTGAGACTTTGAGCCATACGAGTGTTTTTAACTTGATTCTACTTATTACAGTATATGGATGGTTGTTGGTTTAGTTTGCACGTGTTGCTAGTTTCCATGAATCTTTCTAATAAAGCCCATTCACATTCAATAAATTGCTTTTATCATTCAAAATAAACATACTATCATGAGTTATAAAAATACAAATTTTTAAATTAAAATAATTAAAAAATAAATGTTAGATTGGGTTGGGTTGGGTTGTTAATAAATGGTAAAAAAATTAAGATTGGTTGTATGTATAGATTGTATTGATGAAAGGGTAAAAAAATTATATGTTATTAAAAGGTTGGGTTGGAGGAGGTTGTGAATAAATGTAGTCTAAGAGTGAACATGTGGGATGGGGGACCACCAGCACCACCTGGGCATGGGGCTTGACCAGGCTTAGTACCATCATCCTATAACAAAAAGGAGGAGAATTTACCAGCAAGTTAAACACACAGAACATGTTTTAAATCAGGCTACAGGTGAAAAAATGATATTATTCTAATAGAAAGTTTGTACCACTCATTTAGTGGGCTTATAAAGAAAATGATTACAGGTTATTTATTTTCAGGAGGTTATTAGTTTTTGAAGAAATCGATGGTATGAGTGGATTTGTTTTCCGGTGACAAAGCTGAGACTTCGATGTTATACAACCAGTAAGCATCTTGGGTTGAAGAAGATACTTGTGTCCTACAAAGACAGACCAGCCCGGAGGACAGAAAACCGATTGGGTCATAAGCGAGTACCAGTTGCCTGATTCTTGCCCATTACCAAAGGTACATAAAAGTTGGATTAAAACAAATAAATAATGTAGATGTGTCAGCAAATGGGTTCTAGATCATGACCGATAGAAATATTTAATCTTCTTCTTGCTAAGTTAGAAAGAAGTTGCACACATAATGGCTTATCTTTTGTTGGTAGTAGAGAAATGATGGTTGCACGTTTTCTTTATTTGGAAGAATAAAAAAGAAAAGGGGTTATGAACTAAGTGACAATTTGAAGTATTCCCACAGTAATCAAAAGGAGAGTAATGTTGATCCAGGGTTTGTGGGATTCTCAGAAAGGAATCATCATCAAGTGGATGACAATATGAGTTTTATGTCAAAAGGCAAAGGTTCTGCGCCAATAGCTGCAATGATTCTGACCCCACAACCTGAGCTAAAAGCTTTCCATAACAAGACAAAGGCCAAATCTGTACTGCCTGCCTCTAAGTGGGCCCGTGATATGATAAATGACTATGAAAAAAAAGAGGTACTAGAGATCTTGGATTGGGTTATTCATCATCTGGAAGCAAGAATGCTGGTGGTGGTCATGCTAACGAGGCTATGGATACCGTAGGCACTATCATGAGTTCTGATAGTGGGCTAACTGAAGAGACAGGTATGTACTTATTATCTTCTTGAAAAGTAATAAGTAAATTTAAGTAACTTCTTTGATCTTATAAAAGGAGTAGGAGATTATCTTAAAATGTTTTTTTTCAATCTGACGTCCATAAATCGATCCGTTTATCGTTTTCGGTCTTTTTCATTTTTTCTGAATAAAACCATATATATAGTGAAAGTGATTTAGAATTTGATTTTTTCCAGGGTCCTGTCTCGTCTCTCATTATCCATGTCTCTAAGCACATAAGATCAGTTAAATTTGGTAATATGTGCATCTTCAACTAGAAGTTTAAAACTTGTATATATTTGATGATATTATGACTGATCCTTTCTTGGTGATACGGATTTGTTGATTTCTGGAGGTTTAGAAAATAACAATACATCACAACTAATATCTTCAAGGTAAGGTTCTTTTATATATTATTGCGTTTTAGACTAATATTTATTATGGGTACTGTGAAGATTAAAAATGGTCTGTTGGTTGCTTGCTTGCTGAATTTGGTATGCATTGTTACTAATTCATAGAAATATGTAGAAACAAGTTGTGGGATTTTGGGACATTAAAGCCGAGCTAATCTTTTGACAGTCGGTTGTGTGGCTGTTCTAAGCCATTAATTTAAATTTTAGTAACAATTATATCTTTCTCCACTGATTATGTAAGTGACGGTTTAGAAAATTCTACGACAATTGTATGTGTTCGAGGGGTTCTGCTTCAGCCATCAAAGACAACACATCAAGAGCATATCAGAAGCCTAAAATGTGAAAGTGTGTGCGAGGTGTATGAAGTATCACACGTCCAAGAACCAGGTCATGACAAATGAGGCCGAACGAACTACTGTCCTTCAAGACTTGAAACATGCTTTTACATATTATAATTATAAAAAATATAAAATTCTTCTGTTAGCTTGCGAATATGCAATAACAATTTTTCTGGGTGGAAAACGTGTTTTGAGAATTTCCGGTCGAGTCATTTTTTATTTAGTGTTGCTGTATCTATTCAATGAACATCAAAGATTCTGTTGCTTTTCGCATACTAATTTGATAGTTAGTCAGGCTCGCGGCGTTGATTGCATTTTTGGCACTTTTGTCGGTACTGTCACGGACTTGGTTGCCTTGGTTCCTCAAGCTTATGATGAGCTTATCCTCACATGTGTGATTTGTTTTATGGTTCTTAAGTTTAAGTCACTTTTTTAATGCCTGCCCTTTTTATATTGTGTGCTATGATTTTCATTAAATATATTGTATTCATGCTTTCATAATCTTCATTGCAGACGAATGAACTGTATCAGTTGGCCGTTGTTTCATTTTGTCTGCTGCTAGCCTGGGTTTGTACTTCTTTGTTGCACTTCATCTTTTTCTTTAGTCATATTTTTTGACGGGGGCACACAACCTTGTTTACTTTCAACAATTTTTTGTAAACCATGATGTGCTGAATTTTCTTTTAATATTAATACTTATACTACTCCAACGTGCCTTGATGAACATAGCAAAACATAGTTAAGATGCTACTTTATGCGTATGTAAGTCATTATATACAAATCACAATATTATAAACAAATAAAAACCTTATCATATATAAAAGAAAGTTTCAATACAACTTATTTCCACCACATTTTGTAAGTTAATAGTACTCCTTTGATCATAAGTAACGCTGTGAGCTGAATACGGTGTCTGAATTAAATAAAATTAATGTTATGCCAATTTAAATTTAGGGGGTGTTTGATTTAGCTTATATAATGGGCTTATAAGCTTATTAGCTTATATAAGCTTATATGTCCAAACCAAGTGTTTGGTTAAGCTTATATAAGTGGGCTTATAAGCTTATATATGGGTGTTTTGATAAGCCAAAAATATGTGGTTTTTTATGAAGGTTTGGGCTTATATAACATATTTATCATTTTACCCTCATGTTAACTTAAGGTTATATAAGCCATCGGCTTATAAGCTTATTAAACATAGGCTTATATAAGCAATAAATGGCTTATATAAGCCCATTACATAAGCTAAAACAAACACCCCCTTATTAAATCAAGAAGTTAGAGGGTAAATATGTTAAATAATAATAATAAGTCACGACTTAACATAGAAACCCTTTTCTCCTGGCTTATTCTGGAAAGACACTTATTAATTTTAAACACAAAACAAACAAACCATTGATGACTTATTTAATATATCTATTTTAAAAATAAGACTTAATAAGTCTTTATCAAACACTAAGGGTAGTTTTCTTGGGATACTCGGCTCGTAGTATCAAGTATTTCCAAACAAGATAACATTGTTTCAGATATACATGAACAATAAGAAAAATGAAAAAAATAATAACAAAACGTTGTTTAAAAAAAGAGCTAAACTATAATTTTAGTTACAAAAGACTTGGAATAACAACCAAAACTATATGTACACTAGAAATAAAAAAAAGAATAAACATAAGTAGTTTTCTAAAATAATACAACCGATATATATAAGACCACAGATTCATATGGAACAAAACGCGCCTGTTGGGTGGGCTAATGTCTAAGAATATCAAAGATTAGTTTTCTTTAAGTTTTCTCTTAACAAACACGAGTCCCACAGCCAACGAATAAAAATATATATGTATATATATAAGAAACAAAACACGATCACTGGTGGCCACGACCAAAAAAAATCAATATACCAAACCACAACTGCAAATACATAAAACTAAAACTCAAACGCGCTCTTAGAAAAGATAAAAAAACACAAAACAAAAACTCAAAACATAACATGATCGCTGAGTCACCAGAGCGAAAAAACGATCACTAAGTGCTCAGGGCCAAAAAAGCAGAAAAAAAATCATAACTGTAAACACGTAAAACTAACACACAAACGTACTCTTAGAAAAGGTTTACGAAACGACCCCGCCCGTTGGGCGGGTTAAGAAGCTAGTTTATATATATATATATATATATATATATATATATATATATATATATATATATATATATATATATATATATATATATATATATATATATATATATATATATATATATATATATATATATATATATATATATATATATATATATATATATATATATATATATATTATATATATATATATATATATATATATATATATATATATATATATATATATATATATATATATATATATATATATATACATATATATATATATATATAATATATATATATATATATATTATATATTATATATATATATATATATATATATATATATATATATATATATATATATATATATATATATATATATATATATATATATATATATATATATATATATATGTGTGTGTGTGTGTGTGTATATATATATATATAGTGTAATTTTATTTACATAACCCATTTTAGTGACAGAACTTGCAAAACGCTTGTTTTTGAAGGCAAACATGTATGTTTGAAGGAGTACATGTATGTTTTTAGATAGTATATGTATTCACGAAGCATATTTGAAATTTTTTTTATCAAAATTAAATAAAATTAAAAAAAGATATCCAAAAACATACATGTTTGAGGGCGTGCATGCATGTATGTGCACGCATTCAAAAACATACATTTTTGAAAGCGCGCATGCATGTATGTGCACCGATATAAAAACATACATGTTCGCTTTCATAAACATACATGTAAGCCTTCAAACATACATGTTTGCCTTCAAAAAAAAGAGTTCTGCAAGTTCTGTCACTAAGATGGGTTCTGTAAATAATGTCCCCCTATATATATATATATATATATATATATATATATATATATATATATATATATATATATATATATATATATATATATATATATATATATATATATATATATATATATATATATATATATATATATATATATATATATATATATATATATATATATATATATATATATATATATACTAGACAAATACCCGCGCTAAGCGGCGGGATTGCCCGACGACGTATAATTAACGATACGATATTTCGAGATAAAACTAAAATGTAATGAAAAGTCTCGCACAATTATTCTACTCGTCAAACATTAGTCGATGTTGCATCTACTTTTAGGTTAAACGTAGTTTCAAAGAAGCGGAAATTTAATAGTAATTAGTAAATGTTGTTGTACACCATATAAACATATAATCACGTACAGTAAAAACTAAATGCATCATAAAAATTGCTCTAAAACCGTGCTATAAGTATGTTATACTCGCCAAGAACATAATAATTAAGCCTTCCTTTCGGTACTCATTACATTCTTCTTTAGCCTTCTATCGAAATATTTTTTGAGACATCGTCTTTGATCTCCTCCTCTAGTTATTGAAGAGTTATCATATACTCATTATTCTACTCGCCAAGAACATATTAATAATTTAGCCACACTCAAATATAAACCGTATTTTAAATCAAAAAACCGATACAAAAAAAATTGTCAATAGAAAAATCGAATTACCCAAAACTGAATAATTTCGGTTTTTGGTTTTATAAAAGCAAAATATTTGAGTTCGGTTTTGGTTTTAACCAAAAACCGACTCAAACCGACATATGTATAACTAAGACCCACATCATCGTTTAAAGACTCAACGTAACTCTTATGAACCTATTGTCATATTTTCTAATTATTATTTTTAGATATAAAAACTAAAAAGATAACAGCTTGAATAAGTTGCTTTCGGTGAGTCATTAAACGATGTGCAATAAGCGTAATAGCACTTGTTAGTTCTTACCATTATGTGAGAAAACATATTTTAGCATGTAGATTTTAAGATGTTTAACTATAGATATAAATCATGACACTCATTTAAAGAAATGATAGCATCTATAACTTATTCGTTGTTCGAATATCCATCCAATTTTATTCTCGAAATTGAATAACATAATAATATACATAAAGAACCACAACACAACTTCATCATTTATAACAAACCTCTAGATATCCCTTAAAAGCGTAAATATGTAAACAAAGGAAGATATAAATCGTGAAGGTAATAAACTTGGACCAACTATGATGTAACTACATCGTACGTCAATAGGCTCTCAAAGAAATTATTACAGCATTGAGCTGAGTTATTAAACAACATGCATTTCAGAGATGACTAAATAGATATACTTATTCACCAAGTACATATATAGTGTGTTCTTGAAGCTATCATTTCAGAACACAGTCGGTGCTAATAAGTTTCTAATCTGCCCATGTCTATCTTTTTGTTCATCTCTTCCGTGACACCATGCTTAGCCTTCCTAAATAAATTCAGTTTTCTATCACAATAGGCAGCACACTATCAAGTACTGCAGTCGTTACGTCAAGCTAATAGAAGTTTTTTTATAGACTGAATTGCACCTGTTATGCTCTCTCTGAATTCAACATCTTAATAAAACCTCTTATCCAATTTTTTACATAACACCTATCAAAGAACAAAATGAAAGAGAATGAAGGATCGATATAAATAGCTGAAACCTCCTGATGCATCAGGTTTTATGCAAAATAAACTGGTAGTGGATAATAAAGAGGTCAAATCAGAAAGAAGTTAGATGATCATGTAAGCCATAATATCAACAGCAAGTGCATGATGGAACATGTCCTAATAGTTCCATTGCTTGCAATGCTTGTAACTGAAAGATAGTGCAAGTGTGAGATGGAACAAAAAATCAACTTTATATGATGTTGGAGAAAATGGGTAGCCATATGCCCATACAAGAATCATGAAACAAACAACATTATTTCATTAGTATTGATAGATTTTCAAAAGTTTTTCAGAATATCACCCAACTGCAGCTGCCTAAATAAGTAGCTAATCTGCATTTGGATGGGTGAAACTTGCAAATCGATACGTGCAATGCATAAAAGAAACGGTTTATAAAAGGTATTTGGTTATACCATAATTTTGGCATTATGTATTATCTGAATCATTAGGAACATTGTAGATTATTATGGGGAGTGTTTGTATGCATGTCTGAAAGTGATAATGCGATTTGGAACAACAGACTCAGATATTCGGCTATAGTAAATATGGGTTGTAAGAGATAATCTATCCACGTGCTTGTACTGCCTAAAGTTGTAATAATATCTGGTAATCATTGGTTTTTATGTTTAACAAATCTAAAACGTACTCTGTTGATCTACGGATTAAAAACTTATTGCTGCAACTACGATTCAAAATAATCAGATTCTCAACTTCAAAATACAAATGCAAACATGCACTATAGCTTGAAGTTGTACCTTTCCTAAGGAGATGTACTCTCCATGTTGGAGTTATACAATATCCTTCTTTCTGTCAATGATTTCAAGGCATCCATCAGCGTGGAACCTCCCGATATCCCCAGTGTAGAACCAACGCATCCCAGTTTCATCAACCTACACAACCGAACCAAATCAGGAAAAAACATATGGTCGAGTCAACATGAGCATTGTGATGATACAAACCTTGTACACTTCGTTAGTTTCTTGCTCATTATTGATGTAACCAACAGTCACACTATACCCACCAATTACAACTTCACCTCGGGGCATTGGCTTGTCCGTTGTTAAATACCCGCCTTCATCCCATGAAACAAGCTTCAATACAAGTAAAAATAAATATAGGTATTAACAAAATCGAAAATTAGATTAGGAAATACATTCCTCTTTTTTGTTCATGAATTTTTGTACCTTGATATACGCACAAGGAAGTGGTGGACCAACACGCCCAACGGAATTATCATCCGCCTCAGAGAAAGCAGCTCCAGCACATGTTTCGGTTAGTCCATACCCTTGACCAATTGGATCCCTGAAAAGTGTAGCGCAAAAATGTGTACAATTAACAGAGTTTTTATTTGTCCAAAAAACACACATTTTAGATAACCACTGCATGAATAAATAGTGTAAGGTAGATTTTTAGCTCATTCCATAACTACAAGCCAACAAAAAATGATAACATAATGTAACGATCCATCCCCGTACCATGTCCTATTACATCCAACCAAACGGGCTCAAACATTTAATACAATACCACCTAGAACTCTACAAAGTTGTGTTTGGGATTTATAAAAGGCAATGTAATATTTACCCAACGCAGACATTAATAAATCTATGGATGTCTGGAGCCAAAGGAGCACCACCACAAAGCATGAAACGAATGTCTCCTCCAAGTACAGACCCGATCTTCTTAAAAACAATGGCATCCTACAATAGGCTTCTCTACCCCCCATGCGCCTAACCAACTTCCATATACTGCTAGCAAGCGTCTTTGGAAATCAATGTTAAAAAGTTTTTGGCCAAACCTCCCTTTTCTTCAACCTACAATATTTCAATAATAGTAAGCATCAAAATAAAGTTATATGACTTCTTTAGTTGAAAGTCTAATACAGACCTTCTTTACTACTCCATCTCGTACACGATCCAAAATAGTTGGAACAGATGCCATTAAAGTTGGTTTCAACATAGATGCATCTCCCATTGTTCCTTTCTTGATTTTATTTGACGCGTCTGTCAAAGTAAGTGCTGAACCATAACCGATGGAAGTACCTGCTGTCAACATCACAACCTGCACAACAACATCATTCATGGTATCAATAAAATGGACCAGCTAATCCCAGAAGGGCCAAATGGTTCAACGAAAATAGGTTGATCACACTTGTGATTAATCCCAGAAGGGCCAAATGGTTCAACGAAAATAGTTGGCTACATGGAAACGGGTAAAGAGGTCGACCATGTCAAATGGGTCGAACAAATTGAAAGTTGCTTTAAGTTTCCTTCCTAAACTGATTTATGCAAAGAATCAAACTATTAATTTGATAATATTATTCTTGTGATCAGAATCAAGCACATACATCATAATGATTTTTCTAGAAAATGGAAAAAGAAGTGTCAGCGGGTCAACCCACCCCGTCTACGAGACATGTACTACATAATAACGCATTTCAACGCAAACCCAGTTCTAAAACGTTGCCCAAACTATGAACTGCCCATGTTGCTACCTCTAGAACTTATACATGAAGTTACCTCAGCAGCCAATTCAAAAATTTGAGCCAATGGTTAGTATGCCAAGTACACATCGTTGGGCCCAATGTTCGGGATGACAGTCATAACCGCAGCTGCAGTTGATACTACATTCCCATAAGTCATCATCACCCCCTGTAAAAAAAAGAATTATGCACCATTAAACATAAGACTAATATTTAGTTGTGATAAGAAAACTAATAATTAAATTAACAGTGAAATTCAGAATAAAAAACACATATAATGTATTTACCTTATGAGATCATAGTGATTTGAACAAACCTTGTTAATAAGTAGGTGTCGACTCTTCACCCTTTCACTCGATCCTTATTTCGCACCATCAATGTCGCTAGAGAGGATGAGATATATCTCATACCAAATACCATAAACCAGCGAAGCTCCAATTCATCACAACCAATATGTGTGATGATCTGTTGTGGATGTGGTGGCTCGCAGGAACCCAAACCAACAAACAATACTCTCAATCAGAACTACCTGAGACCACCTAAACCATCGAAAGATGGTGGCGGATTTGGCAGATCAAGGAGAGGGTAATATGATTGTTGCGGCTGCGATTTTATTTTAGGGTTTAGAGAGAAAATGAAGATGGATACGTTTTGGGTGAGTTATATCAGAGTTTTGGAAAAAAGTCAGAGGTGTTAAAGTTAAAGATGGAAATACTACTAAAATATTCCTATATTTCTATATATGTTTTCTATATTTCCTTGGATAAGTGTACTTAAAAAATAAGTCCTATATCCTTTATAAGTAGTATGGATATATATATATATATATATATATATATATATATATATATATATATATATATATATATATATATATATATATATATATATATATATATATATATATATATATATATATATATATATATATATATATATATATATATATATATATATATATATATATATATATATATATATATATATATATATATATATATATATATATATATATATATATATATATATATATATATATATATATATATATATATATATATATGTTGAAATTTGATTACATGATTGTTTGATGATTATTTTAATACTTATACGAGGTATTTATGCGACGTAGATTGTCACAAGAAACCCTAACTCCCCTAGCAAATCAGTCAAAGCTATTCCCGTAGGAATTCTAGCTATTCCAGATCTAAACCAAGCTGTGGATATTTATGATCCTAAAAAAATGGTTGATATTCGTAGAAATGTTGATAGTAGTTGATTATGATCTTGAAGAAGAATTGGCGAGATTAAATCTGATATCTATGGCATGACGATCTTTCCTTATAGAGTGGAGTTTGACAAAACCTTACCACCTGGAAAGGTGTCATCTGATTCGGTGTCACCCAATTCTTAATTTGAAATCGAAAGGGTGAATGTTGCACTTGAGGCTGTCATTGGAGCCTTTACCCAATAGACTCATGCCACTAGTACCTTTCCAAGAAGTCTATTTGAATGTGTGATTCATTTCATACTAGTGACTCATTTAATAACTATTGTTGTAAAAGCTATAGGATTGGAAATTAAGTGTTGTTCATGTAGAGCTTTTATTGCCCTTTCAAAGTCTAAGAATAAGGGTGAAAGAATTGGAGAATGAGGTAGGATGTCGCATTGAGTATAAGTTGATTGAAACTTCAATAAAGTAAAATTTAACTCGTATGGAATACGAAATTGTTAAGAGGAAGTCATTAAGTCATGTGATTGAATTATAAGGTTTTAAATGATTGTTGATTCGTGTTAAGGGTTGTTCCTAGGCCATTGTCCAATGACGAGGATGCCCAGTGGCCAAGAAATAAATTGAAGAAATCTTCTTCTGAATAGGGACCGATGGATCTTCTGGGACAGGTGGAACACCTAGTGACTATTGTCGATTAGTATTCATTGTGGTATCTTTTAAAAATCCCTAACTTAACTGAGATATTAGTTGGTAGGATGAGTTCTTGGAATTGTATGACATAGTGACACATAATGTGTTACGGTATAATTTTGACTTGTTTGTGATTAATGAAAAGACTACCTTTGATTGCTAAATCTTACATGTATCGATGTTATCTATGTTTTCTTGCTTGTTCCTAATGTTCGCATTAGTGATGCAACCATTGAACAAGTAGTCATCTCGATTTGAGTTAAAAGTGGATTATTCTTTTTTAGTGACATCGAGGTCATGAACCTCATGATTATTTGGCTAAGCTCATCTCCTATCATATTGTAGTTAGTTCTTGGTGAACAACTTTTCATCACTCTTTTGTAGATCACTCATTGTTTCATAAGCTAAAACAATATCCCTTGAGAAAACTGAATTTTCATCACCATAAAGATTATTCAAAGTGAGATTTATAAGTAATCGTTATCGAAATAAAGTTGTTTATGAAACACATTGGAAAACTTAATTGTTTTCACAACAAAGAACATCTCTGTAAATTCATTTTGATTCTTATTTCAGAATTAAGCATGAAAATAATTTTATTTTAAACATGATGACAAAGTTTTGACGAACTGAGTATTGCATCGTTAATCCTAAACTTGTATATAGTTGCGCGCCTACATACAATTTGGAAGGGACCATGCAAGGCTGATTAGTAGTCACCATGAAATTATTAATAAACACTAAATTTTCCTTGAAGATTGATGTAGAAAATAATATACGTGTTTAGGAAAACAACGTATAAAAGCGGCAAGTATTAAGTTATACGATTTAGGAAAACCGTAAAACCGAATAAATGCGGGTTCGTTCTCGAAGGAGGTGTGTGTTATGTGTGCCAATTATGTAAAATAACAATGTTTGGATTAGTGACGTTTTTGGTTTAAAGAGAGAAAAATTAAAGACGAGCTACGACTACAATTAAACTACGACGTTGACGTAAAACGCGAACGTAAATACGTAAAACGTGACGAAATTAAAAATAAAACCTAAAAATTAATTAAAATATTAAACTAAGTCTTAAATAATATAAATAAGAATAAAATTCCAACAAATATATTTTAAAACCTTTTATTAATTAAATATTCAATTTTTAATGCTAATTAAAGCCCAAAAATTAAATATAATTAACAAAATGCTCAAAATATTAATTTATTGAACTAATAACTAACTTATATTATTTAAAGACTAAAAACTATTTTTCTTAAATTTTTAAAACTATTTTTCTATTTTTTAATCACTAAAAACTATTTTTAAATTAAAATAATCATAAAAAAATAATTAAATAATGACAAAATTAATCTAACAATTTTAAAAATCCTAAATTATCCTAAAGAACAGTAGAAAATTGAAAAAGTTTGAAAAATGTAAAAATTTGCACTAAAAGACAAAACTAGTTAATAATTAAACCCTAATTAACTTAATTTAATTATAAAAAAATAATTAAAGAGTGAACAGTGACTAATTTTAAAACTAAAAATCCTAAATTAATATTCTTAATCTATAAAAAATTTTAAAACAGAAAAATATGACTTTTTTACACTAAATGACAAAAACAGGTAATTAAAATAGCACTTTAATCTAAAAAATAGCAAATGAACAGTAACCTACAAATAAATTAAACTGAAAAATCAAAATTAAAATAAGAAAAATATTGGATAAAGAATTAAAGTCTAAAACCTATTTTACTTCAATAAAGACAAAAAATCAAAACCCTGAAAGTGACATGTGGAGAACTTCTTGTCTGCTTGCTAAGCAGTGGGAACTTTAACACTGGCAGTGGGAAATAGGTTCCCACTGCTAGTTATAAAAAAACGTTTTGGTGACTGTTTGAGCTTAGGAAAGCTCTTGCTTGATTTTTGCTTGGACAATGGGGCACCCCTACACTCAGTGGAGTGTAGGGAGTCTGGTAATGCAATAAAAACAACAAGTATTTAACAAGAATCACACACAAATAGTCTTATAAAGTTACTGTATGTTGCTAGCAAGTTACTGGTGAACAGTAGCTGATCTATTGGGCACAAAAACGAATTTTAAGTGCTTAAATCTTGCATCTCATCCACCCAAATCACATATAAGCCAAACACAAACCTGTCTTGTCCTATAATCTAACTAGCAACAAGAATTCAGAACCAAATTAACAAAAACTAAGCTGAAAAAGAAGGACTTTCTGATTTGCTATATTTACCAAACTGTTATCAAGCAAACTTGCTTAAAATACTACCAAACTTAAAACAAAACACCAAAACAACCCTATTACTACCTCTTGAGTATGTTTAGATTGCTTTAAAGCCAAAGGGTTATCAAACTCCTAGCTTAATATGCAGACCCAAACACCCCCTTATATTTCAGTAACTAACTTTAATCAAACCAAATCTATAAAAAACTGACTTAAACTGATTACCAAAGGCCTAAACAAGCATATAAACCTATATGAACATAAATAAGCAGACCCTAACACATCAAACAAGCAACCTCTCAAAATTCATGCACTTCACATAAAACCTAAAAAAAAATACCAAATGGGGTTCAAGCCATTACCCAAGCTGAGGCCTTCCAAGTGGAGCTGTTTTAAGCTTTTGTGAGCTTATGGATATGTAGAGAGACCCTGCTGAGGTTCAACAACAGAACCAGGGTTTGTTCAATATCTTCAAAATGAGAAAAAAATGGAATAAGAGATGAAGGTTGGTCTTGTTTGATTCCTTGTAAACTGCACAAACACAAACAAACCAAGAAGAGAAAGCAAGCTGATAAGCCACACAATAAAATCCGTGTCAAGGAGCTTATTGTAAGGCTTATAGCAATAAGCTGTTAGAGAAAAAATAAACAAGGTTTCTGAAAATCTTTTGAAACCCAAACAAGGTTTTTCTTTTTTTTTATAATCTATTGACCCAAACTAACAAAATCAGTATATCTATTTTAAATTTCCACTTTCACTTCCTTTTAAAATAGATTCCAAGATTTTATCACTTTTTGCCAAGAACTTCAAAGACTGATTTCTGAAAAATCAGTTGAGGTAAGAACAACTTAAATCCCTTTCACTAAGTTTTCTAAACAGAACCCTTACACTAAAAAAAAAACACTTTAAATGGAACACAATAATTTGTAAACGTTTAAACATTCATTTTCATTACTAATAAAAACTTTTACAAAAATTGGAACGAAAAAAATGAGCTGTATTTACAAGGCTATTTATACAGCTCATTGGAAAATTCTAGAATTGAAGCTAAACAAGAAACCCTAATAAGCTAATTTCCTACATTGCCCTTGCTTGAAATCTTGGTCAAATGGCTTGAAAATCATCAAATGGTATCATGTGAGTTTGCCAGTTGTTGTTTGTGATCTGAGGCGTTCATTGGGTCCTTGGGGACCAAGGAGATGCTTAGGAAGCGTTGGATGACTGTAAGATTCGCTTTTTGCCATATTCGGTGAAGCAGGGGAGGACGGGGGACCCACTAGAGGTCATGGGTTGGTGTTTTGTGAGCTGGGTTTTAGTTTATGTGGGGTTAATTGGTGATCTGGAAATGGGTGGGGTTTAATTTTGGGGATTAAGGATGGGGGTAATTAGGGTTCTTAGCTGGGGATTAAAGGTAAATTAGGGGAGATGGGTGAACAGTTCTTGTTTGGCGCCCCAAAATTAATATAATAATCCGTTTAAAAACGAATTAAGTATTAATTTAGGTTTGACTGGGTTGGGTTGATGGGTATGGGCTTGGTCGGGTAAGTTTGGATCCGGGTTTGTAAATTGGGTGGGTCTGGTGACGTGTAAGGCTAGGATAGGTTGTGGGAGTTTGAGTGTTTGACATTTTTGGCCCCCCAAGGTTCTGAACTCCTTCACTTTGTGATTAACAGCAATAACTTCAATACCCTTAGTAAATAAGTTTGGCAGATTGTCAAATATGGCATAATACTTTTGCAAATTTTTGTATTAAGGGCCATATAAGCATTTTCTTCATTCTTCAAGGGCTAATCATGCAAAAATCTTGAAACTCAAGGGACCCAAATGTAATAATTGTGATTTACAAGGGTATTAAGTGACAAGTCTTCAAAATTAGAGGGACCATTCTTGCCAATTCTTCAATCTTCAAGGACTTGACTAGAAATTCATGAATCGGGCTTGGTTCTTTGTGCGGCTTCGTTTCCCGTGTTCGTTTTTGCTTTATTCTTGTGATCATTTGGTGAATTCACGATATCCATACCTAAAATACACAATGAACAAACATAGGCACATATATGGGTATTTTGACGATATTTTAAGCGTTTTAAGCCCAATTTGGACGGTGAGACTATGCATAAATACAGTCTCATCACTCCCCCATACTAAACCATTGCCGTGTCCTCACGCAATGCTAGAATTAAGTATCATAGCACTTCCAAAATTCATTTTATGATGACATTTATTGAAGACATAAAAATAAACTACTACATGCGTTTTAGACATAATGTAATGTTTTCATCACGAGAATGTGACTTTTGGGATCATAGAACAAGAACACGTGAATGCTTCGTTAGAAATAATTTCGTCCTCCTCGATTTTCACCCAATTCCATGCTAAGCGTGTAACGAGATCATTGTTATTATAAGTTAGCAACACGAACACATCTTATGAGTGTTAATTACGAACCTAAACTCCCTTATTCCTACTTGGTATCTCTTATATTTTATTTTTGTCTTAATGATCACGAGGATACATCATCGACTTATGCGTGAATGGAGATTAAGTCTAAAAATAGAAACTTAACGGTGTAACCAAAATCATCAAATCAATAATTCATCCCAATAGACAACGATGTCAAAAAATTAAGTCAACAAGAAAGATCGATAAACACGGTTTTATAACGGTTTTGAACATGAGACTTATTACCAAGACTTTTATACGGCCCCTAACGGAAGGGCCTTATTATCTTTGGTTTACCTCCATCTTTTATTCAACTTCGCCATGAAGCTTTTATTATGACTTCGGTCTTGCCTTGCCTTTTATTATCCGCCTCATCGGTGGTTTTATTAGCCAAAGACGTATATCCTCACGCTAAAGCGAATTTTGGATCTTTAAAGCTTCGAAGATTAAGGCTTGATTCACTTTCAATTTGGGCATAGATTTTTCGGCCTTGTGAGCTTCAAATTTTTGCTTAATTTAGGTGAGCACTTGAAATCTTATTATTAGGTGAAGCTTTCGATTATTCGGGTGCCAATACTTCAAAACCGTGACGCTGGCGATACCTTAATGTTTTCCCAATTTAATTACATGGAAGCTACCAAAACAAATTAGAAACCCAACAATAGTGACTAAACCGCCAAATCAATATTTATTAACAATTTATTATGCAAAAGCGTGGGGAGAATAAGCTAATAATTACTACACATAAGATCGTGACGATTACGAGACTTATAAATAACTCTATCATTTCTCGTCCTCATTTAAGAGACTTAGCCTAAAAAAAGTTAAGGAATCGAAGCTAAGTGCTCAACACGCACGGTCGAGTCAAAAATTACTCTCGTTCTCACCATCGGAAAACCTACATTCGTGTCTTAAACACTTATGAAAAACAAGAAAAATTTTAAAATTTGGCCATTTTTAGCCTTATTTGCAACAAAACGATAGCAAGAAGATGAATATTGGATTGCGTGTTGACGTAAGCAAGGTGAAGTATCTACTCACCCCCCCCATACTAAAACTAAACATTGTCCTCAATGTTTCGAGTCTAGGGGTGTAAACACCCCCATACTAGAGACGAAGTCGAATGCTTAATCTCGAGCATGGAAAGGGTAAAACGAATAACCTAAAAGCCGTTTATGAATTATGCTAATAAGATAAACGTTAGAACATAAAAGGATATCATCGGATATCGGAATCTCCAAAGGCAACGATCGAAGCTCGAGTGATCCGTAAAACGAACACGAGAGGCTTCAATGATGACGATGAACCTAATGAATCACAATCACAAACAACCACGGAACAAAGGTTGGAAGAGCACAAGTCCCCTCGTTACGTTAACTAAGAAAGCAATAATATGTACAAGGATAAGCATGAGAATCCCCCACGAGGCACCTTGTTTTTGATAACCGAGTCAAAAGCTCGACTCGGATCCCTATAAATGTGATCATTTAGGGATAAGCTTGGTTTGGTCATTTTTGGTGGGGCTTACATGATAAACAAGGCCCAAAAGTACATGGAGTACTTTAAAAACCCGATAAACGTATACCGGGGTCAAAGATAGCGTCCTCGTTTTCGGATGAAAGACGAAACAACGCCACTTCAACACAAACCCCAATGGGGTAGAAGAAAAGAGATAAGAAGTAGAAAGGTGGGGCAAATGGTAAGTCAAACTTATGAGCTACTCGAGGTAGACTCACACCAAGCAAATAGATAAGATTTCCATTTATTGCATCAGTGGAAGACCGAGATTTCCCTTTACGAGCAATTCCGAGATCGTAAATCTCGTCCTCGGTGGAGAAATGGGAGGGAACATTTGGGGATTCCCCCACACTAAAACCACACACACCATCGTCAAAAGGAGTAGACGAGGTGGTAGCACTCATAAAACGCGGTGATGACGGAGTTAAACATGTAGAAAAATCATTTAAAACATTTTTAAAATCTTTTCCTTTTTCATCGTTTAAAAGCTCTTTATGAAAACCCGATTGAATAATGTCGAAAATATTTGTCGTGTCAAATTCAAAATTAGTCGCGCTAAAAATCCTCACATTTAAGTCATTGGTGGGAGGGGGTGGCGGATTATATAAGTTCTCAAAACGTTTGTCGATAAAGAACACCGCCCCCTCGGGGTCAACATACTCGTCATCCTCATGAACGTCGATCTCATCGATTTCTTCATCAAAGATAGGCTTGTCAAACCAAGGCTTGTCATTCCCCTCCTTGAGTATCTTAGAAACTCTCTCGAAGAGATCACGATCAAGCACGAAACCATCATTCTTTTGTGGGGATCGTTGATAAGTTAGATCCTCACGAATGTGGTAAACGTCATTCTCAAATGAGGAGTGTTGATTAGGTAACTCCTCAAGAATGGGATTTTTAGTGGTCACATGAGTTGGTTCAAAATGGTTGTGGAAAAAAAAACACGTCTCTTGTTTAGGAAAACAAAAAGAACGTATATGAGCGGTAAGTATCGAGTGATGATTTTAGGAAAAATCAACACTAATGACCCACAATCACTTAAAAGAGATGAAAGATTCGTTTCCCAAGGAGGTATGGTGTTGTGAATTAACTTGTATATATTTGAGATTAATATTGATGAGAATGAATGACGGTTTCTTGGAAATTACACTATGACGTAAAAAACGAAAACGTAAAACCGTAGAAAAACCACAAAAATTAAAAATTATTAAAACCAAAAACAAAATATCAACAAGGATAAAAACAAGTCTAAAATAATATAAATAAAGTTAAAAATCCAACAAAGATATTTTAAAACCTTTTGTTAATTAAATAATTAATTTTAAATGCTAATTAAAGCCCTAAAATTAAATTTAACTAATTCAAAAGTCAAAAATATGATTTTATTGAACAATTACTTAACTTATATTATTAGAAGACTAAAAAGTAATTTTCTAAAAATTAAATCCTATTAAAACTATTTTTAAAACTCTAAAAATGATTTAAAATAAAAACTAATTAAACTTAAAATAATTATAAAAATAAATCTAAAAGCTAGAAAATTATTCTAAAAATGGAAATAGTCCTAATTAATGACAAAGAACCTAGAAAAAATGAAAAAGAAAGAAAAATAAAATTTTGAAAATTAATTAATAAAATAATATTAAAACACTGTCTTGCGCCGCAGTGCTTGGGTCTTGCGGCGCAACGTGTGAAACGAGATACCCAAGATCAGCAGAACCTTCAGTTGCGCCGCAACGTTTATTCCTTGCGCCGCAACTTGTGAAACGGGAAAACCAAAATCTGCAGCTCCTTGTGTTGCGCCGCAACAGGTTGGTCTTGCGGCGCAATTGGTGTGACGGACCAGCTATGAACTTTAGCACAAGCAGGTTTGAGCTTGTGTTTTGCTTGAGATTTTAAGCCAAGAGGACTTGGGCTTATTGAGCTTATTTGGATGAATATTTTGGACAAAAGGGCACTCTTGTGATCCTTTGATCACAAGAAGTCAAGACAAACAAGCACAAATCACTTAGCACTCAAATTCAAGAAATCAAATGCATCAAAGATCATGAAAAACCAAGCAATATAGCAATATGCAGATTTTTAACACCCTTTTTACCTTTTAAACTCAACAAACTTGTTCAAATCTTGTTCCAAACTAATTAACTACTTACTAATAACCTTAATCAACCCTAAACAAGCAATCTAACACCTTTTAATTATCAAAACAAATCTAGATGTCCTGCTTAAACCTGTTGCCAAACACCCTTTTAAAATCTAAAAACCAACTTTTAACATACCAACATGCTTACAAAAGCTACCAAATTGATTCCAAGTGCATCTAACATGTAAACATACACACTAGAACACAAATCATGCAATATAAACACACTTAATCACCAAATCACTTAAGATCATACAACTAGCTATTTTTGAACTTTTTCAAGGTAAAAGGAAGATACCTTAGGTTCTTACATCCAAGAACCTAGAGGATGAAAATCCTCCTCCAATCCAACCCGGGTTGGAGCTGAACTAAATCAACAAGCCTTCAACCTATTTGAACACAAAACAAAGAAAACAAGAACAAAAATAATTTGATATAATATGATTCTTTTTTTTTCTTTTTTTTAAAACTCTTCCAAAACCTTTTTAATCTTCTTAAAATGTTTCTATAACACTTAAATCACCAACAAACATGAACTCCTAACAACAAAAACCTTTTGAGAAGATTTTACCAAAATCTCTCAAAATCTCAAAACCTTAAACAACTTTGAAAATCAAAGTTGCTTAACCAATAAACAAAGTGGAACTCAGAATCAATCTCCTCACAACACACAAACTTTTAAAAACAATAAAAAAGGAATTACACTTGAATATTTCAAAAACCAAACTTTTTATTTCTTTAAAAAGGAATTACATGTGAGAGACTAGAAACTGGAACAAGGGCTTCACACAAGTTGTGAGCTCCTTTTATAGAGCCTATAGAACATCCTAGAAGCATAAAAACATAAAACCCTAATACATAGAAAATCCCAAATGTGCCCTTGAATGATTTTGAGTGCATTTTGTCCTCTCATTTGATCTTGAACGTTTATTTTGCTTTGGGAGGAAGCAAATAATCTTGGCCATTGATTTAAGCCACGTCATGAGCTTGGGGGCTAAGGAATGATGTGATTGGTGGATTGGGGAATTGGGGTTTTGGTGCATATGAGTGGGATGCAGGTTTTTAGGAGTGGGATAGGTTTTGGCATGTGTGAATTACTTGTGTGCAAGTTTAATCGGTTTTTACCCAAGTAAATATGAGGGTAAAATCTGGGGTGGTAAGAATGATGAATAGTACTCATTTGATCCGAAATTGGGGGTGGTGTGGGTGTTAGGCGCCCTTTTCTTTTAAATCTTTCACAGTTGGCAATTTTGGCCCTTGTCTTTTGGAATTTTTGGCTTTTAAAGATTTTCAGCCTAAAATCTCCTTTCCTTTGTTATTAACTTTCCCACTTTGACAATTTTGGCACCAACTTTTGATTAAAGGTTATCAAGGATGTAATTTGACATTTGGTGATTTTTCAAGGACTAATCTTGGACAATGTTGATCTTCAAAGGTCTTCAATGAGTCTTTCACTTGTTGAGGGATCATTATTGGCAATTTGAAATTGTTGAGGGACTAATCTTGCCATTTCTTCAAAGTTGAAGGACCTTTTTGCAATTTTGACAAACTTAAGGGACCAAACTTGTAATTATTAATATACAAGGGTTTTAAGTGTCATTTCTTCAATAGATGATGATCAATCTTGTTTTGTCTTCAAGTCTTCAAGGGTATTTGATGAAAATTCCATGATTAGGGCTCGGTTCATTGCACGGCTTCGTTTCTCGTGTCCGTTTTTCCTTGTATCTTGTGATCTTTTGTCTTTTTCACGATATCCATACCTAAAATACACAAGTAAACAAACACAAGCATATATATGGTATTTTATGACATTTTAGTGCATTTAAAGCCCGAAAAGAACGATGAGATCATGTATAAATGCCATCTCATCACTCCCCCATACTAAGCCATTGCCGTGCCCTCACGCAATGCTAGAATAAAGTATCTAAGCATCACCAAAGTTCAATTTTATTAACCTTTATCGAAGAGTAAAAGACTTGCAACATACTACGATGATGTGTAAAGACATAATGTATGATTTTCATCACCAAAATGTGACTTTTAGGGTCAAAGAATAGAAACAAGTTAATGTCCCTTAGAGTAAATTTCGTCATCCTTGATTGTCATACATTCCATGCTAAGTGCAAAAACAAGATCATTGTTGGTACAAGTCACAATGCTAACACTACTCATACGTCCAAATTGTGTAATACTTTTTCTCCCCGCAATCCTAGTTATTATAAAAGGAAATGGGTTACTAGCATTTTTTATCTAATTGTCATGGATCACAAGTGATTCATATTGACTTATTTGAGTAGTTATTAGTCCGAAAGCAAAGTAGCACGATTTGATTAATAGTTAGCCGAAGGACAAAATCTTTTAAAACGGCTTCTCGTGTATCTCCTTAAGTTCATATCTTGGCATAACTCGTTTCACGATTTGAGACCTTTCTCGGACCGATATTTGGCATGTACTTCATACTTCAAATCTTGGGAAGACGTTCTTGAAATTATGGTCTTCTCTTCATATAATTGGAATTTCTTCACTTGACGTTTTTGAGAGATTCTTCATATAGGACCACGACTTCATCATTTTTCTTCAATCTTTACTTTGGATTTTGATATACAACGATCCGCCTCCTTTTCGGACTTGGATATATTTATCCTCATACCTTGTTAGGGTCTTTTTGGATAGACTTTCTCCATTCTTTAGAGGAGTAATAGCTTCTCGTCGTGTGTCTCGATCCTTCATATTGATTTTGGAACAATGATACTTCACATCATCTTTGGATCTTTAGCAAAAATAGAGCTCCTCATGCCTTGTTAGGGCCTTTTTGGATGATCGCCAATCTTCGCGTCCCGTTTCAATAAGTTATGCCTTGGCTATGAACTCTATTCAACCCCGAGCAACTTTTAAACGATCTTGCGCTAGAGGCTAAGTAACTTTTCAAACCGTACGACCTTACTTATTGCAATTATGATTTATTCCTAATGCATTGATCTTATGGGAAGAAAAAGCCACAATTAAAAACATATGAGTTTTTGAAAGAACACTTTCATGTTCTACGTTTAGCATGATCACTTGTCTAACTCTATCATTTCTCGTTCTTCACTATATAAAGACCTCTAATTAAAGAGACTCGTGAATACTTAGCCATGCAAGTCAAAATTAAGCCAAATTTGGATTAGCTTTCATTAAGACTATATCAAATCAAAGTTTTGGGTTTTCAAGCCACCTATAGGATCTTGCACTTTCTTGGACTTTTTCAAGTTTAGAGAATGCGTTTTAAAGTTCCCTTGATAAGTGACTTTCTAGAATCAATTATAGGAACTTGCGAAAAGTTCTTGTTCTTAACCCGAATGAATTAAGACTTTCGCGTTTTAAAGCTCCCTATATAAAAGTCTAGCAAAACTTGAATTGAGCGGGTTAAGGAATGTAAATGGCTCCAAATGCCCATCAAGTCAAAAATTAACTCTTATTCTACCCATCGGAAAATATACATTCGTGTCTTAAAAACACTTATGAAAACTAAGAAAAATTTTAAAATTTGGCCATTTTTAGCCTTATTAGCAAAACAAAACATTGAAAATTGGAAAACGTGAGGGCGTAGCAAAGCAAGTACCTATTCACCCCCCCATACTAAAAGTAAACATTGTCCTCAATGTTTCGAGTCTAAAGGTGGAGCACCCCCATACTAGAGACGAAGAGTCGAATGCTTAGGATCTAGCATGGAAAGGGTGATCAACAATATATCTAAAGCCGTTTATTAATTATGCTAAAAGATAATTGTTAGAACAATAAAGGATATGTCATGGAATCGTGAAAAACTTCTTCAAACGAACGATGGAGGCTCACGTAAACGAACACGAGAGTCTTCAATCGTAGATGATGATGATGATCTAGATAACACAATCACAAACAACCACGAGACAACGAGTTGGAAGGGTACAAGTCCCCTTATTAGTGAACATAAAGCATAAAGATAAGCATGGGATCTCCCCCACGAGGCACCTCGTTTTTGATTACCGAGTCATGAGCTCGACTCGATCCCCTTAAAATGTGAACATTTAGGGATATCATGGTGTGGTCAATTTTTGATGGGGCTTACATGATAAACAAGGCCCAAAAAGCAACCGGTATAAAGGACTAAGTCCTTAGATGATGCAAAATACCGGGGTCGAAAATGGCGTTCTCGTTTTCATGGAAAAAACAATTCAACGTCACTTCAACATGTGCCATAAACTCAAAGAGTTTGAAGAAAATAGAAGAGAAGTAGAAGGGTGGGACCATTGGTAAGACAAACGTTTGAGCTACTCGAGGTAGACTCGCACCAAGCAAATAGATATAGTTTCCATTTATTGCATCGGTGGAAGACCGAGATTTCCCTTTATATGAAATTCCGGGATCGAATATCTCGTCCTCGGTGGACAAGGATGAGGGAACATTAGGGGCTTCCCCCATACTAGAACCACACAAAACATCGTCAAAAGGAGTAGACGAGTTTGTAGCACTCAAATCACGCGGTGATGACGGAGTTAGATTTGTAGAAAAATCAATTAAATCATATTTAAGATCATTTCCTTTGTTATCTTTTAAACTCTCCTTATGAAAACCCTTTTTGATTATGTCGAAAATATTTGGTGTTTCTAAGACGATGTTAGTCACACTAAAAATTCTCACATTTTGAAACCGTTTTGGTTTTGGTGGTGGCAAGTTCTCAAAACGTTTATCGACGAAGAAAACATCCCCATTAGGGTCCATATATTCATCATCCGAAAGATCTTCCGTAGAAACCGGCAACTTATCAACACTTTTCAAGAATGAAGGTGAAGGATTTTTCGATTCAAGTATTGATGGTTTCTTCTTTGTAGGCTTAGCACTCATAACCTCCACCGGCGGAGGAAATGGTAAATTGTTTTTGGCGACATTCCCTAAAACTCTTGGTGAAAATTCTTTGCAAACGACATTGGTCGAGTCACCATGGTTTAAAGTTGCAATAGAATATACATGAGAAAGATTGGAGTTTTGTGTTGCATTGATGACAAGTTCTTCCTCATTGAAGCGAAGGGTGATTTTTCGAGCATGAACATCGATAAGTGCTCTTGATGTATCCAAAAATGAACGACCCAAAATTAACGGAACTTTAGGATCGATGGGAATGTCTACAACGATAAAGTCAACGGGATAGTAAAACTTTCCGACTTTAACGAAAACGTCCTCGGCTACTCCACATGCCATGATCGTAGAATGATCGGCCATCTCGATGGACATGTTCGAAGGAGTAAGAGCCGGAAGCGAAAGCGATTTGAAAATCTCGAGAGGCATTAAATTAATACTAGCGCCAAGATCGGCCAAGGCGTAGCATTCCTCCATATCTTGTATAGCACACGGAATCAAAAATTTACCGGGATCACCGACTTTTTGTGGTATGCGGCTTAGAAAAACCGATGAACAACTAGACGTTTGTTGTAACTTTTCTTTGTTGTTTAGCATACTTTTGAAGTTTGCGGCGAATCGAGGCATCATGATTAGAGCATCGGCAAAACTTATGTTAAAATGCAAATCACGAAACATTTTCATAAATAGCTCAAATTGATAATTGTTCCTTTCTTGTGCCTTTTCTTTGTTTCGTCTCGAAGGGTAAGGTAAAGGTGGTGTGGGTAAGTCATTAGGCAACGGCCTTGGAATCTCGGGTTCCACAATTGGTATTGGTGTAACCGTAGGTGTGGTATGAGCGGTACTTCGTGGGATTGTAATGTGCTCCTTTTCGACCATCACCTCGGGTTCTTTCTCGATTTCCTTCTCCGTAGAAGTACTTGGACGAGAGATTGGTTCCTTGAAAGTTTTACCACTACGAGTAGCAACAACCTTCAATTCTCCCCTCGGGTTTGCAATGGTATCACTAGGAAGACCACCCGAAGAAGAGGGCTTACACATGATTGCTTCGAACATCTTAGCCATTCGGTCCTCAAATTTTGATTGCCTAGCATCCGCTTTCAATAACTCTTGCTTAATCTCATGTTGTCCTAATTCCATCTTTTGTTGGTTTTGTTGAAGACGTTGGACATTTCCTTCCATTTTATTTGCATGAGTTTTAAGTTCATTAGCAAGTTCATTTTTAAGCTCGTTTTTCAACTCGGACCTTAAGCTAATCATCTCACGTTGCATATTATCAAATTTTGCATCATTTGCTTTTGCATAATCTAAAAATTCTCCTTGCAAATTTTTCGTGTGAGCATTTTGAAAACCTTGTGTAGTGTTTTGAAAATCACGGTTTTGGTTTTGATTAGAGATTTGTCCATTCCCACTTTGATAATTCCCTTTGTTGTAATTGCGTGTGTTGCCTTGGTAATTACCTTGGTTGTTGTTTCGATAATTGTTAGCATTTTGGTTTGGTGGAGCTTGATTTTGGCGGGAACCTTGGCCGTTTTGGTTGTAAGTTCCCGTTGCTACGTAAGCACTCGAAGTGTTACCATCCGCGGTAATGCACTCGGATAAATCATGAGCTCCTCCACACGATAAACAACTCTTAGCAACCGCTTTAACCGAAGCGGAATTGGAAGCTTCTTGAGCCTTCCAATGGGACATTAGATTAGCAAATCTATCAAAAAACCGATTTTCCTCATTAGCTTCATCATGTAAGGCATTAATACCACGAGACGATTGTGATGACGATGACGAACCCATATTGGCAACACTCGGTGTGTTACGAGGGCTATAAACCTTAGATCGATTTTCAATGATTTGTAAAGCCTCATTTGTCGTCTTACACAAAAAATTACCACCCGCGGCGGCATTCAAATAATCTCGTTCATGATCATTAAGCCCATTATAAAATGTATCTATTTGATGCAATTCCGAAAAATCATGATGAGGACATTCATGTAACATCTCCTTAAATCGTTCCCATGCCATAGAAAAACTTTCATTGTTACGTTGCACAAATCGTGAAATCTCATTTTTTAAGTGTGTTGTTTTCGATGGTGGAAAAAACTTGTTCACAAACTTAGAAACGAGATCGGCCCATGTCAAAATCGAATTTGGCGGTTCTTTCTCGAGCCAAATTTTAGCGGGTCCATCCAACGAGTATGGAAACAACATCATCTTAATGGCGTCATGCGGAACATCTTTGAATTTGCTAGTGGCGGTGAGACGGTTGAAATTCCTAATATGGTAATGCGGGTTGTCTTTCTCGTGACCTCGAAATTTGTTTGCTTGTAGCATCGACATTAATCCCGTCTTAATTTCGAAATTCTCCGCAAGGATGGCGGGAATAACAATGGCCTCTCCAAAACCCTCGGTGGGTGCTTGTAGCAACTCCATCATAGTACGATTAGCCATTACGACTTCTTGTTCTATAATAGGTTCAACAATTGGAGGTTCTTCAACAATCAACGATTGATTGGCTTGCTTTTGAAGTCGTTTACGAGCTCGTTTAGCTTGATTACGAGTGATCATAAACTTCACGAAGAATGGGAGGTGAGCAAAGAAGATTCTTTTTGGTTGTTTTGTGAATTTTCAATTTTTTTGTGTTTTTGATGATATTTAATTTTTTTGGATTTTTGGTGTATCTTCGTAGACAACAATCTACAAAATCTCTCCTCGAATCAAACTCTTGATTAAAGAAGCCTCAAAGGAATGAAAACGATCACGTGGAGTGAACGCCTTCGAATGACTTTAGAACTTTGGTGAAAACCAAATTGTTCACGAGGGTTTAATCACAAAGAAAACCAAGCAAATATAGTATACGTATTAATACTTTGGGCGGCAAAACCCTCGATTAGCCTTCAAAATCAAAATACTCACAAGCAAGCGGGGAAACGAGGCGGCGCGAAGCACTTAAGAGCCTTTTTCCTTAGGGTATATTTTATAATACCCGCCTTATACCCACCTTATAGTTCGTATTTTTCAAAATCGAGCTTCTCGAAAGTATTTATCTATTTTTGCCTTTTCTTTTTGTTTGAGATTCGAATACAATGATCGAGTGATGAAATCCCGAATCAAGGTTGTGTTTTCACACTTTTGGAGATATTGTATATTGATTGTGATACTTAATACAATATATTAATAATATTCACAAAGAAAAACCGAGAAAACCGATAATACGTGTTAAGGGAGTTCCACTTAACACAAATACTATTATGGATAATATCAAAAACAAAATTTTCCAAATTAAATCACGACACACCTCCCCGGCAGCGGCGCCAAAATGGTTGTGGAAAAAAAAACACGTCTCTTGTTTAGGAAAACAAAAAGAACGTATATGAGCGGTAAGTATCGAGTGATGATTTTAGGAAAAATCAACACTAATGACCCACAATCACTTAAAAGAGATGAAAGATTCGTTTCCCAAGGAGGTATGGTGTTGTGAATTAACTTGTATATATTTGAGATTAATATTGATGAGAATGAATGACGGTTTCTTGGAAATTACACTATGACGTAAAAAACGAAAACGTAAAACCGTAGAAAAACCACAAAAATTAAAAATTATTAAAACCAAAAACAAAATATCAACAAGGATAAAAACAAGTCTAAAATAATATAAATAAAGTTAAAAATCCAACAAAGATATTTTAAAACCTTTTGTTAATTAAATAATTAATTTTAAATGCTAATTAAAGCCCTAAAATTAAATTTAACTAATTCAAAAGTCAAAAATATGATTTTATTGAACAATTACTTAACTTATATTATTAGAAGACTAAAAAGTAATTTTCTAAAAATTAAATCCTATTAAAACTATTTTTAAAACTCTAAAAATGATTTAAAATAAAAACTAATTAAACTTAAAATAATTATAAAAATAAATCTAAAAGCTAGAAAATTATTCTAAAAATGGAAATAGTCCTAATTAATGACAAAGAACCTAGAAAAAATGAAAAAGAAAGAAAAATAAAATTTTGAAAATTAATTAATAAAATAATATTAAAACACTGTCTTGCGCCGCAGTGCTTGGGTCTTGCGGCGCAACGTGTGAAACGAGATACCCAAGATCAGCAGAACCTTCAGTTGCGCCGCAACGTTTATTCCTTGCGCCGCAACTTGTGAAACGGGAAAACCAAAATCTGCAGCTCCTTGTGTTGCGCCGCAACAGGTTGGTCTTGCGGCGCAATTGGTGTGACGGACCAGCTATGAACTTTAGCACAAGCAGGTTTGAGCTTGTGTTTTGCTTGAGATTTTAAGCCAAGAGGACTTGGGCTTATTGAGCTTATTTGGATGAATATTTTGGACAAAAGGGCACTCTTGTGATCCTTTGATCACAAGAAGTCAAGACAAACAAGCACAAATCACTTAGCACTCAAATTCAAGAAATCAAATGCATCAAAGATCATGAAAAACCAAGCAATATAGCAATATGCAGATTTTTAACACCCTTTTTACCTTTTAAACTCAACAAACTTGTTCAAATCTTGTTCCAAACTAATTAACTACTTACTAATAACCTTAATCAACCCTAAACAAGCAATCTAACACCTTTTAATTATCAAAACAAATCTAGATGTCCTGCTTAAACCTGTTGCCAAACACCCTTTTAAAATCTAAAAACCAACTTTTAACATACCAACATGCTTACAAAAGCTACCAAATTGATTCCAAGTGCATCTAACATGTAAACATACACACTAGAACACAAATCATGCAATATAAACACACTTAATCACCAAATCACTTAAGATCATACAACTAGCTATTTTTGAACTTTTTCAAGGTAAAAGGAAGATACCTTAGGTTCTTACATCCAAGAACCTAGAGGATGAAAATCCTCCTCCAATCCAACCCGGGTTGGAGCTGAACTAAATCAACAAGCCTTCAACCTATTTGAACACAAAACAAAGAAAACAAGAACAAAAATAATTTGATATAATATGATTCTTTTTTTTCTTTTTTTTAAAACTCTTCCAAAACCTTTTTAATCTTCTTAAAATGTTTCTATAACACTTAAATCACCAACAAACATGAACTCCTAACAACAAAAACCTTTTGAGAAGATTTTACCAAAATCTCTCAAAATCTCAAAACCTTAAACAACTTTGAAAATCAAAGTTGCTTAACCAATAAACAAAGTGGAACTCAGAATCAATCTCCTCACAACACACAAACTTTTAAAAACAATAAAAAAGGAATTACACTTGAATATTTCAAAAACCAAACTTTTTATTTCTTTAAAAAGGAATTACATGTGAGAGACTAGAAACTGGAACAAGGGCTTCACACAAGTTGTGAGCTCCTTTTATAGAGCCTATAGAACATCCTAGAAGCATAAAAACATAAAACCCTAATACATAGAAAATCCCAAATGTGCCCTTGAATGATTTTGAGTGCATTTTGTCCTCTCATTTGATCTTGAACGTTTATTTTGCTTTGGGAGGAAGCAAATAATCTTGGCCATTGATTTAAGCCACGTCATGAGCTTGGGGGCTAAGGAATGATGTGATTGGTGGATTGGGGAATTGGGGTTTTGGTGCATATGAGTGGGATGCAGGTTTTTAGGAGTGGGATAGGTTTTGGCATGTGTGAATTACTTGTGTGCAAGTTTAATTGGTTTTTACCCAAGTAAATATGAGGGTAAAATCTGGGGTGGTAAGAATGATGAATAGTACTCATTTGATCCGAAATTGGGGGTGGTGTGGGTGTTAGGCGCCCTTTTCTTTTAAATCTTTCACAGTTGGCAATTTTGGCCCTTGTCTTTTGGAATTTTTGGCTTTTAAAGATTTTCAGCCTAAAATCTCCTTTCCTTTGTTATTAACTTTCCCACTTTGACAATTTTGGCACCAACTTTTGATTAAAGGTTATCAAGGATGTAATTTGACATTTGGTGATTTTTCAAGGACTAATCTTGGACAATGTTGATCTTCAAAGGTCTTCAATGAGTCTTTCACTTATTGAGGGATCATTATTGGCAATTTGAAATTGTTGAGGGACTAATCTTGCCATTTCTTCAAAGTTGAAGGACCTTTTTGCAATTTTGACAAACTTAAGGGACCAAACTTGTAATTATTAATATACAAGGGTTTTAAGTGTCATTTCTTCAATAGATGATGATCAATCTTGTTTTGTCTTCAAGTCTTCAAGGGTATTTGATGAAAATTCCATGATTAGGGCTCGGTTCATTGCACGGCTTCGTTTCTCGTGTCCGTTTTTCCTTGTATCTTGTGATCTTTTGTCTTTTTCACGATATCCATACCTAAAATACACAAGTAAACAAACACAAGCATATATATGGTATTTTATGACATTTTAGTGCATTTAAAGCCCGAAAAGAACGATGAGATCATGTATAAATGCCATCTCATCAGTCATCGAAAATAAGACGTTCCAACTCATTTAGTTCATCCTCGATCTTGGAAAGGTCGACCTCACTCGTAGGTGGAAGTGAAGGCATAAGAGCTAGCTCTCGTTCAATGATTTCCTCAATCTCGGGATCAAACTCATAATCATCGTACTTCACATGTTTCTTCTTAGGAGAATCAAAAATAGCATGTGGATTTCGAAGTACGTGATCAAGCTCGGCAAAATCGCCATCGTCATCGTCAAAGAAAGAGTCGATGTGAGCACTCACAACCATGGACTTACAAGCACTAGGGCTATGCTTAGGTGACTTTTCTAAGACGAGGGGATCGATGTCGATAAACCCATTAGCCTCAACGGGTGTTGGGCTAGGCAAAGGAGGCACTTCGATGGAGTTAGAAGTTGAAGCCTCAAAGACGTGGTCCTTCGAAGGTGGTGAAGACGAATCCATTTTGGTCATTGTCGTGATGGCATTAACGTCACCCTTCGGAATTGGTGGTTCACTTGTTTCGCTAAAAACATCCCAAAGTGAGTTTTCATCCATAAATTTACACATACCCTTTTGAATTAGGTACACGTACTCTTTATCATTAAAATCATCATCCTTAAAACCGTTTTTCTTAATTCTTTCAAAACATGCATCAAGCTTCATTCTTTCCGCTAAAGTAAACATTTTGAAATCATTAGAATTTGAATCATTAGGTTTTGAAACCTCGGTTTTTTCATTCTCATAAAATCCTTGGGATTTTCTAGCGAAAAAGTCTATTTTCTCATCCCCATATCTCATAGTAAGTCTCCCCTCGTGAACGTCGATTACGGTTCTAGCCGTCGATAAGAATGGTCGGCCTAAAATAATGGGACATTTAGGGTCACACTCGTAATCAGATATAACGAAATCCGCGGGAAAAACAAACTTTCCAATCCTAACATAGACATCCTCGGCTATTCCAATTGGTATAAGTGGAGTACAATTTGCAAGCTCGATAGTCATGTTTGTGGGGGTAAGCAAAGGCAATCTCATCAATTTCCATAGAGAATGAGGCATGAGATTGATGCTAGCACCTAAATCGGCAAGGGCTAAACATCCCTCAATCTCGGAAAAATCACAAGGTAGTAGAAATTGGCCCGGATCCTTTTCCTTTCTCGGCATACGCCTTTTGGGTTTTTTAAGAAGGATCGATGCACAAGTTTCTTCAAGGGTTACTTTGGTAAGGTCGACAAAGCTCTCTTTTTGAACCGTGGATGGAATTTGAGGTACACGAGGGTGTGCACTCCTTTCCTTGGTCGCCACGTTCACCCCATCGACTTTAGAACAAGAAGACGTCTTAGAAGTCGAGGGTTGAGAGGGATAAACAACACGGAATCCTTCAAGGTTAGGGGTAATCACACGACCTTTCTCACGAGACGAGGCGGCTTTACATTGTTCTTTCGGATTAGCAACGGTGTCACTAGGTAACGAACTTGATGACGAACCCGAGGCTTTGTTCATAATGGCCGAAAACATCTTTTTAATATCTATTTGCCCTTGCTCAATCTTCGTGTTTTGCAATTTCAAAGTATTTGTAAAGTCGTTTTTCAAAGTACCAATTTCTCCCTCTAATCGTCTCATATTAGCCTCATTCGTTTTCATGTAATTTTGAAAATCGTTTGACGAACTATTTTGATTTGAATTAAAGTTCCCCGGCAGCGGCGCCAAAAATTGATGTAGAAAATAATATACGTGTTTAGGAAAACAACGTATAAAAGCGGCAAGTATTAAGTTATACGATTTAGGAAAACCGTAAAACCGAATAAATGCGGGTTCGTTCTCGAAGGAGGTGTGTGTTATGTGTGCCAATTATGTAAAATAACAATGTTTGGATTAGTGACGTTTTTGGTTTAAAGAGAGAAAAATTAAAGACGAGCTACGACTACAATTAAACTACGACGTTGACGTAAAACGCGAACGTAAATACGTAAAACGTGACGAAATTAAAAATAAAACCTAAAAATTAATTAAAATATTAAACTAAGTCTTAAATAATATAAATAAGAATAAAATTCCAACAAATATATTTTAAAACCTTTTATTAATTAAATATTCAATTTTTAATGCTAATTAAAGCCCAAAAATTAAATATAATTAACAAAATGCTCAAAATATTAATTTATTGAACTAATAACTAACTTATATTATTTAAAGACTAAAAACTATTTTTCTTAAATTTTTAAAACTATTTTTCTATTTTTAATCACTAAAAACTATTTTTAAATTAAAATAATCATAAAAAAATAATTAAATAATGACAAAATTAATCTAACAATTTTAAAAATCCTAAATTATCCTAAAGAACAGTAGAAAATTGAAAAAGTTTGAAAAATGTAAAAATTTGCACTAAAAGACAAAACTAGTTAATAATTAAACCCTAATTAACTTAATTTAATTATAAAAAAATAATTAAAGAGTGAACAGTGACTAATTTTAAAACTAAAAATCCTAAATTAATATTCTTAATCTATAAAAAATTTTAAAACAGAAAAATATGACTTTTTTACACTAAATGACAAAAACAGTATAATTAAAAAGTAATTAAAATAGCACTTTAATCTAAAAAATAGCAAATGAACAGTAACCTACAAATAAATTAAACTGAAAAATCAAAATTAAAATAAGAAAAATATTGGAAAAAGAATTAAAGTCTAAAACCTATTTTACTTCAATAAAGACAAAAAATCAAAACCCTGAAAAGTGACATGTGGAGAACTTCTTGTCTGCTTGCTAAGCAGTGGGAACTTTAACACTGGCAGTGGGAAATGGGTTCCCACTGCTAGTTATAAAAAAACGTTTTGGTGACTGTTTGAGCTTAGGAAAGCTCTTGCTTGATTTTTGCTTGGACAATGGGGCACCCCTACACTCAGTGGAGTGTAGGGAGTCTGGTAATGCAATAAAAACAGCAAGTATTTAACAAGAATCACACACAAATAGTCTTATAAAGTTACTGTATGTTGCTAGCAAGTTACTGGTGAACAGTAGCTGATCTATTGGGCACAAAAACGAATTTTAAGTGATTAAATCTTGCATCTCATCCACCCAAATCACATATAAGCCAAACACAAACCTGTCTTGTCCTATAATCTAACTAGCAACAAGAATTCAGAACCAAATTAACAAAAACTAAGCTGAAAAAGAAGGACTTTCTGATTTGCTATATTTACCAAACTGTTATCAAGCAAACTTGCTTAAAATACTACCAAACTTAAAACAAAACACCAAAACAACCCTATTACTACCTCTTGAGTATGTTTAGATTGCTTTAAAGCCAAAGGGTTATCAAACTCCTAGCTTAATATGCAGACCCAAACACCCCCTTATATTTCAGTAACTAACTTTAATCAAACCAAATCTATAAAAAACTGACTTAAACTGATTACCAAAGGCCTAAACAAGCATATAAACCTATATGAACATAAATAAGCAGACCCTAACACATCAAACAAGCAACCTCTCAAAATTCATGCACTTCACATAAAACCTAAAAAAATACCAAATGGGGTTCAAGCCATTACCCAAGCTGAGGCCTTCCAAGTGGAGCTGTTTTAAGCTTTTGTGAGCTTATGGATATGTAGAGAGACCCTGCTGAGGTTCAACAACAGAACCAGGGTTTGTTCAATATCTTCAAAATGAGAAAAAAATGGAATAAGAGATGAAGGTTGGTCTTGTTTGATTCCTTGTAAACTGCACAAACACAAACAAACCAAGAAGATAAAGCAAGCTGATAAGCCACACAATAAAATCCGTGTCAAGGAGCTTATTGTAAGGCTTATAGCAATAAGCTGTTAGAGAAAAAATAAACAAGGTTTCTGAAAATCTTTTGAAACCCAAACAAGGTTTTTCTTTTTTTTTATAATCTATTGACCCAAACTAACAAAATCAGTATATCTATTTTAAATTTCCACTTTCACTTCCTTTTAAAATAGATTCCAAGATTTTATCACTTTTTGCCAAGAACTTCAAAGACTGATTTCTGAAAAATCAGTTGAGGTAAGAACAACTTAAATCCCTTTCACTAAGTTTTCTAAACATAACCCTTACACTAAAAAAAACACTTTAAATGGAACACAATAATTTGTAAACGTTTAAACATTCATTTTCATTACTAATAAAAACTTTTACAAAAATTGGAACGAAAAAAATGAGTTGTATTTACAAGGCTATTTATACAGCTCATTGGAAAATTCTAGAATTGAAGCTAAACAAGAAACCCTAATAAGCTAATTTCCTACATTGCCCTTGCTTGAAATCTTGGTCAAATGGCTTGAAAATCGTCAAATGGTATCATGTGAGTTTGCCAGTTGTTGTTTGTGATCTGAGGCGTTCATTGGGTCCTTGGGGACCAAGGAGATGCTTAGGAAGCGTTGGATGACTGTAAGATTCGCTTTTTGCCATATTCGGTGAAGCAGGGGAGGACGGGGGACCCACTAGAGGTTATGGGTTGGTGTTTTGTGAGCTGGGTTTTAGTTTATGTGGGGTTAATTGGTGATCTGGAAATGGGTGGGGTTTAATTTTGGGGATTAAGGATGGGGGTAATTAGGGTTCTTAGCTGGGGATTAAGGGTAAATTAGGGGAGATGGGTGAACAGTTCGTGTTTGGCGCCCCAAAATTAATATAATAATCCGTTTAAAAACGAATTAAGTATTAATTTAGGTTTGACTGGGTTGAGTTGATGGGTATGGGCTTGGTCGGGTAAGTTTGGATCCGGGTTTGTAAATTGGGTGGGTCTGGTGACGTGTAAGGCTAGGATAGGTTGTGGGAGTTTGAGTGTTTGACATTTTTGGCCCCCCAAGGTTCTGAACTCCTTCACTTTGTGATTAACAGCAATAACTTCAATACCCTTAGTAAATAAGTTTGGCAGATTGTCAAATATGGCACAATACTTTTGCAAATTTTTGTATTAAGGGCCATATAAGCATTTTCTTCATTCTTCAAGGGCTAATCATGCAAAAATCTTGAAACTCAAGGGACCCAAATGTAATAATTGTGATTTACAAGGGTATTAAGTGACAAGTCTTCAAAATTAGAGGGACCATTCTTGCCAATTCTTCAATCTTCAAGGACTTGACTAGAAATTCATGAATCGGGCTTGGTTCTTTGTGCGGCTTCGTTTCCCGTGTTCGTTTTTGCTTTATTCTTGTGATCATTTGGTGAATTCACGATATCCATACCTAAAATACACAATGAACAAACATAGGCACATATATGGGTATTTTGACGATATTTTAAGCGTTTTAAGCCCAATTTGGACGGTGAGACTATGTATAAATACAGTCTCATCAAAGATTGTGAAAGATTAAATTTTATGAGATCTGCAAGAAGTGAAAAAATAGGGACATATTGTTAGAGACATCTACATATGTGCCCGTACCATTTTTTTCTGAGTCGAATTTACTCATCTGTTGATATTGTCTTCATTTATAATTGATGTCCCCTTCTTGTCCAATTCTCTCGTGGTGAGATTCTTTGGAAACTTTACTAATTATCGAGTATTAATACCCTACTGGGTGTATCGACGTTCCTATCATTTCTTTTGATTAGATTTCATTTGAATGACCTGGGTAACGATCCGAGGAGCTTTCAAATGCGTACTCAAATTATGAAAACATGGGATATGTTCATATTCGTTAATATTTTTGTCTTGATCTGCTTTGAAATTCTCTCGCGTAAATCATGTGTTGACCTTACTCTTTTAAGGTTGCTATGTCTCCAAATATCCTGGAATTTGTGAAAGGATTATGAGTTATTATTAGTCTTTTGAGATGTTCACATCTTATCAACGGTAATGAAACTGGAAAGTTGATAGTGCCAGTAGAATGGATTGATTGATTATGACATGAGGTCATTGTCTTAATTGATGGGAACTCGAGTAGAATTCCCCTAAAAGATAAGATGTTGATTATCAAAAGTGATCTAAATAATTCCTGATGGATGACCATATCCTGCATTTAGACTTGAAATTATACCATGAATGGTTGTGAACTAGTCATAGATCTTGTAATCTAGGAAGAACTTAAAAGTGAATTTATTAAAAGATGTTTCTGTTAATTAAAATTTTTGGAGGTATTTGCTGATTACTTACCTAGACTTTCCCCAATAAGGCAAGTTGAATTTAGTATTGATTATATTCCTGGTGCTGCACATGTGGCATGTGCACTGTACGTCAGCACCATCGGAATTAAAAGAATTACCGTTCAACTGAGTGAATTGCTAGAGAAAGATTTTATTCTATCGAGCTCGTCATCATGAAGAGCTATGGTGTTATCATTCCTTATATTTATTGATTACCGTGAACTAAGTAAAATTGACGATCGAAATCGATATCCATTACCCAAGATGAAAGATTTGTTCGATCATTTACAAAGTTCTAGCGTATATTAAAAAATTTGATCCACGTCATGGTTATCATCAACTTTGCGTCCGCAAACAAGATTATCTATTCCAATCACTACATCCAGAACTCGTAATGAACATTATGAGTTTCATGTTATGTTGTTTTGATTGACCAATGCACATGTAGCATCCATAAATTTGGTGAACCACGTGTATAGGCTGTAATTTGATAAATTCATGTTGGTGATCATTAAGGACCATCTGTTTGTCTATAAGAATAAGGAGTTAATAATTATTTATAAACTGCCCGGAGTTGTCCAAGCAATGAAAACCTGTATCTTGAGTATTTAACATGTGATTTAAGGCTTAATCCTTTACATTATTTGACCATGTGATTAATAGATAATGGAATCTATACCGACTCTTCAAAAATTAAAGCCATTTGAGACTTTGGGTTTTACCAAAAAGAAAGTGCAAAAATGTTTTGACAAATATTTATCAAAGGATTCTTAAGGAATCATTCCCTTATACCCAGAACATTTAACTAAACTCCTTTAGGGGTAAATGTTTGTGCATACCCCAAGACAACCTAAGAGGGATTGAGGAAACCATTTAAACCATGACTTGAAATTTGAAACGATAATTTTTGCTTGTCAACTAAGAAAATTTTTACCAAAGTATAAACCAAGATTTTTCAAACATTTACGAATCTTATTAATTATTTTCGATAAATCAAAAAAAAAATCGTGTTAACTAAATTGAAATTTATATTTGAACATTTTTCTATAATTGGACGAACTGAGAAAATTTAAAACTTTTTTACGTTTACATTTCATAAAAATTAAATATTTATTATTTAATTACTTGTACTATTTATCGACGCTTTAAACGTCAGATTGAGCAAAACTGATGAAAATAATAAGTGAGACGGAATTAAAACATAAAAAATATGAAGAAATAATTTTTGAGTGAATTGTGGTCATGATAATTATTTCATCAGAAAAGGTGAATGTAGATACTGACACATTATATAGAAAGGATAATATAGATAATAAAAGGGGTTCGCGGCTAATGTGAACCATTAGAATTGAGAAGTCGGTGGCGTAAAATGTATAAAAGGCCGCTTGTGGTGGCTTGAACACGGAGGATTTCGAGATTTAGTCATGTTGGAATCTCATAAGATTAAGTATTCTATTCATGACATTTCTGATTAAATGTATCTATACTTGAAGAAGTTATACTGATGGCAAATTATGAAGGCAGACATCGCCTCATACATTAGTAAACATCTAACTATTGCAAAGGTCATCATCTGAATTTGATTTGAATTGGGTCATCATCGACAGACTGACCAAATATGCTAATATCATTCCTGTTAATGATAGATTCTCGATGAAGAAATTGACTCTTTTGTATTTAAAGGAGTTGTGTAAACATAGTGTGCCTATATCGATCATCTCTATCAAGATCCTCGATTCGCATCGAATTTCTAGAGATTTGCTCAGAAGTCATTGGGAACGAACCTTGATGAGAGTACTGTTTGCCACCCCAATCGAAGGGACGAGGTAAAGTAACGATACATAACACTAGAAGTGTTGTTTTATGCTTGAATAATTGACCTTTGGTAATAAACCGTATAATTGCTTTCCCTTGGAGAGATTATCATTGATATTTATCGTATTTGGAAAGAGATCTAATCTTGTGAGGATCTAAATATGAGAGCATTTGTATTTAGGAGTTGGGATGAAGATACCCGAAATACACCCATTGTGAGTTGGACATGTCTTTTAGGTTTAAGGTTGCCTATGATGACAAACCTAACCTTACAAGATACCCGACCCACGAGACCTGAAATGATTGTTGAAATTAGGATTTGATTATTGACTGCCAGTAGTGGGAAGGAGGTTATGTGAATATGAAATGTAGATCTAGTGCAGGATGGGTAGCAAAGTTATGCCAAAAATTTTCACCTTGGAAAAATGAATTGATGATCTGAAAGATCATGGGAAATAAGTCCCCGTTGTATGGGACCATTGAGATAATGTAAAAGTTGATTTGAAAGGCATATAAGGTGGATCTACCCTAGGACTTCAAGGGCTACGTGAATTATGTTTCGTATATAGAACTTGATAAAACAACTATCAAGTGAGAATCTGATTACTTCTTAATGAAGTTTGGATCGGCAAAGAGTTGCATTCATCAGAAACCCGTGAACAATATGGATAGAGAAAGTAAGTCAACTTAAGCCTGACCGTATTCCCGTAGTTATGTTTGATGAAACTCGCGTATTGTAATGAATTACACTTGAGAGAAAAGACCAAATGTGGAGGAAATACCCACATGGCTTTAACTCTATAAGAAGCGAGTAGTCAGATAAATCGATCTTTGAGGACAAAGATCTTGTTTAGGGGTAAATGCTGTGATAATCCTTCAATTTATGGTTGATATTTTATTCTCAAGTATTATTTAAAAATTTTATTTTAATGTTATATTATGAACTCACTCAGTTTTGGGAAGAAATTTGGGTTTACGTCTTGAAATAGCATCGACTACGTTTAAACCGGAGAATTCTACGTTATGTGCTTACGTTTACATACACCGTTTTGGTGACAGTCCGACATTTCAGGAAATAAATTTATCCTTGAATATTATTTTGGAATTTTAAATCTGTGTTGGTTCATAAACTCACAAATTTACGAGAAGATATTAGGACTTACGTGCATAATTTAACATCCTGTACGACTAAACCGAAAACCCTAGGTTTACGTATTTACGTTTTTGAACTCCGTTTTTTATGAGACAATTTTTATTAGATTTGTTTTGTGCCGTTGATTCATAATTTATAAAAACGTTTTTCGTAAAACGACCCGAGGGAACGTAAATCGAGGAAACTAGAATCGAGGAGTACCCGTAAATTAGCGGAGATGATACAAGTTTACACTTGCCTCACCTCCACTATGGGTGGCAAGACTTAGCCAACACACTATATGTGGTGTCAAGTTTATATCACACTAAGGACACATGTCCTTAGTGCATACACAAACCACCAAACTAACAAAACTAGCTACACCATAAACCATTTCTCATTTCATACATGCAAAACCACTCAAACACTCTCTTGTCTCTCTATGAACGTCCATAGCCACCCTCCTATCACCATTTTCATCAAATTTTAAACATAAACAAAGGCTATAATCAACATATGTTGAAGCCTACTTGAAGAGATGAAGATTGGAGGTGATTATATCATGTGAAAAGGAGTTTTCATGGAGGTCTTTGGGATGATTATCAAGAAGGAGTTTAGGGCTGATTTCATGGAGGTGTTCATCCATTTGAAGCACTCAAGAAGCTGCCTTGCTAAATTTGAAGATTTGGTAACAAGGAACCAAGCCTTGTTCATCAAAATCCCATCTTTTCATCATCTTGGTGGTATAGAGATTATTTCTCCCTATCATCTTGTTATTTTGAATATGTAATCTTGTATTTTCTTCATTTATGTATATGTATATGATGATGAATGATGATCAAAATATTATGTGGGGATTTGGTGTTGATAAATTTGGTTAAAATGATTAAAAGCTACATGAAAGGATGTTAAAATCATGGCTAAAAATGTAGGCTGTATAAAACAGTAAAGAACTATATGATAACTTATTAAAGTGGCTTGGATAATTTAATATACAGTAAGGTAAGTGACTTGTACATATGTGAGAGTTGGCCACATAATGGAATCCATAAAATGAGTAAGATATGATCAAAACATTATTGAAGTCCAAATCTATATAGTCTGTATTAGACGAACTGTTAGAGACATTTAGATGTTGATTAAGCAGTAGCTAAAACTGAGTTAATTGTAGCACATATCATTTAGTTTGTCCTGCACAAAAATGAGCTTCTATCTCCTTTTAGAACTCAAGATACGGTAAAAATGATGAAAGTGAAATTCATAATCAGATTTGTAAAATAAAAGTATATATTATAAAATTAGCACTCAAGTAAAACTAATATAAAATGTATACCTAAAACCCACTAACTTATATATTACTTATAAATAAGTATATACTTTGATAAGTAAATGGGACATTTTATAAAAATGGCAATTTGATATGTTTTATAAGTTATAAAACTATATACATAAGTTTTACGTCTTTTCGGCTAAAACCGAAAGATTAACATTTTCGTCAAATAAAACTTAGACGGTCGGACCCGTCTAATGTAAACTTTTTATAACTCATATACTGATGTATAAGTACATTTGACAAGTAAAAACCGATAAAATCCGAGCTTTATGAGTTATGGACATTAACGGGCCAAAGTAGCCTTATTGGACTATTGACTCAACTAGTTTGGATAAACACTAATGGAGTTACTCATTGGGCTTAACCCACTTGGGCCCAACATATGAGAGGACTGGTATAAAAAGTATAAATGGGCTAATATAATGTATTGGAATTTAATGAGCTTATTAGGCCTTGATATGGAATTGGATTGAAACTAGTGTAACTAGTCAAAAAATTGACTAACACATAACACTATAATGTGTATGAAGATATAAACTCCCACATGATCATCATCATACTAATGATATTATCATATATACATAGCCATTGTTTTTATAAAATTCATTGGACAAGAGTCTAAGACGAGTATTATTTGTCTAGGTTTCCGTGATTGAAGCACGTACCGTACATCCAAATCACCGATAACCGCCTTCCCACATCAACGTGAGTTCATAGCCTCGCACTCTTTTAAATGTTTTATGAAATGTTTTATAAACCTGCGAGGGAGATAACATGTTAGTTTTAATAAAATAGGACACCAGTTGTCCCGACTATTTGCTTATTGATTTGGACCCTAATGATTGTATGACCCGATGAATGATTATATGACCCGATGAATGAAATGAGATGGATTATTATTAGTTAGGTTATGTCACTAAAAGTCCCATTAGCATGAATTGTGAACTACCGGGATTTGGTAGACGCTTATGCATATAATAGTACTATTTGGGGAAGATCACCCTAGTTCACGCCTTGACGGTTGATCCCCGTCGTGCCACATTGATTGGTATGCATATTTATGTATGAGAAGACTTATATAAGCGTGATTATTGTGATGACACACTGTTTTAGATGGGCAAGATGGAAATTACGGGCTAGATACCCGTTGTTTGTTATAGTAAGGTAGCAATGTCATGTGGCTTATGATAATCCAATAATGAAAATACTGCTATACGCATTGAATTACAATATATTGCCTGACTAGCAATACAGGGTCTTATTATTGATATTATGTTCGTGTTTTGGTTTTTCATAACCATATTCATATAACGGTTTTTATTTAACTCTATACAACGTTATAAGACGTATTGTATGATGTTTTTGCGACATTGGTTCGTATAATGGTTTTGACGGCAAAAGTCTATAGTATGATTTACAAAAAAGATTTGTATAAAATGTTTTTGGCTTATTTTATGGCCTACGACAAAGAATTGTACAAAATGATTTTCGGTAATAATTTTATACCAATGATATATTAACGGATTTCATTAAACCCTATGAATTCACTCGGCATTTTCGCTGACCTTTTCTTTTAACATGTTTTATCTCAGGTACTTGAAGGTAATTCTCGGGAAGACGACAAAAATTCATGGCCCGCACTTAAATAACAATTTCCATTCAAATGTTTTGTAAAATTGTATGAAATACTATGACTTGGGACCTATGTAAATTTGATATTCAGAATGGAAAATGGTTTATTATTAAACGACGCGATTTTAAGCGTTGTCTATGATTTGAGTAATGTGCTATCTCGTAACACCAACGACTCTTCCACTGAACTATAGTATGAATATTTTTGGGGGTGTAACAAAAAGAAGGCAGCGGGCATACACTCATTTCTTCCATGGCTGCGGTGAGCTTGGGGTCGGCCTTCTGATAGTTCTCGGTTCAATAGCTTCTCATTATGCGCAGTCGCCAAGCCTCTTGAAGTACCCTCATTGATGACGGCTATGACGGACTGGGAGAATGTGGCTCGTAGGGAGAGGTCTTCCAAAGCAACAATTGCGGCAAGGCGCAGACCATGGCGCACTAACCACCATTTCTCAGCTATCTCCTTCATTAGGCATGGGTACACCTCCTCATCTATCTCGATGCTCAGCCTCTTCAATTGGCAGTTGAGGTCGCTCACATCCTCATTTACCCTCGCACCCAGAGCATCAACATTAGCAACAACCTATCTTTCCCCTCCTCAAAAGCCCCCATGGCAGCAATGTTGGAGGCCTTTATCTGGCTAAGATGGGTGCGCTCTTCCTCCAGGGCAGCAGATAATATGTTTCTTTCTTGAGTTAGGGAATGGAGGAGGGCGGCATCTTTTCTTCCTCTCTCGGCTTTTTGGTCTATTTTTTTTGCATGTCGCCAAGAGCGGAGGATTTTTCATCAGTAACCTGCCTCAACTTTTCCTCTGTCGTACGGAGTTGGGCAGGCAACTCAAGGAATCTATTCTTGAGGTGCGATGTTAAAGTCACCTGCTGCGCCGCTAGATAACTTTCCTCATCGGCTAAGACAGAGTCACTCATTCCTTCAAGTACTACCCTTCGGCCAAGAGGCACGATGTTGTCTAGGAAGCTCGCGCAGTCAAAAGCACTTGTAATATTGGATGATGCGGGGAGCTCCCAGTCAGGGGAAAAGGTAGGATCTTGGGAGAATGCATCCTCTCCTACTGATGAAGCCTATTTTTGGGGGGAGGGTGTTGTCTTGGCTTTTGTAGAAGATCTTTCCTGTTCGTCGCTGCTGCATACAAGTAATAGTTAGATGGACGTTTAAAGTATGATCCCGTAGAAATGCAGCGGGGAATGAATAGTCTATGCTACCATATGGGAGGAAATTGTTACCTCATATTGATGGTCGCGGGGGAGTGCGTGGAGGGGTCTTTGCAAGATTCTCTTCAAATTCTTCCTCCATAGTGCGCACCCCTGTCCAGGAGGGACCAGCCCCGGTGCTTGCGACTTTGTGGGAGATGATGGGGGGCTTCTACATCTTTTTCCTAAGGAGATAAAGTCCTTTTCCTCAAACTCATCCGTGGTTTTTCGGCATCTTTGGTATATTCATCTGACGACAGTGAGGAGCTAAGAAATGGTGGTGGTTGTTGAACGGGTTGGCTGCTGTTCTAACTGTTGCATTTATGGGGATGCTGGCGGCTGGTTAGCGTCGGGGCCTTCGCTCCCTTGGGCGGTCGATGGCTCTTCAATCTCCAAATCCATGGTATTCCTCTGCGCGCAGTCATGAAGTGATTCTTCATTTTCTCGTTGAGGGCGAGACAACACCATCAACTTTTGGGGAATGCACCGCAGGCAAGGTCAAGAACATCCATAACTACGAAAAGAAGAAAATAGAAAACAGGGAAACATATTTCAGTATCCTAATGTGCGATGGTACTTACAGAAGGTTATGATGGAGGCGGGAAGGACCACTAACCCTGGCCTCTCTCACTATAGAACGCTATTACCATGTGCTCACCACAGATGGGTGCGCGGCTTAGGCCAAGAGTGACTAACACACTCTCTGGGTAGTGTTGTACAGGGATGCGGTTGTTGTTTAGAGTCTCCGCATCTGCAGAGTTGTAGGAGTCGGGGTTAGGTAGGTGGTCCTTCCTCACGGTGTCAGGGGTCAAGAATGGAAAGTGGAAGGGAAAGGCGGCGTCATCAACCCAGAAGAATCTATCAGTCCAATTCCTTAAAGAATCTATCTTTCCATCAAAGCATTGCATACCACCCTTTCGCTTAGAAAAGACACCCAGCCATTGGCTAAATTCCTTTGGTAGGATAAGTGGAAAAGATCTACTGTGGGGTCTATGTCTAGGGTGCGGCAGTTTATTTCGAAATTTGAAATTTTCGCTGCCCCTATGCAATGTATCTGGGAGACGTGGGTCTAGTAGTGTATTAATACACTCAGAAGAAAGCGCGACATGGGTATACGCTGGTTTGTGTAATCGAAGTAACGGGTGTACAACCCTATCTTCCCTGCGGGGAACTAACTTATAGTGTGTTGGGGGTTAGGAACTTATGGGTGAAGATAATCGGGTATGTAGAATTCAGAGGTGATTTGATCTAGCTGATCAATGGTCAAGATGGACGTGATATTGGTTAGTTATTTTACCATGGTGCTGTGTGTACAAAAATATAGTGGTCGCGCAGATTACCTTAATAAGAGATCTGGTGATGATGGTAAATAATATAAGCGTTAATGGTGGTTTGAAGGTTTGTAGAGGGTAAACAGTCAAAAGGAGGAGTGATGGGTTCATATAGGCTTCCTTAGTTTTACTGTTCATGGTCAGATGTGTACCACATGTCCCCCACTTGCTACATCTAACGATAGAATGTGAAGGGGTAACTATGACGTGGCACGCACTTTTTCCGAGTACCAAGGTGGTTAGGTGAAAGGGGGGTGTTTTTCTTCTTGGCGGGAATGTTTCAAATCTGAGTTTATGCTTAGACTACGCGACTATTTATGTTTGATTCTAGTCTAGTAGCTGCACTTAGCACCTGCGACCACTAGACTGGGGGGAAATGATGACGTATAGTCCCTAGTTGGTCTGGATAGTCCGACTCACGGGTACTACCCGCATCCATCATGAATGGATTGGATACTTGTGTGATGTGCGCACATGGCCCATAAGGCCTGATAAGACGCTATCGTACAAGAGTTTAATTACTTAGCCAAGTCCTCGTTGTAGTGCGACAGGATCAAACAGAATATAACTTATATTATAGTTATATTCTCCTAAGGAAAAGGGATATACACTTGGCTTAGTTGGATAATGAAGATCAAGCTATTTCAAGTCATTATATCTTCCTTAGGCCGCAAGAACAGGGAGCCCAGCCTGGACTCTCTCGAGTATAAAAGAAACCCCTCCGGTTCCATAAAGGTATGATATACACAATACCCTAAACACTAATATACTCAAATCGATTACTTACTCTCACACTGGAGTCTAATCGTGGATAACAAACCCACGGTAAGCCTAACGGTGTCTGTTTAGTACGCAGGGTCCCAAAACAAGTTTCACTTGGTACGAGAGCCGGAGTCCACAAGACCCCAAATTAAGCCTAATTTGGGTTAAGCTCGGTCTGCCCTAACTTTTGCATCAACAGCTGTTGTTAGAGTTTCCAGAGTTGTTACGGTAATTGTCATTACCTCAACGCCTATCCGTAGCAGAACGGTCGTTTGTCTGACCGTTTCCTTTGGGCTGAGTAGGCTGTTGCTAAGTAGCCGGCTGAGACCGGTCCCCAGTCTTCTGTCTGGAAGATGCAATTTTAAAGAGATGTAAATATTGACATATGCTGAAAGAATATGGTTTGGTTACCGCTGAATAACGAATGTTTACCTCTTATCGGGTCTCTCTACTTCCCCGAACTCTTCTCTTTCTTGCAGCCTCTCCAGCTTACGTGTTGCGTCGGCCACTTGTGCCACCGTGTTGAACATAGCACACACCAAGTTGTTTGCGACCGATGTACGAAGAGCCCACCGGAAGTGGTATGCTTGCTCTTCGGGAGTACCTGCTGCTGCACCAAGAAAACCAGCCAAATGAAGAAAGTGCTGCATGAACTCGTTGTTGTTCTCTCCAGCTCTCTGTCTGATTCCATGGTACTCTCTCTTCAGCTTGTCTTGCTCAGCCTTGGGAAAGAACTGTCCCATCACCAAATCCCTGAACTGAGCCGAAGTCAAACCAGCCACCCAATTATCACCTCCCTTAGACTGATTTAGTGCCTTCAACCATGATAGCACATCACCTTTGAACCGGTAACAGGCCAACCTCGACTTGAAGACGGGGTCACATCCCATGGAATCGAAGATCTTCTTAATGTGAGCCAACCAGCTTTCAGCTTCACTGGGGCTATCTGTCTTCTCGAAGGATCGAGGTCGTAGCTTATTGAATCTCTCCAGCCATGTGACCAATGTTGTTAGAAGAGGAGGAGGAGGTACTGGGTGCTGCTGCTGATTGTTGGCAGCTTGCACCTCAGCCCTGATTTTGTTCCTCAGCTGAGGAAGCATAGTTTGCAATGCAACTTGGATTGCTGCATTGAGTTGTTCCTGCTCGCGTGTGAGAACCATCTGACATTATAACATAAAAATACATGATTAAACTGATCAAAACATAAAATATATATACATGAAAAAAATTTATACCAATAAATCATGAGAAAATTTTTATGCAGGAAAACTAGTACACGAATGCATGATGCAGTTTTATGAAAACTTTTATATGCGCGAGAGTGAACGCCTATGGTCAGTTCACTTAAAACAAAAGACATGGCGAGGGGACGCCAATGGGTCGGTCCCAAAGTTAAAAGTTTCGATAAAACACATGCGACTAAATAGGGCCAATCCTATACCAACCATTACTTAGTCATAAACCTACGACAATGACATATATATGTATGCATGAAAACAATGAATGCATGAAAACTGACTGTCAGTTCTAGGAAGACCATAGTGACTACCCACTAATCACAGGTCGTGTTTTGAGAGTCTACAGTTCGAAGCCTTGGCTTTAATACCATAATTGTAACACCCCATTTTGGTAAATGGAATGTCATGCGTGATTATGGCGTGTCATCAAAGCATAAAAGGATAAATTTCTTAAACATTACATCACCATAAAGGAAATATCAGAAACAAACATCGGAATCCCAAAGTAAGACTCGTCACACACAAATATAAGTACTGTAAATGAAAAGGACTAAACAGTGTCCATGGAAATAAGTATCAAAAGTATGAAGAAATGCATAAAGTAATGAAGGCTAGGAAGCTTCCAATCCATATGCACGTACGCTTAAAGCCTACGAGCGTCCCTGAGTACCTGCCGTTTTGGGAACATGAAAGGAAAAACGGCTGAGAATAACGCTCAGTGCACGGATATACAAGCATAGAATGAATAACATACGCATATACAACATATAGCAGCGAAAATGTCTAAGTCCTGGAAAATTTATATAACTTAGTAAAACTGGTTTTATAGTTTGAAAATACATATGTTTATCTTATAAAAACTGTTTAACATGTTTACCAATAGCCAATATAGGTCATGAAATATCAACGTGCATGAATACTTGGAGGGGTGACCTCGTCATGCAATTAGAGGGGCTGCCTCTAATTAATATAAGTTTTGGGTAGGAGGGATCAGCTCTTTGTGAAGGATGCAAGGCACACACCACATTCACCTGAATAATCTGTAAAAACATGTAACCTAGGATGCATCCATACGCTCCACATGATAATAATAATATGGCCAAAAGTTGAAGGGACGCCACGAGCTATCACTCCGCCGTGGTGAAGTCATAACACTAGTGCCTCCAGTGTTATGGTTATGGTACCTCCATAACTAGGTGAAACTGGTCATGCATGTAACTGGCTTTAGGAATTTAATTAAACATAAGCAATCAAGACATATAAAACATATAATGGGAAAACGGTTGGCTGTATACGGGGAATCTGTATAAGGAAAGAATGTCCATACTGAAAGGACGGAGAATCTGTACCTTGTGTCCAGTGAACGAAGAAGACGAACGAAAGAGAGTCCTACTTCGATATCACTAACTCTACATAAATAATATACGTGTATAAGTATTCTGATTATTGTATACGTAACTGGTTTTATATCATGTCTTAGCTTGTTTTATATGTTCATGTCATGTTTTACTGATTTTAACGTTATGCTGTGTTTATCATGTGTTCTGTCTTTTCTGATTAAGTATTACTTGTATTTCTTGTATTATTATACTTGTTGTGTGATAATAAGTAACTTTTGAAAAATAGTAGGTTTCCTAAATGAGAAAGTTTCCGAAAATAGAAAGTTTCCAAAAATAGAAAGTTTCTAAAAATAGAAAGTTTTCAAAAATAGAATAGCTTCTTAAATAAGTAAGTTTCTAAAAATAGAAAGTTTCCATAAATAGATTAGCTGCTTAAACTAAATAGGTTTCTAAAAATAGAAAGTTTCCATAATTGGAAATAAGCTAGATTATTAAGCTAACAATATAAGCTTAAGTTTCACTGATTAAAATTCTAAGTAATGTGATTAAATAGTATAGTTTATTAATTAATGCATGTAAATTAAATAAACTATATGTTATAAGATTTAATAAAAAATATAACATGATTTAATTAAATAAAAGGGTAAATAATACTTAGGTTAAAACATGTATTAATATTTATTATTATAATAACCTAAGTCATGGAAATTAAATATTTAATAATTAATTAATACTTTACTCTAAAATTAAATCATAAAATACTTAGGTTAAAATCATGTATTATTACTAATAATAATTAACCTAAGTCATGACTAAATTAAATTAATTAAATAGCATGTTAAATTAATTTAAATTAACCTTGTAATTATTTATCTTGTAAAAATAATTAACTTGTAAAAATAAACCATGAACCGAACCCGTGTTTTAAATCTAAACATGTCATGAACCGGTCCAAACAAACCCTTAATTGTGGCGAACATGGTTGACCGGTTGCGACGGTTTACGACAAACCGCCACCGGCTTAAGCCGGTGGTGCCCTTGTCTTTTAGCCGAGACCTCTAAGACCACAAGGACAACCCGACATGCATCGGGGTCCCTTGGTTTTCTTGCTGCCGAGCCACAAAGCCCACACCGAGACCCGTAGGTCTCGGCTGTGGTCACACGAGCCACACCGAGAGCTTCGGCTCTTGGTTTGTGTGCGCCGCCCGAACCAAACACCCCTTAAACCCCATGTTTTTAATACCTCATGATTAGATCTAATTAATTAACATGTTTTTATTGATAGTTTTAAATAAATTAATGATTTCATGTGTTCTAGATCTAATAAATAATTAAAAAGGAAAGGTTTAAGGTTTACCGAATGCGTGAAACAAAAAGGGATGATAACACGAACGATCTTGCAAGAATTGGATCAACCAAAATCAACAAACACCCCTTTTGGTGGTGTTTTACCCGGCAGCCAAGAGAGGAGCAAAAGAAGGAGGCTAGGGTTTTTGTTATTTTTCTAATCTCTGTATTATGAAAAATCTATTTTCCTTCTTTTCTTATTTTAGTTTAAAAAACAAAGTGGGCTTGGCCCCTTTTTTTGTTTATGCCGCGGGTATGAGGGGTCCACAAGGGGAAACCCGTTGTTTTTCCGTGTTTTAAATATTACGTGTTCTCGTGTCGTATTTACGTGATTTATTTATTTATCGTTCGTGTCATAATATATATTTATACATAATCGTAATAAATATTAAGTAAATACATAATAATAGTTCCGTGATTATTTAAGTTCATGATTTCATGTTCGTGATTATAATTATTGTTGATAATAATTATCGTGTATTATTATGCTTAAATACTTATCGTGTAATAACACGTACGTAAAACTTAATTCCTATTCGTGAAACATAAACGTGCTATAAAAGGAAAGTTCTAATCATCTACGTATGATCATAAGGGTACTATTAATGGTAAAAGAATGCGAGTTTTACTGAAAATATAGTGGAAAATCTAATATTTTTACAAGTAATAATGAAAGTGCACATTCTGTACATACTATACATCAAATTCAAAAACACATATTTTATGGATTGATCATTCCAATACTTGTTACCAACTACTAGAATCTCCCAACATCAAAAGGTTTAGTTAAAAGATCAGTCACATTTTCCTCTATGTCTATTCTATCTGGATTAACTAAACCTTTTTTCAAAACAATCCCTTATAAAATGATGCCTAATTTCTATGTGTTTAGTTTTAGAATGATGCACAAGATTTTTAATAATATATAATGTACTGTTATTATCTACAAATGTGTTGGTATGTATAAAATTGTACCCGTAATCCAACAATTGGTCATGAATACATAGCATTTTCCACAACATGCAGCAACAGCTACATACTCAGCCTCAGTTATTGAATTGGCCACCACCGTTTGTTTCTTACATTGCCAAGAGATAAGTTTGCTCCCAAGAAATTGACATCCACTAGTTGTGGATTTCCTATCATTGTTATCACCTCCATAATCACTGTCTCAATAGCCCACAAGCTCCAATGGAGAATCTTTAGGGTACCATAATCCCAAAGTAGGATAGCACCTAAGATACCTAAAGATACTTTTGACAGCATGAAGATGACACTCTTTGGGAGTCACTTGATGACGTGCACATGCACACAAAACAAAAATGATGTCAGGTCTAGAGGCAATGAGATACATCAATGGTCCAATCATTAACCTATAATGCCTAACATCTACATCCTTTCCATCTCTAATCTTTTCCCAGGGGTGTTCCTTGTCCATAGGGGTGATAGCCCGTTTTTCTTGAGGGGAAAAGCCAAATTTCATCCATATACTTGTCTTGAGAGATGAAGATACCATTTACTTTCTGTTGAACTTGTAGACCTAGAAAGAAGTTCCTCTCTCCCATTGCACTCATTTGAAATTTGTCAGTCATAAGCTTGAATAATTCTTCACTCATCTTTAGATTTGATGATCTAAAAATGATATCATCAACATAAACCTGGACTAGCAGAAAATCTTTCCCATTCTACTTGGTAAAGAAAGTTTGGTCTATGGTGCCCTTCTTGAAACCATTTTCCACCAGATAAGTGGATAAAGTACCATACCCCTGCTCTATGGGCTTGATGAAGGCCATACATTGCCTTTTTAACTCTATATACCTTATCTGGATTCTTTGAATCTTCAAAACCAGGAGGTTTCATAATATACACTTCCTCTTGAATTGTTCCATATAAGAAAGCACTCTTGACATCCATCTAGTAGACTGTGAAACCCATGCAAGAAGCATAGGCTAGGAAAATCCTTATTGCTTCAATCCTAGCAACAGGTGCAAAAACCTCTTCATATTCAATGCCTTCTTCTTGTGTGTAACCTTGAGCAACCATTCTTGCCTTGTTTCTGATCACAATACCTCTCTCATATCTCGTGTTCCTTAAAACCCAACATGCTCCAGTTGGTCTTACATGCTTGCGACAATCAACAAGCTCCCAAACATCTTGTATTGCAAACTGATGAAGCGCATCTTGCATTGCTTCAACCCAGCTTGGTTCTTGAAGAGAATCAAAAATCTTCTTGGGCTCACTCTATGACAGAAAACAAGAACATGACCATTCTTGAACTAAAGGGGTATCTTACTTTTTGTAAATTTTTGCAATGAATCCTCCTTTAGGATTCTTATTCCTTCTTGTTTGAAATAGTGAATTAATGGGTAATAACCATTTTTTTTAGTATCGTCGTTTTACTCTCGAATCGTCTCGAATTGAAATCAGATTTTATCGTTTTGACTTAATTGTTTTTGGTTAAAAGATATTGATATGATATCAATTACTACTTTCGACAAAATTATAACGTAAAATATAAATATACGGAAAACGAGGAGTTATACTAATATAATATTCTATAATTATAATATGTAATACTAATCTAATTTTTTATACTAAAACATTTAAAATAAAATAATTATTAAGAATAAAACTAATTAACTAAAACATAATATTCAAAATACAAATCCTATCTTACTAAAATGAGCGCAGCCTAACGTAAAACTGAGGCCCAACAAACAATATAGCTAAGAGGTCAACGGGCGACACTAAACTAAGTAAAAGCTATATGTGGACTAACGACGCTAACAGTTTAATATGTTTTGGACTGAATTGTAACGCAGATATAAAAAATGAAGGGCTAAATCCGTACAAACAACAAAAGTTACCACAAAGCTAGTAGAAACATATACTGTGATAAGAGTTTTTTACTCTCTTTTTTATTCCACCAAATCCTTATGCCTTTTACTTTCTGTTACAACTTGACTTATATATCTAAAGTGAAATTAGTAATAAGCTGATAGTCAAATTGGCTAGACACAGAATGTCAGTATCAAGTGGTTAACAAGATTTACACATTTGCACTTCCTAAATTCACAAGTCCTTATGAAGAAAAATCTGCATTAACATACTAAAACACAACCATCCTATTAACTGTTTTGATACTGACTAGCACAATCTTTTACTAAATGACTTAAAACTAGTATATAACTACTTCTATACTTACAAACTAGTTATAAAACTAGTCTAACTCTAAGAACAGACTATTAATCAGAAGATCACTAAGAGTTTTTAATCCTAAACACTGGTCTAAAATCTCAAACCAATACGCTGAAAGAAAATAAGGCACAAGGAATATAACAAAGCTTATTCACACAATAAGCTGTATCAATAACAACAAAACTACGAGAATTATTCTACTCGAACTATCTAACACTTCACATCAACAGAAACTAGAATTCAAGCAATTCTAAAGAAATGAAAAGGTAATATACCTCACATCTCGGCCTCCATTGATGGCGAGACGCGCTAACAGAACTGTTATCGAACAACAAACTTAACCGAACAAAAAGCAGCTGCATCGAGAACTGAATCGAATATAAACAACAAACAATAAATATCGACTGCAATAATCATCAAAATCTGAATCCAAATACTTCCATCGAATAAAACTTCTAAAATCTTATGATATTAAGCAGAAACTAGCATCAACTACTGAAAATAGATCGTTTAATCAACAACATCGAACCACAATCGATCGACAAACTTCACCAAAGAAATCAAATCGTGATCCACCTGTAAAGTGATTCACAGCTAGCCGAACCTGCTAAATACTATCTCTGAATCATAACCAGAAACACAGTCCCGAATCTTAATCATTAACAAATGTAATCGAATAAAAAACACTAGCAATAATAGAATGAGACAAACCAAAACAATAACCAAATCTTTGATTTAATTTCGAACTATAAAAATGAAAGAGTCTGTGTGAAATGTAAACTTCGAACAAAAGAAGTAAAGTAAAATTGAAAGCTGCGTTTTATATAAATTTTGATCTAACCTAAACTAATCTACTACTACCCTCATGAAATAAAAAGGAACGGACAGAAAAGATAAAATGAGATGATAAGATAACAAAAGATGGATGCTGCTAGGTTTTATTATTAATCTAAAACTGGATGTAGTAGTATTTAAGAAACAAGAAACTAATATTGTATTTAATAATCTATCCTAAAACTAAAGAAAAAGAAAGACAATAAATGAGATACGAATGAATGCTACATGCTATCTTCCAGATCCGAAATTTATACAAAAATAAGATAAGGTTTGTGTTGATGGGATAGACTTCATAAAAACAAACGGGCCTTCACTTCATAAATCATTTCAGTCGGTCCGAACCATTTAAATAGTGTCCTGCCAGTCCAATAAGAGAAGAAGGCACTATTGGACTTGATTTTTTGTGCTCTTTCCATTTCTCGTGTCCGTTTTGGCTCTTTGGTTTCATTTCTTATGATTTCTTTGAAATCCATACCTGCACACGCACAAATGATAAAACACACATATACAAGGCATAATTGATGATTATTTAACCGTTTTTAGCACATTTTACGAGGAAATATGACGTGTAATTAGAATCACATCACACCCCCTTACTAAACCAATGTCGTGTCCTCACACAATGCTAGAATAAAGTATAAAGCAACTCCGTTTTTCACTTATTAAAAGCATTTATTCATTTATTAATTTGTAAGACATAGTGTATCGCTTTCATTATTCAAAAGTAACTTTTAGGATCACAAAATTTGAATAGGTTCATCGTCCTCGACTTTTCACTCTTTCCATGCCAAGCTCAAAAACAAGATCATCGTTAACAACAAGTTCTCATGTTAAGACCACTTATATAAGACATTTGTGTAGAAATCCTTCTCCATTATTCCTAAGTTGTATCTCTAGATTTTATGGATTATCATTCACCCGTAGGCTCATTTGACTTGTTTAATAATTATTATTCCAAAAATGAATTTAAAACGGTGTAAACCCGACACTTAAAACCTAACTTCATCCTCAAAAACTATTGTCACTAAAGAAAGCCCACATCAAGGATAATTTAACACGATTTAGGGAATAAATTCCCGGATTCAAAATTTGGCCAATAGTACTACTTATTATTTATTCCTCCAAAGTCATTTTGACTTTATAATGGAGTTAGCAAATTTACATCATATACCCTTAGGCTCTTTAAGATGTAAAAGTGCTCTTTATCTATGATCCACACCCTAAGGCTCCTTGAACCATAAACAAGGGAATTGACCTTCATCAACACTCCACACCCTAAGGCTCCTTGAAATAATGACGAAGCAATTTTTATTAAAAACTTACCATGCCATACACCCTAAGGCTCTAATGACAAGGCTCGTGCTACATGTCCCACACCCGAAGGCTCCTTGAGATCATGTTTTAATCTTGATTCTTCTTTATTCATGATATATATAGTAGGCCAAATTCCGCAATACCATGGTCTGAATACCTCCTACTTAGTGGTTATGAGCCACCTTAGTCGGAAGTCCATGAGGCTGGCACCCTCAATGTGTTCGCTTTAATTACAAGGGAATAAAAGAGTTGGTTAAGAACTAAAATATCAAACCTAAACCGCAAAAATGCTCATTTATTAAGAAATTAAATATACAAGCGGGAGAAAGAGCCACAAAACTCATATAAGGAAGAATTAACCTTTAAACTTATTATCAACTCTATCATCTCTCGTTCTCCACAATTTAAAATCTCAAATAATGAGACTCGTGGATGCTTAGCCTAATAAAACAATTAAGGTCTACATGGTTAAGGAAGGAGCTAAGGTAAACCGGTCGAGTCAAAATCTATTCTTATTTTCACCAACGGAAAGCTTACATTCGTGTCAAAAACACTTATTAAAATATGAAAGAAATTTAAAATTTATGCAATTTTAAGCACATTTTTTGAAAAATGGAGTACGTGAAGACAAGAACAAAAGGAAAAGCATATCGATAGATACCCCCCCCCCCCCATACTAAAAGCAAACATTGTCCTTAATGTTTCAAGTCTAAGGGTATAATACCCCCCCCCCCTACTAGAGACGAAGAGTCAAATGCCAAATTCTAGCATGGAAAAGGTATGACGCAAATAATTAAAAGTCGTTTATTAATTATGCCAATAAAAATAAGCGTTAGTACAGGATATAATCATCGGATATCGGATGTCTCAAATGAAGGATCGAAACTCGAGTGATACATGATTAAAACGAACAGGAGAGTCTTCGATATATGAGAAACCTAAAATCACATCACAAACGAAACACGAGAAAAATGAAAGAGCACAAGCCCTTCACATTATAAATAAGAAAGAAGATAGAAATGTAAGCATGGGAATCTCCCCCACGAGGCACCTCATTTTTGGTAACCGGGTCATGAGCTTGACTCGATCCCCAAATTAAATTGTCCTTCGGGAACAATCATGGAGAGAAAAAGATTTACCCATAAAAGAAAAACTCTTCATGATAAAGTAAAATAACCTCCCAAATAAGAAAAACCTCATAAAATTCCACCCGGGTCAAATACGTGGTTTCCATCTCTAAAAGAAATAAATCCCACGGTGTCAATAGCAAACAAGTATAAGAAAGATGGGTTTCCTTTAAGCAAAAATCTATCACAATGAAGGGTATAGTAAGAAGGTAATAATCCCAATTATTCAAAAAAATTCCTTTTAATTTCATCATTAAGATACTAATATTGCTCAAAAATGTGTATACCCGGATGAAATATCGTTCCCTTTATGGGTAAATAGCAAGACAACTCGGTGTCAACATATTTTGTCTCATTAGGAATAGGTGGGGTGCGAGGGAGAGAAGATATAGTATCATCGTGTAATAAATCCTCTAGAAAAAGTGTATCTCCCTCCGTATCAAAATAACCGGGAATGTACTCCACGGGTGTATCAATATCAAGAAACTCATCGATCTCGGGAATTTGAAAACCATCATCCTCACTAAAAGTGAGATGTAGAAGAGAATCGATAGTAGGATCAAAAGTAATTGGTAAAGAAGCAAATGTGAACTTTTCAAAATCCGAGTTTTCAAAATCAATATCAATATGAAGCTCTAAATCAGCATTTGCCCGCTCATCAATACCATGATCACAATTAAGCTCATCCGAGAAAACCAATAACACAGGATCATAGAAAGCATCCTCGTGATGGAATATCTCAACACTCGGGGTATAAAAATCATCACTATGGAGTAAAGAATCTGATAAATCATTAGTATCATTAGCATGTTTTTCAAAAGTCGGTTTTTGTAAAATAGGATAGTCATCCTCATCTGAGCCCGTTGAAGAATTAAAAGTACAGCCGGAATCATAAGATAACACATCCATATCCGGATAATTACTATGAGGAGTAGTATCATTTGGAGGAGTAGGTGAAAGAGTCATAAAGGGAATGGGGTCATCAATAGGTAATGTAGGCTCAAGTACAATCTCGGGAATTTCCTCAATAGGCGATAAAGGATGAGAGCTAAATGTATCCATGGGTGTCAACACCGGAGGGGGAGTAACACTCATGATAATCTCTAGGCCTTGTCTCTCCTTTATTGGCGGAGAGATGGAAGGATCCACAGTGGGAACATCACTACTAGTAGTGGTGTTAGCCTCAACATGAGCTCTCAAAGCTTATAAAAGTTGATATTTAAGACTTTGATTTTCTTCATGAACGTCATTTATCATCCTCTTTTGTTCCTCAAATATTTCAACTATTCCGTCCATTTGTGAAGGTTGAATTTGAAAATTGTTATGATTTTGAAAATCTTCTTGAGTTGGAAAGCCTTGATTTTGAAAATCCCCAAAACAACCTTCATTAATTTGTGGTGGGTCAGGAGTCAACTCAACCGAGATTTGCTCAATAACTACTTATTCCTTAAAATCTGGAGGAGAAGAGTCACTAGTCACATGAGAAAGGGGACTAGAAGAATCATCCAAAATGGGGTCATCCGAATCAATACATGGCTCATCACTAACTCTCAGAGTATATGAGAAAAGAGGGCCACTCCTATGGATAACCGCGTTATCGAATAATTCGGCCTTGCTTCATACTTGAGATTTGTTCTCAATAATCATTAAAGCCTCACTAGTACTCCGAGAGTATAGATTCCCGCTAGCAGCAGTGTTTAGAGAATCTTGATCGTATTGGGTCAATCCGTTATAAAACGAATCAATCAAGTACAAAGAGGAAAATCCATGATGAGGACAACTACGCACTAAATCCATAAATGACATACATATAATACTTATACTTACAAATTCCAACATAACTATATCTCACAATTTTCCACATTTAGGCAACCATAAACGACCTTTTAAAATATTTAACGCTATCGGCTTCTCAATTCTGATGGTTCACATTAGCCGCGAACCCCTTTTATTATCTATATTATCCTTCTTACAAACATCGTTTATTTTTATATCGTTCGGCAATTTATTTTGCACCTTCATTATTAAGGAACACGTCCTAATGGATTCTTTATCCTTCTTATAAACATCGTTTAAATTATTCGGCAATTTGCACATTCATTATTAAGAAATACATTCTAATTGGTTCTTTATCTTTTATACATAATGTGTCGGTATCTATATTCACTTCTCATGATGATATAATTATCATGTCCACAATTCACTCAGATATTCTTTCTATATTATGCGTCAGTAATTATGTTCACTTTTCTTCATATTTTCTATGTTTCAGTTTCGTCTCATCTATCATTTTTATCCGTTTTACTCAATCCGTCGTCTAAAGCGTCGATAATTATTATGATTAATTAAATAATAATTATTAAATTTTCATGAAATGTAAACGTTAAAAGTTTAAATTTCTTAGTTCTACCAATTATATAAAATGTTCAAAATAAATTTGAATTTAATTAACAAGATTTTTGCTGATTTATCGAAAATAATTAATAAGATTCGTAAATGTTTGAAAAATCTTTGGTTATATTTTGGTCAAAGTTTTCTTAGTTGAAAAGCAAAAATTATCGTTTCAAATTTCAAGTAATAAGTAATATAGTTTCCTCAATTCTTCTTAGGTTGTCTAGCAATATACACGAACATTTACCCCTAAACAGGAGTTTAGTTAAATGTTCTGGGTATAAGGGAATAATCCCTTTAAAATCCTTTGTTAAAACATTTGTCAAAACACACTTGCACTTTCTTTTTAGTATAACCCAAAGTCTTAAATGACTTCTAATTTTTGAAGATTCAATTTATATTACATTATCTATTAATCACATGGTTAAATCATGTAAAGTATTAAGTCTTAAGTCTTATGTTAAATATTCAAGGTGCAATTTTTAATTGTTCGGCCAATTCAGGGCAATCTATAATTAATTATTAACTTCTTCTTGTTCTTATAATCAAACAAATGATCCTTAATGATCACAAGCATGAAGTTATCAAATTACAACCTACACACGTGATTCACCAAATTTATGAATACTACATGTGCATCGGTCAATCCAAACGACATCACGTGAAACTCATAATGTTCATTACAAGTACAGGATGTAGTGATTGGAATACATAATCCTTTCCGCAGATGCGAAGTTGATGATAACCATGCCGTGGATCAAATCTTTAAAACATACACTAGAACCTTGTAAATGATCGAACAAATCTTCCATTTCGAGTTATGGATATCGTTTTCGATTGTCAATTTACTCAGTCACAGTAATCTATAAATATAAGGAATGATAACACCATAACTCTTCAAGATGACAGGCTTGGTAGAATAAAATCTTTCCCCGACAACTCTCTCAGTTGTACGGTAATTCCTTAAATTCAGAAGGTGCTGACGTACAGTGCACAAGCCACAGGTGCAGCACCGGAAATATAATCAATACCAAATTCAACTTGCCTTAATGGAAAAAGTCTAGTTAATTCACCAACAATACTTCCTAAAGTTTCAGATAATGGAAACAACTTTTAATACATTCATATTAGGTTCTTTCTAGATTATAGGATCTTATGTCTAGTTCATAACCATTCACGGTATAATTTTAAGTCAAAATGCAGGATATGGTCATCCATCAAGAATTATTTAGATCACTTTTGATAATCAACATCTCATCATTTAGGGGAATTCTACTCGAGTTCCCATCAATTAAGACAATATCGTCATGTCATAATCAATCAATCCATTCTACTGGCACTATCAACTTTTCAGTTTTATTGTCGTCGATAAGATGTGAACTTCTCAAAAGACTAATAATAACTCATAATCCTTCATAATTTTAAGGATATTAGAATACACAACTACTATTAAAAGAGTAAGGTCAACGCATAATCTACGCGAGAGAATTTCAAATCAGATACAGACGAAAACATTTAACGAATATGAATATATCCCATGTTTTCATAATTTGAGTACGCATTCGAAAGCTCCTCGGATCGTTACCCAGGTTATTCAAATGAAATCAAATCAAAAGAAATGATAAGAACGTCGATACATCCAGTCGGGTATCAACACTCGGTAATTAGATATTTTTCCTAAGAATCTCACTACGGGAGAATTGGACAAGAAAGAATTGTCAATTGTCAAATAAGACAATTTCCACAGATGATTAAATTCGACTCAGAAGAATAGATGCTACAGGCACATATGTAGGTGTCCCTAACACTATGTCCCTATTTTTCACTTCTTGCAGATCTCATAAAATTTAATCTTTCACAATCTTCAAAGAAAATGTAGTGTTTATTAATCAGTTTTATGGTGACTACTAATCAGTCTTGCATGGTCCATTCCAAATTGTATGTAGGCGCGCAACTATATACAATTTCAAGATTAACGATGCAATACCCAGTTCGTCAAAATTTTATCATCATGTTTATAATAAAAACATTTTCATGCTTAATTCTTAAATAAGAATCAAAAATAAATTTACAAAGATTTTCTTTGTTATGGAAATAATTAAGTTTCCAAAGCGTCTCATAAACAACTTTATTTTGATATCAATCACTTATAAATGTCACTTTAAACAACATGGATTTTGATGGAGAAACTTGTGATGCACCAAGACTATCTTTAAGACCACCATGCTTCATGAACTCCTTGTGGAAAATCAGCCTTGATACTCCATGGAAAATCCTCCTTGGATGTTATAATCACCACCAATCATTAGGGTTTCAAAAGAGCTTCATTATGTATGTAAATAACATGAGTTTTCATGGTTAATTTTTGATCAAGTGATGGTGGTTTGTGGTGAAGAATGGGACGGCATAGATAGAGAGAGATGAGAGGATTGTGTGTTTTGCATGAGTGGATAAATGAGGCTAGTTGTTTGTTGCAAGTGGTTTTGTGTGTAGTAGCTTACACATTAAGCTAAGGACATGTGTAAACATTAAGCTACCAATTTGACACCTAAAGTGGTGTGGTGGCAATGCTTAAACCGTCCCATATTGCGGGTGTGGCAAAACTCGTTTTGTCTCATCCCCAATTATTTACGGGTACTCCTCGATTCTAGTTTCCTCGATTTGCGTGCCCTCGGGTCGTTTTACGAAAAACGTTTTTATAAATTATGAATCAACGGCATAAAACGAATCTAATAAAAATTGTTTCATCAAAAACGGAGTTCGAAAACGTAAATACGTAATCCTAGGGTTTCCGGTTTAGTCGTAAAGGACGTTAAAATAAAATCGTAAGTCCTAGTCTCTTCTCGTAAATTTGTGAGTTTATGAACCAACACAAATTTAAAACTCCGAAATAATATTCACAGATAAATTTATTTTCTGAAATGTCGGACTGTCACCAAAAACGGTGTATGTAAACGTAAGCACGTAACGTAGAATCCTCCGGTTTAAACGTAGTCGATGCTACTCCAAGACGTAAATCCAAATTTCTTCCCAAAAATAAGTGAGTTCATAAATTAATATTTTCAAATAAATATTGAGAATAAAATATTGACCATAAATTGACGGATTTTCACAGCATTTACCCCTAAACAGGATCTTTATCCTCAAAGATCATCTTACCTAACTACTCGCTTCTTATAGAGTTAAAGCCATGTGGGTATTTCCTCCACATTCGGTCTTTTCTTACAAGTGCAATTCATTACAATACGCGAGTTTCATCAAACATAACTACGAGAATAAGATCAGGCTAAATGTTGACTTACTTTCTCTATCCATGATGTTCACGGGTTTCTGATGAATGCAACTTTTCGCCGATCTAAGCTTTACTAAGAACAATCAGATTTTCACTTGATAGATATTCCATCAAGTTCGATATACGAAACATAATTCACGCAGTCTTTGAAGTCCTAAGGTAGATCCAGCTTATAGGCCTTTCAATCCCAACTTTTACATCATCTCAATGGTCCCATACAACGGGGACTTATATCCCATGATTTGTCAGATCATGAATTCATTTTTTTTCCAAGGTTAAAAATTGTGGTATAACTTCGCTACCCATTTGGCACTTCAAGATCTACATTTCACATTCACATAACCTCCTGCCCACCACCGGCAGTCAGTAATCAAATCCTAATTTCAGCAATCATTTCAGATCTCGCGGGTCGGGTATTTTGTAAGGTTAGGTTCGCCATCATAGGAAACCTTAAACCTAAGAGACATGTCCAACTCACAATGGGTGTATGTCGGATGTCTTCATCTCAACTCTTGCTTACAGATGCTCTACTATTTAGATCCTAACAAGATTCAATCTCGATCCTAATACGATAATTATCAATGATAATCTCTCCAAAGGAAAACGATTATACGGTCTATTACCAAAGGTCAATCATTCAAACATAGAACAACGCTTATAGTATTTTGTATCGTTACTTTACCTCGTCCCTTCGATTGGGGTGGTACATAGTACTCTCATCAAGGTTCGTTCTTAATGATTTCTGAGCAATTCTCTAGAAATTCGATGCGAAGCGAGGATCTTGATATCTAGATGATCGATACAGGCACACTATGTTTATATAACTTCCTTTAAATAAAAGAGTCTATTTCTTCATCAAGATTCTATCATTAACGAGAATGATATTAGCAGATTTGGTTAGTCTGTCGACGATGACCCAAATCGAATTAAATTCAGATGATGACCTTTGCAATAGCTAGACGTTTACTAATGTATGAGGCGATGTCTGCCTTCATAATTTCCATCAGTACAATTTCTTCAAACAAAGATACTTTTAGTCATAAATGACATACATATAATACTTATACTTACAAATTCCAACATAACTATATCTCACAATTTTCCATATTTAGGCAACCATAAACGACCTTTTAAAATATTTAACGCTATCGGCTTCTCAATTCTGATGGTTCACATTAGCCGCGAACCCCTTTTATTATCTATATTATCCTTCTTACAAACATCGTTTATTTTTATATCGTTCGGCAATTTATTTTGCACCTTCATTATTAAGGAACACGTCCTAATGGATTCTTTATCCTTCTTATAAACATCGTTTAAATTATTCGGCAATTTGCACATTCATTATTAAGAAATACATTCTAATTGGTTCTTTATCTTTTATACATAATGTGTCGGTATCTATATTCACTTCTCATGATGATATAATTATCATGTCCACAATTCACTCAGATATTCTTTCTATATTATGCGTCAGTAATTATGTTCACTTTTCTTCATATTTTCTATGTTTCAGTTTCGTCTCATCTATCATTTTTATCCGTTTTACTCAATCCGTCGTCTAAAGCGTCGATAATTATTATGATTAATTAAATAATAATTATTAAATTTTCATGAAATGTAAACGTTAAAAGTTTAAATTTCTTAGTTCGACCAATTATATAAAATGTTCAAAATAAATTTGAATTTAATTAACAAGATTTTTGCTGATTTATCGAAAATAATTAATAAGATTCGTAAATGTTTGAAAAATCTTTGGTTATATTTTGGTCAAAGTTTTCTTAGTTGAAAAGCAAAAATTATCATTTCAAATTTCAAGTAATAAGTAATATAGTTTCCTCAATTCTTCTTAGGTTGTCTAGCAATATACACGAACATTTACCCCTAAACAGGAGTTTAGTTAAATGTTCTGGGTATAAGGGAATAATCCCTTTAAAATCCTTTGTTAAAACATTTGTCAAAACACACTTGCACTTTCTTTTTAGTATAACCCAAAGTCTTAAATGACTTCTAATTTTTGAAGATTCAATTTATATTACATTATCTATTAATCACATGGTTAAATCATGTAAAGTATTAAGTCTTAAGTCTTATGTTAAATATTCAAGGTGCAATTTTTAATTGTTCGGCCAATTCAGGGCAATCTATAATTAATTATTAACTTCTTCTTGTTCTTATAATCAAACAAATGATCCTTAATGATCACAAGCATGAAGTTATCAAATTACAACCTACACACGTGATTCACCAAATTTATGAATACTACATGTGCATCGGTCAATCCAAACGACATCACGTGAAACTCATAATGTTCATTACAAGTACAGGATGTAGTGATTGGAATACATAATCCTTTCCGCAGATGCGAAGTTGATGATAACCATGCCGTGGATCAAATCTTTAAAACATATACTAGAACCTTGTAAATGATCGAACAAATCTTCCATTTCGAGTTATGGATATCGTTTTCGATTGTCAATTTACTCAGTCACAGTAATCTATAAATATAAGGAATGATAACACCATAACTCTTCAAGATGACAGGCTTGGTAGAATAAAATCTTTCCCCGACAACTCTCTCAGTTGTACGGTAATTCCTTAAATTCAGAAGGTGCTGACGTACAGTGCACAAGCCACAGGTGCAGCACCGGAAATATAATCAATACCAAATTCAACTTGCCTTAATGGAAAAAGTCTAGTTAATTCACCAACAATACTTCCTAAAGTTTCAGATAATGGAAACAACTTTTAATACATTCATATTAGGTTCTTTCTAGATTATAGGATCTTATGTCTAGTTCATAACCATTCACGGTATAATTTTAAGTCAAAATGCAGGATATGGTCATCCATCAAGAATTATTTAGATCACTTTTGATAATCAACATCTCATCATTTAGGGGAATTCTACTCGAGTTCCCATCAATTAAGACAATATCGTCATGTCATAATCAATCAATCCATTCTACTGGCACTATCAACTTTTCAGTTTTATTGTCGTCGATAAGATGTGAACTTCTCAAAAGACTAATAATAACTCATAATCCTTCATAATTTTAAGGATATTAGAATACACAACTACTATTAAAAGAGTAAGGTCAACGCATAATCTACGCGAGAGAATTTCAAATCAGATACAGACGAAAACATTTAACGAATATGAATATATCCCATGTTTTCATAATTTGAGTACGCATTCGAAAGCTCCTCGGATCGTTACCCAGGTTATTCAAATGAAATCAAATCAAAAGAAATGATAAGAACGTCGATACATCCAGTCGGGTATCAACACTCGGTAATTAGATATTTTTCCTAAGAATCTCACTACGGGAGAATTGGACAAGAAAGAATTGTCAATTGTCAAATAAGACAATTTCCACAGATGATTAAATTCGACTCAGAAGAATAGATGCTACAGGCACATATGTAGGTGTCCCTAACACTATGTCCTTATTTTTCACTTCTTGCAGATCTCATAAAATTTAATCTTTCACAATCTTCAAAGAAAATGTAGTGTTTATTAATCAGTTTTATGGTGACTACTAATCAGTCTTGCATGGTCCATTCCAAATTGTATGTAGGCGCGCAACTATATACAATTTCAAGATTAACGATGCAATACCCAGTTCGTCAAAATTTTATCATCATGTTTATAATAAAAACATTTTCATGCTTAATTCTTAAATAAGAATCAAAAATAAATTTACAAAGATTTTCTTTGTTATGGAAATAATTAAGTTTCCAAAGCGTCTCATAAACAACTTTATTTTGATATCAATCACTTATAAATGTCACTTTAAACAACATGGATTTTGATGGAGAAACTTGTGATGCACCAAGACTATCTTTAAGACCACCATGCTTCATGAACTCCTTGTGGAAAATCAGCCTTGATACTCCATGGAAAATCCTCCTTGGATGTTATAATCACCACCAATCATTAGGGTTTCAAAAGAGCTTCATTATGTATGTAAATAACATGAGTTTTCATGGTTAATTTTTGATCAAGTGATGGTGGTTTGTGGTGAAGAATGGGACGGCATAGATAGAGAGAGATGAGAGGATTGTGTGTTTTGCATGAGTGGATAAATGAGGCTAGTTGTTTGTTGCAAGTGGTTTTGTGTGTAGTAGCTTACACATTAAGCTAAGGACATGTGTAAACATTAAGCTACCAATTTGACACCTAAAGTGGTGTGGTGGCAATGCTTAAACCGTCCCATATTGCGGGTGTGGCAAAACTCGTTTTGTCTCATCCCCAATTATTTACGGGTACTCCTCGATTCTAGTTTCCTCGATTTGCGTGCCCTCGGGTCGTTTTACGAAAAACGTTTTTATAAATTATGAATCAACGGCATAAAACGAATCTAATAAAAATTGTTTCATCAAAAACGGAGTTCGAAAACGTAAATACGTAATCCTAGGGTTTCCGGTTTAGTCGTAAAGGACGTTAAAATAAAATCGTAAGTCCTAGTCTCTTCTCGTAAATTTGTGAGTTTATGAACCAACACAAATTTAAAACTCCGAAATAATATTCACAGATAAATTTATTTTCTGAAATGTCGGACTGTCACCAAAAACGGTGTATGTAAACGTAAGCACGTAACGTAGAATCCTCCGGTTTAAACGTAGTCGATGCTACTCCAAGACGTAAATCCAAATTTCTTCCCAAAAATAAGTGAGTTCATAAATTAATATTTTCAAATAAATATTGAGAATAAAATATTGACCATAAATTGACGGATTTTCACAGCATTTACCCCTAAACAGGATCTTTATCCTCAAAGATCATCTTACCTAACTACTCGCTTCTTATAGAGTTAAAGCCATGTGGGTATTTCCTCCACATTCGGTCTTTTCTTACAAGTGCAATTCATTACAATACGCGAGTTTCATCAAACATAACTACGAGAATAAGATCAGGCTAAATGTTGACTTACTTTCTCTATCCATGATGTTCACGGGTTTCTGATGAATGCAACTTTTCGCCGATCTAAGCTTTACTAAGAACAATCAGATTTTCACTTGATAGATATTCCATCAAGTTCGATATACGAAACATAATTCACGCAGTCTTTGAAGTCCTAAGGTAGATCCAGCTTATAGGCCTTTCAATCCCAACTTTTACATCATCTCAATGGTCCCATACAACGGGGACTTATATCCCATGATTTGTCAGATCATGAATTCATTTTTTTTCCAAGGTTAAAAATTGTGGTATAACTTCGCTACCCATTTGGCACTTCAAGATCTACATTTCACATTCACATAACCTCCTGCCCACCACCGGCAGTCAGTAATCAAATCCTAATTTCAGCAATCATTTCAGATCTCGCGGGTCGGGTATTTTGTAAGGTTAGGTTCGCCATCATAGGAAACCTTAAACCTAAGAGACATGTCCAACTCACAATGGGTGTATGTCGGATGTCTTCATCTCAACTCTTGCTTACAGATGCTCTACTATTTAGATCCTAACAAGATTCGATCTCGATCCTAATACGATAATTATCAATGATAATCTCTCCAAAGGAAAACGATTATACGGTCTATTACCAAAGGTCAATCATTCAAACATAGAACAACGCTTATAGTATTTTGTATCGTTACTTTACCTCGTCCCTTCGATTGGGGTGGTACATAGTACTCTCATCAAGGTTCGTTCTTAATGATTTCTGAGCAATTCTCTAGAAATTCGATGCGAAGCGAGGATCTTGATATCTAGATGATCGATACAGGCACACTATGTTTATATAACTTCCTTTAAATAAAAGAGTCTATTTCTTCATCAAGATTCTATCATTAACGAGAATGATATTAGCAGATTTGGTTAGTCTGTCGACGATGACCCAAATCGAATTAAATTCAGATGATGACCTTTGCAATAGCTAGACGTTTACTAATGTATGAGGCGATGTCTGCCTTCATAATTTCCATCAGTACAATTTCTTTAAACAAAGATACTTTTAGTCATAAATGACATACATATAATACTTATACTTACAAATTCCAACATAACTATATCTCACAATTTTCCATATTTAGGCAACCATAAACGACCTTTTAAAATATTTAACGCTATCGGCTTCTCAATTCTGATGGTTCACATTAGCCGCGAACCCCTTTTATTATCTATATTATCCTTCTTACAAACATCGTTTATTTTTATATCGTTCGGCAATTTATTTTGCACCTTCATTATTAAGGAACACGTCCTAATGGATTCTTTATCCTTCTTATAAACATCGTTTAAATTATTCGGCAATTTGCACATTCATTATTAAGAAATACATTCTAATTGGTTCTTTATCTTTTATACATAATGTGTCGGTATCTATATTCACTTCTCATGATGATATAATTATCATGTCCACAATTCACTCAGATATTCTTTCTATATTATGCGTCAGTAATTATGTTCACTTTTCTTCATATTTTCTATGTTTCAGTTTCGTCTCATCTATCATTTTTATCCGTTTTACTCAATCCGTCGTCTAAAGCGTCGATAATTATTATGATTAATTAAATAATAATTATTAAATTTTCATGAAATGTAAACGTTAAAAGTTTAAATTTCTTAGTTCGACCAATTATATAAAATGTTCAAAATAAATTTGAATTTAATTAACAAGATTTTTGCTGATTTATCGAAAATAATTAATAAGATTCGTAAATGTTTGAAAAATCTTTGGTTATATTTTGGTCAAAGTTTTCTTAGTTGAAAAGCAAAAATTATCGTTTCAAATTTCAAGTAATAAGTAATATAGTTTCCTCAATTCTTCTTAGGTTGTCTAGCAATATACACGAACATTTACCCCTAAACAGGAGTTTAGTTAAATGTTCTGGGTATAAGGGAATAATCCCTTTAAAATCCTTTGTTAAAACATTTGTCAAAACACACTTGCACTTTCTTTTTAGTATAACCCAAAGTCTTAAATGACTTCTAATTTTTGAAGATTCAATTTATATTACATTATCTATTAATCACATGGTTAAATCATGTAAAGTATTAAGTCTTAAGTCTTATGTTAAATATTCAAGGTGCAATTTTTAATTGTTCGGCCAATTCAGGGCAATCTATAATTAATTATTAACTTCTTCTTGTTCTTATAATCAAACAAATGATCCTTAATGATCACAAGCATGAAGTTATCAAATTACAACCTACACACGTGATTCACCAAATTTATGAATACTACATGTGCATCGGTCAATCCAAACGACATCACGTGAAACTCATAATGTTCATTACAAGTACAGGATGTAGTGATTGGAATACATAATCCTTTCCGCAGATGCGAAGTTGATGATAACCATGCCGTGGATCAAATCTTTAAAACATACACTAGAACCTTGTAAATGATCGAACAAATCTTCCATTTCGAGTTATGGATATCGTTTTTGATTGTCAATTTACTCAGTCACAGTAATCTATAAATATAAGGAATGATAACACCATAACTCTTCAAGATGACAGGCTTGGTAGAATAAAATCTTTCCCCGACAACTCTCTCAGTTGTACGGTAATTCCTTAAATTCAGAAGGTGCTGACGTACAGTGCACAAGCCACAGGTGCAGCACCGGAAATATAATCAATACCAAATTCAACTTGCCTTAATGGAAAAAGTCTAGTTAATTCACCAACAATACTTCCTAAAGTTTCAGATAATGGAAACAACTTTTAATACATTCATATTAGGTTCTTTCTAGATTATAGGATCTTATGTCTAGTTCATAACCATTCACGGTATAATTTTAAGTCAAAATGCAGGATATGGTCATCCATCAAGAATTATTTAGATCACTTTTGATAATCAACATCTCATCATTTAGGGGAATTCTACTCGAGTTCCCATCAATTAAGACAATATCGTCATGTCATAATCAATCAATCCATTCTACTGGCACTATCAACTTTTCAGTTTTATTGTCGTCGATAAGATGTGAACTTCTCAAAAGACTAATAATAACTCATAATCCTTCATAATTTTAAGGATATTAGAATACACAACTACTATTAAAAGAGTAAGGTCAACGCATAATCTACGCGAGAGAATTTCAAATCAGATACAGACGAAAACATTTAACGAATATGAATATATCCCATGTTTTCATAATTTGAGTACGCATTCGAAAGCTCCTCGGATCGTTACCCAGGTTATTCAAATGAAATCAAATCAAAAGAAATGATAAGAACGTCGATACATCCAGTCGGGTATCAACACTCGGTAATTAGATATTTTTCCTAAGAATCTCACTACGGGAGAATTGGACAAGAAAGAATTGTCAATTGTCAAATAAGACAATTTCCACAGATGATTAAATTCGACTCAGAAGAATAGATGCTACAGGCACATATGTAGGTGTCCCTAACACTATGTCCCTATTTTTCACTTCTTGCAGATCTCATAAAATTTAATCTTTCACAATCTTCAAAGAAAATGTAGTGTTTATTAATCAGTTTTATGGTGACTACTAATCAGTCTTGCATGGTCCATTCCAAATTGTATGTAGGCGCGCAACTATATACAATTTCAAGATTAACGATGCAATACCCAGTTCGTCAAAATTTTATCATCATGTTTATAATAAAAACATTTTCATGCTTAATTCTTAAATAAGAATCAAAAATAAATTTACAAAGATTTTCTTTGTTATGGAAATAATTAAGTTTCCAAAGCGTCTCATAAACAACTTTATTTTGATATCAATCACTTATAAATGTCACTTTAAATAATCCTTATTGTGATGAAAATTTAATTTCCTCAAAGGATAAAGTTTTAATCTTTATAAAAACAATGTGTGATCCGCAAAAGAGTGATGAAAGCTTGTTCACCAAGAATTAACTACAATATGATAGGAAATGAGCTTAGCCAAACAATCATGAGGTTCATGACTTCGATGGCACTCAGGAATACAAAGAGAATAATCCACAACGTAACTCAAATCAAGATGAGTACTTGTTCAATGGTTGCATCACTAATGCGAACATTAGGATGAAGAAATAAAAGATAGATAACATCGATACATGTAGGATTTAGCAATCAAAGGTAGTCTTTTCATTAATCACAAACAAGTCAAAATTGTACCATAACACATTACGTGTCACTATGTCATACAATTCTCAGAACTCATCCTACCAACTGATATCTCAGTTAAGTTAGGGATTTTTAAAAGATACCACAATGAATACTAATAATGATAACTGTAAACTCACCACCATTATCACTTCTAATAATGATAACTGTAAACCTTGATTTCTTTTCCATTTGGTTAATAAAATTAATCATAGTTTTGGCAGTATCACTCTTCTTGACTAAAAAGTAAGTCCATGTAAACCTAGAATAGTCATCAGTGACCACAAAGCTATAAGATTTCCTATTTAAACTCTCTATATTAGTGGGTCCATATAAGTCTATGTGAAGCAAGTGAAGGGGTTTAGAACTAGAATGCACACTCTTAGACTTAAATGAAGCCTTGTGTTGTTTGTCCTTAAGACATGCAACACAATTATGATCATTATGGAATGCTTTTGAAAGCAATCCTCTAACAAGATCATGCCTTACAAGTCTATTCATGTTGTTATAGTTAATGTGACCTAACCTTCTGTGCCATAAGTTACTCTCATCTGTTGAAGCCTTAGCATATAGACATGACAAGTTATTACTCATTTTAATCCTTTGTAGATTGACATTATAAATGTCCTTATTTCTAGGTGTTCTAAATTCAATAAACTTATCAGAAGGTAACACATAGTCTTTGCTCAATACTGAACACTCTGTGTTAGTAAAAAGAACTTTATTTCTGTTGTCACAAACTTGTGACACACTAAACAGGTTATAGTCAAGTTCTTTTACCTAAAAAACTTCATCAAATCTTAAGTTGTCAGTGATAAGAGTGCCTTTGCCAGATATAGTCCCAAAACCGCCTCCAAAGTACACTCTATCACCATCTGGAATAGGAGTGAAGTTTATCAAATAGTCCTCCTTTCCAGTCATGTGCCTTGAGCATCCACTATCCCAATATCCATGGTCATTAACCTAATTTAGAATGCCCTGCACATAAAGAAAACAAATCAGTTTTCTTTGGGAACCCAAGCCTTAGTAGACTTGGATCCATTTGGTTGTTCAACAAATGGACTTGTTTCTTGTAACAACCACATGTTCATCCTTTGTACCTTAAACACCCAGTTTGTTCCAACATACTTTTCAAGATATTTAAATCTATTACAAGTCATGGAGACACCATTAAAATTTGATGACTGTTCTTGTTTTAGTCTCCTTGTTAACTTGGATGATACCTTAGACCCTTGTCCCTTAGGTTGTAGATACCTATTATTAATAGGTCTAACATGAGGTCTAACAACTGCTAATTATGGCATTTTCATACCAAACCTAGTTCTGTTAACGACTTGTCTTACCTTGTCAGCGGATGAATTGTTCCTGTCAGCGGGTGAATTAGGGTTTGCTACGAGAACCCACTGTTTGTTTGACCAAGTGTTGGTATTTTAAAAGGATCTTTGGCCTTGGGTATTAGCTGTCTTAGTTAACTAAGGAGTTGGTCTAGTGGCGTGAGGTCTATGTTAAACATAAGGCTTAGGGTTGACCAGAGTTGACCTATTGTCAGCGGCTGGTTTGTATCCGCTGACACACGTATAGACCAAATGAGAGGAACTCCCACATGTGTAATAAGCCTTTCTAGACATAACCTTAGGTCTAGGTTGATAAAATCCCGTCCCATTAACACTAGCTTAATTCTTTGGTGATCTAGGTTTTCTATACATTTGAGCATATTTAACACTAGATTTGCTTTTAGTTGGAGAGCTAAGGTTAACAGGTTTTCCAGTAGTAAGGTTAGTGATAACAATGGGTTTAGGGTCAGATTGTTCATCACTAAGAAGCCCTCCCTTAACAAAGAGAGTACGGTTGGCTTTCTTCCATAGGTCAAGGTCAGTCACCCTTTGCTTGTATTTCTCAACTGGTGTGAGCACACGTGGTGGAGGAGTAATTCATCCACTTGGAACTCTGGAATACCAGTCTATGACAAGTCTTTCTTAGAAACCCCATAGAAATCACATGCTGGGGGTGGGAAAACAATATATTCCTTTGCATGCATCCCAATCCCAGACATGTCTTTAGGGTTTCTTTGCTCACTTATAACTTTTTCTAGGGTTTGACTAGCTTTTTCAAACTTTTCAATTTTAATCCCTACATTCTCTCTGGCTTTAATGGCCTCATCGAGCCTAAGTTTCAATTCAGTGTTAGCTTCTATATAAGAAGCTTTGGCCTCATAACTAAGTGCTAGATCTCTCTTTAGAATAGTTATTTGATCTTTTAGATTAAATTCCATGTCCTTATATTCTTGCACTATAACACCCCCAAATATACACAATTCAATACAGCAGAAGACTCGTTGGTGTTACGGGATAGCACATTACTCACATAATAGACAACGCTTAAAAATTGCGTCGTTTAATAATAAAGCATTTCCATTCATAAATATGAAATTTACATAGGTCCCAAGTCATTGTATTTCATACAGGTTTTACAAAGCATTTGAATGGAAAATTATTATTTAAGTGCGGGCCATGAAATCTTGTTGTCTTCCCGAGAATTACCTTCAAGTACCTGAGACAAAACATGTTAAAAGAAAAGGTCAGCGAAAACGCCGAGTGAATTCATAGAGTTTAATAAAACCATCAATATATCATCGGTATATAATTATTACCGAAAATCATTTTGCACAAATCTTTGTAATAGGCCATAAAATAGCCAGAGTCATTTTATACAAATCTTTATCAAAAATCATAATATAGGCTTTCGCCTTCAAAATCATTATTCGAACCATTGTCGTTAAAAACATCATACAATACGTTTTATAACGTTGTATAGAGTTGAATAAAAATCGTTATATGAATATGGTTATGTAAAACTAAAACACGAACATAATATCAATAATAAGACCCTGTATTGCTAGTCAGGCAATATATCGTAATTCAATGCATAAAGCAGTATTTTCGTTATTTTTGGATTATTATAAGCCGCATGACATTGTTACCTTACTACAAAAAACAACGGGTAGCTAGCCCGAAACTCAATTTGCCCATCTAAATTAGCGTGTCGTCACAATAATCACGCTTGTGAAAATCTTCGCATACATAAATTCGCTTACCAATCAATGTGGCACGACAAGGATCAACCGTCAAGGCACGAACTGGGGTGATCGTCCCCAAATAGTACTATTATATGCATAAGCGTCTACCAAATCGCGGTAGGTCACAATTCATGATAATGGGACTTTTAGTGAGATAATCTAACTTTAATAATCCATTTCATATCATCTATCGGGTCAATTAATCATTCATCAGGTCATACAATCATTCGGGTCCAAATCAATAAACAGACAATCGGGTCATACAATCATTCGGGTCCAAATCAATAAACAGACAATCGGGACAACTAGTGTCCTATTTTATAAAAGCTAACATGTTATCTCCCTCGCGGGTTTATAAAACATTTCATAAAAACATTTAAAAGAGTGTGAGGCTATGAACTCACGTTGATGTGGGATAGCGGGTTATCGGCAATTCGGATGTACGGTACGTGCTTCAATCACGGAAACCTAGACAAATAATACTCGTCTTAGACTTTTGTCCAATGACTCTATCAAAATAATAATTATGTATACATATGATGATTTTATATATATGATGATCAAGTGGGTTTATATATTCTCATTCACTCATTTTTGTGTTTATGTATTGGTAACCTTTTACTAGTTTACTAGTTTTACCTATTTACATGTTTTAGGTTCAATAAGCCTATTATAAGTTCATTAACTTGTATTAATCCATTTTATACTTGTACTATCAGTATTTATACTTTATATGTTGGGCCCAAATGGGTTAAGCCCAATAAGTAATTTTTATAAGTGTTTAACTTATTTAGTTAAATCATTAGTCCAAATATGCTAACTTAGCTCGTTAATGTTCGTATGTCATATAGTTCGGGTTTTATTGGTTTTTACTTGTATTAGGTACTTATACATCAGTATATGACTTTTAAAAACTTTACATTAGACGGGTTTGATCGTCTAATTTTAATTGGCGAAAAACGTTAATTTTACGGTAATAGTCGAAAAAGTCGTAAAAATCATGTTTATAGTTTTTATACTTATAAATCTTATTCAACTACCATTTTTGTAAAGTGTCCATTTATTTAACCTTATACATATTTATTAAATGAAATTTATAAGTTAGTGGGTTTTAATTCACATTTTATACTATATTAGTTTGAGTGTTTATATAATACTATTAAACATTAATTCTTCAAAATCTGATTTTTAGTTTCATGTTCACTAAAACAGCCATATCTAGAGTTCTATATAGAGATAAAAGCCCAAATTTTTATGGCATAAACTACATGGTATGTGTTCCATTTTATTCCTGTATAGTTACTGATGAATCAACCTCTAAGTATTTTATAAAATTCGTCCAAAACAGTGTACTCAGATTTGCACTCTAAACTTGTTTTGATCATATCTCACTCATTATAATGATTCCATTGTATGACCAACTCTCACAAGTGTAAATGATTCATAGCTTACTGTATATTAATTTATCCAAGCCAATTTATCAGTTTATCATAAGATCCTTTACTGTTTTATACAGCCTACATGTTTAGGCTAGATTTCATCACTCTTTTATATAACTCTTTATCATTTTAATAATATTTATCAACACCAAATCCCCACACAATACTTTTAATCATCATTCATCATCATATAAATATACATAAGTAAAAGAAAATACAAGATTACATAATCAAAATAACAAGAATGATAGGAAGAAGGATCCTTATACCACTATAGTGATGAAAATGTGAGGTTGATGAACAAGGCTTGGATTTGGATGGCAAGACTTGTGATATACCAATTGTAGAAAAGCTAAATATGATCCGGTGGTCTAATGTGGTGGTAAGTGATGGTGGAAGCCATTGTTGGCTTAGAGAGAGAGAAAGAGAGGTTGAGAGTAAAATGTGTGTATTCCCAAATGAATAAAATAACAATCAACACCCCTCCTTGGAAGCTAAGGAGGGGTATATATAGTCACGCACTTTACAAAGAGCCTAGTCTAGTCTAAATGTGCGTGACTATGATAACTAACGGGAATTCTTAAATGTCGTCACATAAAGTGAGTTTCCAACAATCTTCCCCCATGGGACGACGTGTAGAATTCCTTACAATATTCTACCTATCAAGTACAAAATAATTAAGAACAAGAGCTTTCATGAAGCATCCAATGCTGATGAAGTCTTCTGAGGCCTTCGTCTTCAAAACGACTCATCTTTAAAGTGACTTGTAGTAGAAATACTGTAACGGCACGAGCTAAGTAACCCATACACTTCTGGTTAAGGAGAAGCTTCTGAATTAGCTTCCCCCTAATTCATGCCACGTAAACTTGATGTAGAAGCATTTTAAATAGCTTCCCCCCAAGTAGATCAACAACTTTTCTTCTCACGCTTGAATAATTCTTCTGAATTTTTCTTTCCCCTGAGAGTTCAAGTTATGCATACCAGAAAGAATCATGACACTTCTTCCCCCACATAGTTGAAGAAGGTAAATCAATCCCAATTATGAAGCTCAAATACTGAAGTGGACACTTTATCCCATTCATGAAGTTGACATCGTAACACCAGAGTCAATTAAGTCCCGGAAATGCACACGTCTTCTTCCGGAGATGCACCATAGTCAATTAAGTCCCGGGAATGCATATAGGATAATGATGATGTTTAATTGCAACACTCAAACAATTAAACCTCGAATCAGTAGTGTACCATTTGGAGATTGATAACGACACGAGTTAAAACACTGATTTTCTCTGCGGCTATGACAAATGTCATCCCGGAATATCTTCAAATCAAAAGAAGGTATGAAGTTCATCACGTGTACTCGTTGTGCGTTCAATGTGTCTTCTTCTTCCCCCTTGATGGTTTCGAAAGTCGGAACCATCAATAAATTGTACGCACGTGAACCTGAAATCTCGTGAGAATAATAAATAAGCAGAATTATATATTTTGTGAGAATCAGCTGTTGATCGAAAATCTCTTCTCATAAACTCTCCATGTCCACCTTTACCATACCACATGAAAGCAATTTGAAGCGACCACGGAAAGAATGAACCAGATACATCAAACGTGAAGCTGAATAAAAATCCTTCGATCTTGTGACTTAAGCTTGCACTATTGTTGAATGAAGAACGGTGGAGAAATCTCTAAGTACTCAATGCATCACTGAAGAAGTCTATAAGCACAACACCTCTTGAAATTATCCACGTCGACTAAGCGCGTGACACTGAGTACAACAATGTAACCCCTTTAAGTGATAGTTATCCGAGTCATCAACCATCCACCCCGAACCCGGAAACCAGATAACCAAGTCTTCATTCTAGGATTAAGCACGAGCAAGTTATCTAGTAAAAGATAAAATAAATACACGCCTTCGAAAAATCCGTCTTTAACGTCATGTAATTAATACCCGATCAAACAAAATCTGAAGTCACTAAAAAATCGCCCATTCTTTCTTGGTCTCGTCAAAATTAATTCGTGTCACATTTGTCACTTCAATTTGTCGCGTCACATTTCGCGTCACCCAATCGGTGTCAAGAAAAAATTAAAGAACCCCAAATGCAACAAAAAAACTACAAATTCAAAAAAGGAATTTGTTTGTTTGAGCATTCATACTCCTTAACAATGTCTCGACAGTTTTTGTCTCGACCCGATGTCACAATGAATTAAAACGTAATACACAACAAATTTATTTAAAAAAATTTTTAAAAAAATTTGTGTGTATGTGTTATTAAAACACACGGTTTAAAACATTCCATTTAGCCAAAATTCAACCAAAGTCGAGTGTCCAATAAAAATGCATAAGCCCAGCCCATTCATGGAAGATTAAGAAATGTCGGCCCATCATCAATCATTCACAACCCGGTCCAAGAGTGTGAGTTAAATAACTCTTACCCAACCCTAAAAATTAGGGTAACCTAATCACTTTCACAACTGCCACCAAAACTAGATATCCTCTCACCTAGTTAAGTCCGCTCCCTTCACCAGATCATCTCCCACCTCCCTCGTTTTCTCCGCCCCTCCACCAGAACACCCATCCTTCACCATCAAACTAATCTCATCAAATCTCTGCCCCCATCACATCTAATTCTTCAAGATCCTATATATGTTCATGTGTGTCTACCAACAAAACCTATATTCATGATAGACAAACTCCAAACAGTACAAGACGCGGCTACAAGAACAGTTAACTGTTCTCGGGTAGGTATGATTGGAGATTGCTTGTTGTTTTGATTTTGTTTTGGGTAACCTTTAATCGAAACAAAGAATATGATTATAACATGCATGTTATTAATCTGAATTTGTTTTCGAAAATTAAAGGATGTTAAATCCTACATATATGGTCGATGATGATATGATTTCGGTATGCATATATCAAGTTCGATTTTTGCATGTCCTAAATAGATTTTACCGAAACATAAAACTGAGATCATTTAATCTGTTTTGGTTCGAGTCTAGATTGGAGATAGGTGTCGATGGGTTAGGTATTAGATTTGTGGTGTGATAATGGAGTTATAAGGATGGATTAGAGTCAAACTCAGTGAGTTTATCTGAGTCAACTCGGTAATGACCGAGTTGACTCGGTTGAGATGGGTTCAGTCCTGGTCAAGTTACGTTCGGTTTGGTCACAAATCCCATCGCAGTCTTGGTCATAGTATTGGTCTCGGGTCAAGTGTTAAACGAGTCAAGCTGCAAGACATAGTATCGCAATAAATCTTTTTGTAAAAAAAATTCATCGCAATATCTTTTATAAAATCCATCGCAATGATTGAGAACAAATGGACAGCATGACGTCGTATCTTATGCCATTGCGACAGGTCAGCCACCCATCGCAATGTGACTCATCGGAATGAGTCCCATCGCAATGGGTATGGCGAGCCCATCGGAATGTGTCAAAACCACTCCATCGCAATACATGCGATCGTACCAAGAAGATAAATCCAAAAGTGTACTTTGTTCCGTTTTTTCAGGGATCTTGTTTCTGGGCAGATTTTCTGGCAAATCTGGGTTTATCACCTTCATCTTCAAAAAAATATAACCCATAATAGAGATATAAAAAAAATGATTCTGCAAGACACTAACACATGTGACAATGATGACATAAAAACAACTTGACCATGATAAGTTGACAATGTTTTGACCAGTGATATATTAGATAGGGACCCATATTGACCATGATATGATGATGAACCGAAAGACACATGTGACAGTTTGGATATATTGGACAAAAAAAAATGAGACGTGACAAAAAAAATTTGTGATATAGGACAGAAAAAAATATAAGACGAGACACAAGAAAAGATTAGACCACCAAATCGAGTATATAAACACGATCCAAGGATGGAACCGTGGCTCTGATGCCAAATGTAGAAAAGCTAAATATGATCCGGTGGTCTAATGTGGTGGTAAGTGATGGTGGAAGCCATTGTTGGCTTAGAGAGAGAGAAAGAGAGGTTGAGAGTAAAATGTGTGTATTCCCAAATGAATAAAATAACAATCAACACCCCTCCTTGGAAGCTAAGGAGGGGTATATATAGTCACGCACTTTACAAAGAGCCTAGTCTAGTCTAAATGTGCGTGACTATGATAACTAACGGGAATTCTTAAATGTCGTCACATAAAGTGAGTTTCCAACACCAATATCAACTTCAAGATCACCTATCTTCATGAATATCTTCTGGAAAATCAGCCCTTGACTCCTTTGAAAACTTCTTTCTAGATGTTAAAACTTGCACCAATCTTCATCTCTTTGAATGGAGATTAACATATGTTAACTATAACAAATGTTTGTCGTTAAATTTTGTATGAATGGGGTGTCGTAGTGATGATATGGGACGGCACCAAGGAGGAGGAAGAGAGGTTTTTGGGTGGTATTGCATGTGTTGGAATGAGAAATGGTTTATGTTTAGTGGTTTTTGTGGTTAGTTAGCTTACTTGTGAAGCTAAAATGGACAAGTGTAAGTAACTTGTTTACAAATTGACACCAATGTTGGTGTGGGGTAGCAAGTTTGGCCGTCCCATGTGTAGAGTGGGGCAAGATTTATCTTGTCTCATCCCACTAATTTACGGGTACTCCTCAATTCTAGTTTCCGCGATTTGCGTGCCCTCAGGTCGTTTTACGAAAAACGTTTTTATAAATTATGAATCAACAGCACAAAACGAATCTAATAAAAATTGTCTCATCAAAAACGGAGTTCAAAAACGTAAATACGTATTCCTAAGGTTTCCGGTTTAGTTGTAAAGGACGTTAAATTATAATCGTAAGTCCTAACCTCTTCTCATAAATTTGTGAGTTTATGAACCAACACAAATTTAAAATCTCAAAGTATTATTCACGGATAAATTTATTTTCTGAAATGTCGGACTGTCACCAAAACGGTGTATGTAAACGTAAGCACGTAACGTAGAATCCTCCGGTTTAGACGTAGTCGATGCTACTTCAAGACGTAAATCCAAATTTCTTCCCAAAAATAAGTGAGTTCATAATATAACATTAAAATAATGTTTTTAAATAATATTTGAGAATAAAATATAAACCATAAATTGACGGATTGGCACAGCATTTACCCCTAAACAGGATCTTTGTCCTCAAAGATCATCTTACTACTCGCTTCTTATAGAGTTAAATCCATGTGGGTATTTCCTCCACATTCGGTCTTTTCTCACAAGTGTAATTCATTACAATACGCGAGTTTCATCAAACATAACTACGGGAATACGATCAGGCTTAATGTTGACTTACTTTCTCTATCCATGATGTTCACGGGTTTTTGATGAATGCAACTTTTCGTCGATCTAAACTTTATCAAGAAGTGATCAGATTCTCACTTGATAGACATTTTATCAAGTTTGATATACGAAACATAATTCATGCAGCTCTTGAAGTCCTAGGGTAGATCCAGCTTATATGCCTTTCAAACAAACTTTTACATCATCTCAGTGGTCCCATACAACGGGGACTTATATCCCATGATCTTCCAGATCATCAATTCATTTTTCCATGGTTAAATTTTTTGGCATAACTTCGCTACCCATCTGGCACTTCAAGATCTTTATTTCATATTCACATAACCTCCTGCCCACTACCGGCAGTCAATATTCAGATCCTAATTTCAATAATCATTTCAGGTCTCGCGGGTCGAGTATTTTGTAAGGTTAGGTTCGCCATCATAGGAAACCTTAAACATAAAAGACATGTCCATCTCACAATGGGTGTATGTCGGGTGTCTTCATCCCAACTCTTGCTTACAGATGCTCTAATATATCCTCACAAGATTCGATCTTGATCCTAATACGATAATTATCAATGATAATCTTTCCTAAGGAAAGCGATTATACGGTTTATTACCAAAGGTCAATCATTCAAACATAAAACAAGACTTCTAGTGTTTTGTATCGTTACTTTAACTCGTCCCTTCGATTGGGATGGTAAACAGTACTCTCATCAAGGTTCGTTCCCAATGACTTCTGAGCAAATCTCTAGAAATTTGATGCAAAGCGAGGATCTTGATAGAGATGATCGATACAGGAACACCATGTTTACACAACTCCTTTAAATACCAAAGAGTCAATTTCTTCATCAAGAATTTATCATTAACAAGAATGATATTAGCAGATTTGGTCAGTCTGTCGATGATGACCCAAATCGAATCAAATTCAGATGATGACCTTTGCAATAGATAGGCGTTTACTAACGTATGAGGCAATGTCTGCCTTCATAATTTGCCATTAGTACAACTTCTTCAGATAAAGATACATTAAATCCGAAATGACAGGAATAGAATACTTAAACTTATAAGATTCCAACATAACTATATCTCAAAATCTCCATTTTTAGGCAACCTAAAGTGGCCATTAAATTATTTAACGCCATCGTCTTCTCAATTCTAATGGTACACATTAGCCGTGAACCCTTTTTGTTATCTATATTATCCTTTTTTTTCAAACATCGTTTATTTTTTTATATTGTTCGGCAATTTATTTTTCACCTTCATTATTAAGGAACATGTCCTAATTGGTTCTTTATCTTTTCTACATAATGTGTTAGTAATTATATTCACCTTCCTCGATGAAATAAATATCATGTCCACAATTTACTCAGAAATTCTTTCTTGATATTTTCTAAGTTTCAGTTTCGTTTCAGCTATCATTTTTATCAATTTTTAATCAATCCGACGTTTAAAGCGTCGATAAATAATTCAAGTAAATAAATAATAAATGTTTAATTTTTATGAAATTGTAAACGTAAAAAGTTTTAAATTTATTAGTCCGTCCAATTATATAAAAATGTTCAAAATAAATTTGAATTTAATTAACACGATTTTTGTTGATTTATCGAAAATAATTAATAAGATTCGTAAATATTTGAAAATTCATTTTTTATACTTTGGTCAAAATTTTCTTAGTTGACAAGCAAAAATTGTCGTTTCAAATTTCAAGTCATGGTTTAAATATTTTCCTCAATCCCTCTTAAGTTGTCTTGAGGTATACACAAACATTTACCCCTAAACAGGAGTTTAGTTAAATGATTTGTGTATAAGGGAATAATCCCTTAAAAATCCTTTGTTAAAACATTTGTCAAAACATATTTTCATTTTTTTTTTTGGTAAAACCGAAAGCCTTAATGGTTCCAAATTTTGAAGAGTCAATATATTCCATTTTGTATTAATCACACGGTCAAATAATGTAAAGGATTAAGTCTTTCATCACATGTTAAATATTCAAGGTACAAGTTTTCACTACTCAGGGAATTCTACAAATAATTATTAACTCATTCTTATTCTTATAAATAATCAAATGGTCCTTAATGATCACAAGCATGAATTTATCAAATTACAGCCTACACACGTGATTCACCAAATTTATGGATGCTACATGTGTATTAGTCAATCCAAACCACATCACGTGAAACTCATAACGTTCATTACAAGTACCGGATGTAGTGATTGGAATAGATAGTCTCGTTTCGCAGATGCGAAGTTGATGATATCCATGCCATGGATCAAATCTTTAGAACATACGCTAGAACCTTATAAATGATCGAACAATCTATCATCTTGGATAGTGGATATAGATTTTAATCGTCAATTTACTTAGTTCATGGTAATCAATAAACGTAAGAAATGATAACACAATAGCTCTTCATAATGACGAGCTCGGTAGAATAATATCTTTCTCCGACAACTCTCTCAGTTGTACGGTAATTCTTTTAATTCCGATGGTGCTGAAGTACAGTGCACATGTCACAGGTGCATCACCGGGAATATAATCAATACCAAATTCGACCTGCCTTAATGGCGGAAGTCTAGGTAATTCACCAGCAAATACCTCCTAAAGTTTCAGATAACGGAAACATCTTTTTAATAAATTCATATTAGGTTCTTTCTAGATTATAATATCTATGACTAGTTCATAACCATTCATGGTATAATTTCAAGTCTAAATACAGGATATGGTCATCCATCAATAATTATTTAGATCACTTTTGATAATCAACATCTTATCTTTTAGGGGATTTCTACTCAAGTTCCCATCAATTAAGACAATGTCGTCATGTCATAATCAATCAATCCATTCTACTGGCACTATCAACTTTTCAGTTTTATTGCCGTCGATAAGATGTGAACTTCTCAAAAGAATAATAATAACTCATAATCCTTCACAATTCACGGATATTTGGAGACATAACTAACCTTAAAAGAGTAAGGTCAACGCATAATTTACGCGAGAGAATTTCAAATCAGATACAGACGAAGACATTTAACGAATATAAATATATCCCATGTTTTCATAATTTGAGTACGCATTCGAAAGCTCCTCGGATCGTTACCCAAGTCATTCAAATGAAATCTAATCAAAAGAAATGATAGGAATGTCGATACATCCAGTCGGGTATCAACACTCGGTAATCAGATACTTTTCCTAAGAATCTCGCCACGGGAGAATTGGACAAGAAGGGAATATCAATTGTAAATTAAGACAATATCCACAGATGAATAAACGCGACTCAGAAGAATAAATGCTACAGGCACATATGTAGGTGTCCCTAACACTATGTCCCTATTTTTCACTTCTTGCAGATCTCATAAAATTTAACCTTTCACAATCTTCAAAGAAAATGTAGTGTTTATTATTCAGTTTTATGGTGACTACTAATCAGCCTTGCATGGTCCATTCCAAATTGTATGTAGGCGCGCAACTATATATAATTTCAAGATTAACGATGCAATACTCAGTTCGTCAAAATTTTATCATCATGTTTATAATAAAAACATTTTCATGCTTAATTCCTAAATAAGAATCAAAAATAAATTTACAAAGATTTTCTTTGTTATGAGAACAGTTAAGTTTTCCAATGTGTTTTATAAACAACTTCATTTCGATAACAATCACTTATAAATCTTACATTGAATAATCCTTATAGTGATGAAAATTCAATTTTTCTCAAGGGATATTGTTTTATCTTATAAAAACAATGAGTGATATGCAAAGGAGTGATGAAAGCTTGTTCACCAAGAACTAAATACAATATGCTAGGTAATGAGCTTTAGCCAAGTAATCATGAGGTTCATGACCTCGATGGCACTCAGGAATACAAAGAGAATAATCAACTCAATTCGAGATGAGTACTTGTTCAATGGTTGCATCACTAATGCAAACATTTGGAAGAAGCAATAAGGATAGATAACATCGATACATGTAGAATTTAGCAATCAAAGGTATTCTTTTCATTAATCATAAACAATCAAAATTGTATCGTAACACATTACGTGTCACTATGTCATACAATTCCAAGAACTCATCCTACCAACTGATGTCTCAGTTAAGTTAGGGATTTTTAAAAGATACCACAATGAATACTGTTGTCCCTAATATATGATGATTCTAGCACACGAATTAAAGAAAGAAAGGAAGATATGAGATGAGTTTTAGAGAGAGAAAGTAGTGAGAGAAAGTAGAGAGAAAAAGGTTGGTGAAACTTGTGGAATATTAGATTAGGAGAAAAATGAAATGACCAACACCCTTCCTAACATGCTAGGAAGGGTTTATATAGCCTTTGCTTACATGTAGCTTAATGGGCTATATGATCATGGGCCGGGCTTTCCTTTTGGGCTTTGGTTACTTATTAATGAACCTTAGCTTAACGTTAAGCCCGTAATAACACGATTAATATACTACCTATTACAACGTTCTAAAATACGATACATAATAAACATATGACCGAGCATTCTTGTTTGGCTCAATATTTTGAGGCTAACAATCTCCCCCAATGAGAGGTCATAAACCTTAGTCGTTTAGGAAATTTGTAGAGATTACTAATCTCGCCATAAATGAGTCTTGAACGTGTAATAGTAGTCTTGTTCCTTCATGTTGTGATCTTTGAGCCTTTGTCGTTGTCTTTCGACTTTGTCTTTAAGCTTGAGATCTTTAAATCATCCTTGACTTGTCTTTTCCATCTTGCGATCTTGTGTCTTCATCCACATGCTCACACTATTAATTGTCGAATATGTCTTTAGGCATGAGTATCTGGTTTCTAAATCATTGACTTTGCTGAGTACACCGTGACGCCACCTTCTCGAGACAAAACATAGACACGGACATAATGGCTTTGACATTCGTCCTAAATCGGTAGCGTTTTACCTCCGGTCGGTGAAGACCGTTATACGATATTAAATATCGTACCTGTGATCAGGTAGATTCAATTAAGAATCTCCTTGACAGGGTTTCGCGGCTGTACTAGCCGTTCTCTTTACTCGACCGTCTCAAAGCAAGATTGCGAACATAAAGAGTGAATCAATTGGATAAATATCCGCTTGATTAAAGTCGTCAATTCAAATTCCTGGAACAAGTTTGATTCATTAAGAATCTTACCATTGTTGCTTTCCAGTTGACACAAGCTTGATTCATAAGAATCTCGCAAGTTACCTACCGTAGCGCTGTTTGATGTTGACGCTAGAAGGATTTCCATTCCTCACTGTGAATATTAATAAATATCACTCTGAATGTTCTGGTAAGACCATAAAGATATTGCGTAGAAACCTGAAACGAGTTTGAATCCATTAAGAATCAAATCACTGTTGCTTTTCAGTTTTAAACATGTTCAATTCATAAAGAATCTTACATATGACCTACCGCAGTGCTGTTTGATGTTAACACTGGAAGGATTTCCACTCATCATTATGAATACTAAGTAGTATCACTCTGAGTGTTTTAGCAATATCGCAAGGATATAGCATAGGACTCTGTTGATCTTCATCCGTGTGTCCTAACAATATTTGATTGATCTCTTGGCTCTAGAATCTATTTGTGCACTTTTAGTGGTCGGAGGCTGGAGCAGGTGCCACCTATTCAATATCAACCATCTCGAAGTGAGAAAGTCAATAGTAGTCATGTTGTTCTCCGTGACAATAAAACAAACTTCTTTTGAGAGAAGCCTGAGTAGCTAGGAAAGGGTTGTGCATACATCACTGGGTCCATGATGAGTTTGTCTTCATGATGAGTTGACCCGGTTTCTGCCTAAGTTGTATGGAGGGCTTCTTTCTTTACACCCTTTATCCTTACATTTCTTTTTCATTCTTCAACCCCTTCAATGCTTACCAAGACATCATTACTAGCACCTTGTTGTGATTGTTCCAGTGCTAGCATCAGTACTTAGTCGGCATTCAGCTACGTTCACATTCTACTCCATCTTTCCTAAGGACTTCTAATAATCTATTGGATTGTCCCTGGGAAGATCCCTCCGGTTCTGGTTGGATCATAGGACTTAAACCAATAACGTCGTGAATTAAAGATGTTGTGGGTATTTGATCGTAACCATGAAAACCACTTTAAATTCTAACAAAGTGTTTAAAAAAACATTTAGCACCTTGCTAGTTTTGTCGTTTTAGAATTGCTCCCCCTTCACATGTGCATCGATAATCGAAAGTGTTTCGCACATGTAGGTAAGAGTTAAAGTGCTTGAGTCTTATATTAGATCACATTTTAATCACATTTTCTCCCCCTATCTCTAATATATAAAATCTTTTGATATTAGAGATGCCAAATTTGATTAAAATATATTTTGAAAAAAATAGTCTTGAAATCTCTGGGAGAAAGATGTGTTAATCTTTTGCATGAAGTTAAAATGCTCCCCCTCAATAATTGATCCAATTGAATTGTCATTGTGAGGATATGATCCACATTTCGCTTTTTGAGGATGGGAGTTGTTGAACACACAATTTTTGAAAGATTTTGAATATCATTGAAAAATTCTTGAAAAAATTGTGTTCAACGCTTTTTGAAAAATCAATTCTTTTTGTCGAAAGGTTTTTCTAAAGCATAAACTTGAGTTCATAGACTTTGAATGTCTTGACGAATCCACTCAAGTGTAAGAAGATTTCTCTTCTTTTGCTGAGGTTAAGGGTACTAAATCGTACACTCCCCCGTGAATATCGATCCGGGTTGCAATCTGAAAGTGATTACAAGCCATTGTGTTGAGCTCAAAACGTTGAATGTTTTGTGACAAGCTCAACCCGTGATAGATTGCTCTACCCGTTGTTTGGAAATATTTGTCCAAAATAGACAATTTCCTTTATTAAAAGAAGAAATGACATGTTTTGAAAAATATTTACAACTTTCATTCGAGCTTTATGTACACACCCATGTCGTTATTGAGCGACATTTCTTGGCACGTCCATATTATCGATACTGAAAGACATGTCGAGAAGAATATTTTTGGATTTTGAAAGATTTTTAATTTTGTGTTTTGCTTTTATGTGTTTTATATTTTTGTATTTTTCTTTTTCAAATATATTTACAGGTTGATGTTTGATAGATAAATCAAGCAGGCACCTTTGCCAGAATCTCTAGGTCTACTGGAGTCAAACATCTCATACCAATTTGTCTAACGAGGTACTCAAACCTATCTTTCGACAGAGCTTTCGTAAACAAGTCGGCTAATTGGTAATCCGTTCCAACAAAGTATAATTCAACGATACCTCTTTCAACTTGTTCCTTTATGAAGTGGTATCTGACATCGATGTTCTTCGTGCGGGAATGCTGTACCGGATTACAGAACATGGCTATGGCCGACTTTGAGTCACAGTACATAGGTACTTTATCAAAGTGGAAGCCATAATCCGTGAGTTGTGTTCTCATCCAAAGAACTTGAGCACAACACGTAGATAGAGACACATACTCCGCTTCGGTGGATGAAAGTGACGTGCAATCCTGCTTCTTGGAAGACCATCCCACAAGCTTATCTTGACCTAGAAATTATGCACCACCAGAAGTACTTTTTCGTGTATCAAGACACCCTGCATGATCAGAATCTGAATAGGCCGTTAGAAAGAAACCGGTTTCCCTCGGATACCAGAGTCCCAAATGAATGGTATTCTTGAGGTACCGAAAGATCCGTTTAACCTCCTTGAGGTGCTTTTCAGTGGGTCGTGCTTGATAACATGCACAATAATACGTAGCATGTGAAATATCAGGTCTGCTTGCTGTCAAGTACATGAGGGACCCGATCATGGAACGATATCTCGTTTGATCTATGGGTAATCCCTCCAAGTCAGCATCTAGCAATGTGGTTGATAATGGTGTCCCAACGGGGTCACATGAAGTCATACCATGCTTTTTGATTATCTCTTGACAATACTTAGCTTGGTTTATAAAGATACCACATGGGGATTGGTGAACTTGAATTCCTAGAAAGAATTTTAATTCGCCCATCATTGACATTTCAAATTTGCTGTGCATTACTTTTTCAAACCATTTTGAAAGTTTTGGGTTTGTAGACCCGAAAATAATGTCATCAACATAAATTTGCACAAGCAAAATGTCATCCCCATATTTATAAGTGAACAGAGTTAGATCAATGGAACCTTTCGAGAAACCTTTGGATACCAGAAATTTTGAGAGCTCGTCGTACCACGCCCTTGGAGCTTGCTTGAGTCCATATAGTGCCTTGTGGAGACGATACACCTTGTCAGGATAATGAGGATTGACGAATCCTTCCGGCTGCGTGACATAGACTTCTTCCTTCAAAGGACCGTTAAGAAACGCCGTCTTTACGTCCATTTGATAGAAAATGAATCCCTTATGTGCAGCATAAGCAAGAAAAATCTTGATCGCTTCCATTCGAGATACTGGTGCAAATGATTCTTCGAAATCAATACCCTCTTTCTGTCCATACCCTTTAGCCACTAGCCTAGCTTTGTTCTTGATGATCGTGTTTTCTTCATCCATCTTGTTTTTCAGATCCAACGAAGATTTAAAGGAGTCACATCGTATGGTCTGTCAACAAGTTCCCAGACTTTAAGTCTTTCAAATTGTTAAAGTTCATCCGTCATCGATTCAATCCAAGCATGATCAGCCATGGCTTCTTTGATGTTTTTCGGTTCAGCAGTACTCACGGCGAGTGCGAACATACAAACATCGCCATCGGTTGCTAGTTGTCGTCTTGTACGAACAGGCTGTGAAGGGTTTCCAATTACGTGAACCAAAGGATGTTCTCGGGTCCAATGATGTTTTGAAGGATGTCGTTGATAAAATGTATGCATATTTGACGGATCAACATGGCGAGTAGGAGACTCTCCAGTTTCGTGTACTGGTGTACCGAATGGGTTGTGAAAATCGTCATCGTCAGATAATGCACCGTCTGTTTGATTTGTGTTCTCTGGAGCAATGACAGTAGTTGTGGATGTTGTAGGATCGATTGTTAAAGTGATATTCTGAGGTGGTAAATCTGCAACAACCCGTGTTGAAGTAGATGAAGTTGTATCCTTTTGTTGACGATGAACGGTATCATCATTCTTATCATGAGTGACAGTGGAAGACTTCGATGCAACTGGTTTCTCCCCCATGAAATATTCATCATACATTGGTCCATATAACATTTCCAACTCTTCAAGTGTCGTGTCCACTGTCATATCTGCTTTAGGAACATGTTCAGGAACCAGCTTTGAACTTGACGGTTCATTGCTGTGGTCTTGAGTTCCGAGTTCCGTGCGGTTGTGAACGGAAGTCATTTGTCGTTGTTGATCGGGACTTAAACTGCATTGTTCAAGTGCCATTTCTTGTCATTCATCGAATCTGATATGAATAGTCTCGACTACCAATTTTGTTTTCTTGTTGTATACTCTGTATCCCTTAGACTGAGTTGCATATCCCACTAAAATGCATGCATCACCTTTCTCTTTCATCTTGTCCAGATTTTCACCATCTCGAATAATGTAACACGTACATCCAAAAACATGAAGGTGTTTGAGTGAAGGTTTGCGATCATTAATTATGTGATATGGTGTCTTTTCGTGTCTTGGGATAACTAAGGAGCGGTTTTATGTGTAGTATGCGGTTGACACGGCTTCGGCCCAAAAGTATAGTGGAAGTTTTGAAGAGGATAATAATGTTCGAGCAGCCTCAACTAAAGTACGGTTTCGTCTTTCAACAACGCCGTTTTGTTCGGGTGTTCGAGCAATAGATGTTTCATGTTCAATTCCTTCGGCTTCAAAATAATTTCTCAGTTTTGAATTCAAAAACTCTGTACCTCTGTCAGTACGAACAACTTTAACTTGAGCTTGAAGACCACGTTGTATCACTTTAAGGAAGCTGATGAGAACATCGGGTGTTTCATCCTTGGATCTCAAGAAGTGAGTCGATGTGTACCTTGAGTAGTCATCGACAATTACCATAACGTATTTCTTCCCATTCATACTTTGAACACGCATGGGACCACATAAATCTATATGAAGAAGATCTAACCGTCCTTTAGAGCTTGGTGTAGTCTTTGTCTTGAAACTACTCCGTTTAGCTTTACAAAGCTCACAAGAAGAACAAAGATGATCTTTGATGAATTTCAAGTTAGGAAGGCCTCGCACAATATCTTTCTTGGAAAGCAAGTTGATGGTGTCAAAGTTAAGATGAGATAAACGTTGATGCCATAACCAAGCTTGAGTCGTTGAAGCTTTAGCCATGAAACAGATTGGAGTTGAAGATGTGGAGTCTTGTAGTGAAATAGTGTAGAGATCAGTACCCCGTGTTCCGGTAAGTTAGTCATTCCCATCATAATCACGAACAAAACATGTCTTCTTTCTAAAAGCAACCTCCAAATCCGCATCACAGAATTGACCAACCGAGAAAAGATTGTGATTGAGCCCTTCGACGTAGTAAACCCTTTTGATTGTGATATTCCCCTGAACCAAGTCTCCATATCCTAGGATCGGTGAAAATTGATAAGTTCCGAATCGGACCGTACCCAGGAACTTCTCCACAAAGTTAATTAGAAGCTTGAGATTCCCCGTCATGTGCTTCGTGCATCCGGAGTCCATTATGAAGAGAATTATTTCGATCACCTGCAGAAGAATTAGAACACGATGGAGCATTTGCTAAATTGGATTCCATGTTAGTTGTGATTTCTGATTCATTAGTTTCCCTAGTTTCATCACTTAGAGGCACACTAACGCTCGTAGTCACATTTTCTGTCCTAACCTTAGGCATCCATTTATATCCTGGAGGACATTGATTAGCAAACCACCATTTCCAAGGCTTGCTAGCAGACTCATATAATTCCCTAATTCTTCTTCTAGGGTTCTTAGTGGTGGAGTCTGATGCAATACTTTTCTTAGGGGGGGTTACACCAGAATGGTTCACTTTGCGTTTGGGTTTTCTAGCACTAATAGGCATCACAGTTTGCTTCTTAGTTCTAGTTTCTACGCCTTTGACATTATTCGAAACACACATAGCATGATTAGCATTAGCACACTTTCCACATTTCACACAAACAAACTTAACTTTCATAGCATTCAAAGTCGAATCATTCAAATCGTCATTACACGCGATTATAGACGTTTTATTCTTAGAAACATTGAAAATCCTAGGGTGGTCTTCTACTTCCTTCATCTTCCCTTGACTTTTGTTTTGCCAGACCTTTTCGTTCATGCCAGTGCTCTTAAGCTGGGGCCGGCTAACACTAGCAGTGGGGACTACTCCTGTAGTAAAAGACACACATCTATTAGTGTTTCTAGAAGTCTGAGGTGATTGACTTTCTTTGTTTTGTGTGGGTTTAGTGGCCAATCTATACATCCCTGGTTTAACCACATTTGTGTTCTTAATGCTTTGTGATCGAATATGTGTTTTGAGAGTGTTTTGTGGTAACCTATCCTTCCCATCCGTCTTGGGGGCAAACACACGTTTTGCAAATGTAGATTTAGAGAAAACAGATGGTTTTCCCAAGACAGAGGGTCTAATCACTTTTGAGCATTGGGTTGTCTTACAACAGGTTACTTAACACTAGGTTCCACAATCTTCCCACCCATCTTAACAACGAGTTTCTGCAACTCTGCTATCGCTCTGTCCCTATCTTGTAACGGAGCTTTCAACCCTTAAATTTCCAAATTCTGTTCGTTCATTTCTCGAAACGTTTGGGAAAGTTTTTCTTGCAATTTATTATCACGTGGAAAACTACCAACGTCTTTTTGCAAAGCAAGTTGAAGAGAATGACAATGTTTTTGAAGGAAATCAGTTTTGTGTTGAAGTAACTCAAAAGCCTTTTTATCAACATATTCTTTATGTTTTGAAAGCTCAAGTTCAAGACGCTCACACTCTTTGATTTTATCAAGATATTTGCATGCAACATCAGAATATTCATCGATATCAGCACAAGATTGAAGAGTAACACACAAAATATCTTTGGAGAGACATTCTAAGAGTAGATCATATTCGTTTGAAAATTCTAATTTGTTATTTTGAAGGTCATCAATTTCTTTTTCAAGAGACTCAACATATTTCAAATCATCAAACATTTCAGACTGAATTAAATTTTCAAACTCAAGAACATGTTCTTTTATTATCTTCGTATTTGGTATTAAAAGTTCTTTCACAAGCACAGTTATGTCGTGAGGAATCTCGGTTTTCCACTTATCCTTTTGACGTTTCTCCCAATCGCTTGCAACAATTGATTGAACATTATTAACGTGGTGTTTAAGAAAACCAAGTATTTTTGTACTTTTGCTTTTAGAAGCATCTAGAGGCGAATAGTTAATATATTTAAAAACATTAGTTTTCCTCTTAGTGGCAAAAGCTTTTTTCCATTAAATTCTTTTTTGTTTGTATTCTAAAAATAATTCCTCACGATACTTCTGTTTTTGTGGAGTGAAAAGACCATAAAGACTGTTTTCATAAGCATAGTTATATGGTTTCACAAAATCTTTATTGACCGGTGATCTACTCTCGTCATCCCAAAGGGATGTCTCTTCACTATCGATGTTAGCTACTAGGCAGTCATTATCAGTCCATTCGGACTCATCAAGATAAAAGTGAGGGTTCGCAGCTTGAGCTTGTTCAAGGTACTTGGGGGTGGCAAAGCTAGGTTGACCCTTGAAAAACGACCGAGGTGCTATCATTCTTACGGTTTGAATAGAGTCATGTGTATTATAAACAACTTTTTTCAAAAAATCGACTTGTTCTTCGTGATCCTTTACTTTTTTAGTATCTTTGCTTTGTCTATTTTTGAAATCTTGTTTTAATGTTTCAACCTCTTGTTTCTTCTCGTCAAGAATTTTAGCAGAATCGGTGGTGTCATAGAAAGCCTCTGTTCAAGTTCATTAACTTTTGTAGTGGCAAGGTACGTTTTTTGACGTTCATCACTTAATAAAACATAAAATTGACGTTTTTCTTTAGTTAACAAAGCAAGAGCTTCATTGTATTTATTTTCAAAATCGTCCTTTTTAACGTTGATGACATGACTTTTGTACCCCTCAAGCTCGTTGGTCTTTTGAAGAAGCTCAGCCCTATAACTATCAATAGTCTCACTAGATTTTATAAGAGCGGCTTTGCATTCTTCAAAGTTTTGAGTGAGCGCTGCGTTTGCCTTCTTTAATTGCTTTTGATTCTTTCTATTTTCATTGACATCTTTTTGTAAACTAGCAATTAAATTAGCAAGCGCGACACGCTCCTCGTCATCATACTCATTTGCATGTTGATCATCCTCAAACTCATTATTGCACATGTCTGATGAATCAGGTGTGGTATTGCTATCAACCGTTTCCATCATACACGTGTCAGTAATTGTTATTGGTAGATCACTATGCTCATGTGTATCACCAAACACATTATATTCAGCATCATCTTGTACCTTATCAATTAGCTCGGTATCAAAGATAGGACCATTGTCATCTTCAGTGACGTTAAGGACCTCATGAATCTTTGCCATGTATGAATAATGTGCCTCGACTTCTTGGTCGGAGAGTTCATCATCTGTGTCGTCAAGCATTTCTCCTTCCTCAGCTGATAACTTGATTCCAGCTTCCATTTTCTTGCACAACAGCATCTTTTCCTTATGATAACCATAATCTTTAACCCTCTTCGGCTGCCTGCATTCCTTACCCAAATGCCCAAAACCTCTGCAGTTAAAACACTGAATCCCACTTTGTTGCACAACTTGAGTCCCAACAGTTTCCCGATTTCCAACAACAGTAGCCACCCTCTGATTATCATACTTAGGTTGTCGATCATACTTTGGAGGACTCGCAACACGTCTTCGTGTGTCATACATTGGAGGACTCTGTGCATGGGTGTTCCTCGAGTTTGAAGATGTTCGAAGGTTGTTGTTGGTGGGTTTGTAGATTTTCTTATATTGCTTCATAACGAAAGCCATTTGTTGCTTGAATTCCCTATCCTTTTGAGCTATTTCTTCATCACTATCTTCTTCGGATGATTGCTCAGGTGTGGGTGATTGTGCTCTTGCAACTTCTTTGCCTCGGGATCGTGTTGGAACATGTGACTTGGAGACAATGGATGATCGTGGTGATGATGATTGAGTAGAGTAGGTCTTTGAAGTACGGGAGTGATAATCTGGGTAATCTTGAGTGGTAGACACCAAAGCAAGTGGATTGGAAATCTTTGCAACTCGTTCAGCTCGAAGTTCATTTGCCTCATTTTGAAATTGTTTCAAGATGTCAAAGAGCTTGTGATATGAAACTTCGTCTAACTTTTGTTGTTGTTTCACCAAGGTGACAAACTGTGTCCACTCTGGTTGAAGTTGCTGTAGAAATTGGACATTGACTTGCATGGTGGAAACTTGCAAGTTGTTTCGGGTCATATCATTCATCATCTTGTAGAATCGGGAGTAATAAGAATCAATTGATTCCCCATCCTTTGATGTAAACTTGCCAAAGTTCCAAAACATCTTAGTTTTCACATCTTGTTTGTTAAGTGATTCACCTTGTTGGAATCTTTCAATGGCCGTCCACATTTCTTGAGCAGTAGGACATGCGTCAACCGTAGAGTAAATCTCATCTCCAATGCCACTGAGAATTAAGTAGATTGCTTCCTTCTCTGCATCAAACCACGCACGGTTCTCTGGGGTGAGGTCGGTCCTCTTTTCATCACGTTCATATGCGGGTTGTGCGTCACTTGTGTCTGTGGCTGGTACTGCAGGAACTTGAATCCTTGAGAGTTTATAGGGTCCTTCCAAAATACATTGCCTTAAAGCATCACCGTTAGGTTTTGTGTCAAGGTAACGTATAAAACGGAATTGCCTTTGATCATATCGACCCGACACAAGCATTGGTGGTCTTTCTTTGTTACCTGCCACCATTATGTTGTTGTTCGTCACACGATATTCGGCAGTAGAGTCCATCTCAATATTCTCTGAAATGATGAATCGAATGTGGATCTTAAGTAGTTGTGTTGTGATTGTTTGGTTGTTGAAATTCCGAAAATTGCGATTTTTTCTCAGCCCGAAAATAAATTCCTCAGTCCGACAAAACGGTAGACCTAAAAATTTGTAATCACCAAATTTTGAAATTGAGCTAGAAATGTCCTAAAACTAGTATGGAAAAAATTTGATTTTACTTGACCTAAAAATTTTAACTCTTTTTTTTTTCTTTTTTTTAATCTTCGTGTAAACTACATTCCGAAACTAGTCTAGATGGTGGCTAAATCTAAAAAATACTCAAACAAAATTTAGCTAAACATGTCATCGGAATGTGCCATCGGAATGTTGCTTAGATCGGAATGTTCTTTAGATCGCAATGTGCACCTGTCGGAATCCTTAGATCGGAATGTTCAGATCGGAATGTTCTGATCGGAATGTTCTGATCGGAATGTTCAGATCGGAATGTGTACCTGTCGGAATCCCAGATCGCAATGTATACTTGTCGGAATACCAGATCGCAATGTTCAGATCGGAATTTGTTCAGATCGGAATGTTCAGATCGGAATGTTCAGATCGGAATGTGTCTAAAACAAATTTGGCAGAGTAACGACTCAAAATTCCCTTGAAACCGTCGGAATCCCAGATCGCAATGTACGATCGGAATGTCCAGATCGGAATAAGGTATCGGAATCCTTAGATCGCAAAGTAGAACCTAGTGGTTATTGCGATCTGACCTCAAAATACTTGTACTTTCCGATGGTTCAACAAGCTAGAATTTCAGAAAGAAGAAAAACAATAACGTTTTCACCTTTTGATCCAAAAGACTCGTTTTCTAACCAAAACCAAGATTCCCAAATCACTATGGCACGAATAAAGAAGTAATTCGATGTGAAGAACACTAAAAAACATAAAAAATCGTGAATTCGTGGAAGAATTAAGGATCAAATCAAATGAAAACTCAAAAAACCAATCACAAAACTACCCCATGGCGATTGATAACAATTGTTGTCCCTAATATATGATGATTCTAGCACACGAATTAAAGAAAGAAAGGAAGATATGAGATGAGTTTTAAAGAGAGAAAGTAGAGAGAAAAAGGTTGGTGAAACTTGTGGAATATTATATTAGGAGAAAAATGAAATGACCAACACCCTTCCTAACATGCTAGGAAGGGTTTATATAGCCTTTGCTTACATGTAGCTTAATGGGCTATATGATCATGGGCCGGGCTTTCCTTTTGGGCTTTGGTTACTTATTAATGAACCTTAGCTTAAAGTTAAGCCCGTAATAACACGACTAATATACTACCTATTACAACGTTCTAAAATACGATACATAATAAACATATGACCGAGCATTCTTGTTTGGCTCAATATTTTGAGGCTAACAAATACTAATCTACAAGAGTCATTAGGTGTTCCACATGTCCTGAAAGATCCATCGGTCCCAATTCAGAAGAAGATTTCTTCAATTTATTTATTGGACACTGGGCATCCTCGTTAGTAGACAATGGCCTAGGAACAAACCTTAACATAAACCAACAATCATTTAAAATCTTACAATTCAATCACAGAACTTAACGACTTCCTCTTAATAATCTCATATTCCATACGAGTTAAATTTTACTTTATTCAAGTTTTCAACCCACTTATACTCAATTCGATATCCTACCTCATTCAACTTTATTTTTAGACCTTCAAAGTGCAATAAAAGCTCGATATGAACAACACTTAATTTCCAATCCTATAGTTCTTAAAAGAATAGCTATCAAATGAGTCACTAGTATGAAATGACTTGATCATTCAATTAGACTTCTCGAAAAGGTACTAGTGGCATGAGGCTTTTGGGTAAAGGCTCCAATGACAGCCTCAAGTGCAACATTCACCCTTTCGATTTCAAATTTAAGAATTGGGTGACAACGAATCAGATGACATCTTTCTAGTTGGTAACATTTTGTCAAACTCCACTCTATAAGGAAAGATCGTCGTGACATCGATATCAAATTTAATCTTGCCAATTCTTTTTCAATATCACAATCAACTAATATCTACATTTCTACGAATATCAACCATTTGTTGGGATCATAAATATCCACAACTTGGTTTAGATCTAGGATAGCTAGAATTCCTACGAGAATAGCTTTGATTATTTTACTAGCGGATTTAGGGTTCCTTGTGAAAATCTACGTCGTATAAATACCTCGTATAAATATTAAAATAATCATCAAACAATCATGTAATCAAATTACATCATATATATATATATATATATATATATATATATATATATATATATATATATATATATATATATATATATATATATATATATATATATATATATATATATATATATATATATTAAAATAACACTTCTCAGTCTGGCCTTGTCGGTAACTCGGGAATTCTTCGGTACCGTTATAGTCAAAATATTTTTAGACATTTTTAGAAAAATGTTTATAGTTAAAAGATTTTGAAATGTTTTATTCAAACCCTTGGTTTTAAAAATCTTTCGTTCTCTATAACGAGAGCTCTGGTACCAAACTGTAACACCCCCAAATATACACAATTCAATACCGCGGAAGACTCGTTGGTGTTACGGGATAGCACATTACTCACATCATAGACAACGCTTAAAAATCATGTCGTTTAATAATAAAGCATTTCCATTCATAAATATCAAATTTACATAGGTCCCAAGTCATTGTATTTCATACAGGTTTTACAAAGCATTTGAATGGAAAATTATTATTTAAGTGCGGGCCATGAATTCTTGTTGTCTTCCCGAGAATTACCTTCAAGTACCTGAGATAAAACATGTTAAAAGAAAAGGTCAGCGAAAATGCCGAGTGAATTCATAGAGTTTAATAAAACCATCAATATATCATCGGTATATAATTATTACCGAAAATCATTTTGCACAAATCTTTGTAATAGGCAATAAAATAGCCAAAGTCATTTTATACAAATCTTTATCAAAAATCATAATATAGGCTTTCACCTTCAAAATCATTATACGAACCATTGTCGTTAAAAACATCATACAATACATTTTATAACGTTGTATAGAGTTGAATAAAAATCGTTATATGAATATGGTTATGTAAAACCAAAACACGAACATAATATCAATAATAAGAGCTTGTATTGCTAGTCAGGCAATATATCATAATTCAATGCATAAAGAAGTATTTTTGTTATTTTTGGATTATTATAAGCCGCATGACATTGTTACCTTACTACAACAAACAACGGGTAGCTAGCCCGAAACTCAATTTGCCCATCTAAATTAGCGTGTCGTCACAATAATCACGCTTGTGTAAATCTTCTCATACATAAATTCGCTTACCAATCAATGTGGCACGACAGGGATCAACCGTCAAGGCGCGAACTGGGGTGATCATCCCCAAATAGTACTATTATATGCATAAGCGTCTACCAAATCCCGGTAGTTCACAATTCATGCTAATGGGACTTTTAGTGACATAACCTAACTTTAATAATCCATTTCATTTCATCTATCGGGTCAATTAATCATTCATCGGGTCATACAATCATTCGTGTCCAAATCAATAAACCGACAATCGGCTCATACAATCATTCGGGTCCAAATCAATAAACAGACAATCGGGACAACTAGTGTTCTATTTTATAAAAACTAACATGTTATCTCCCTCGCGGGTTTATAAAAAATTTCATAAAAACATTTAAAAGAGTGCGAGGCTATGAACTCACGTTGATGTGAGAAACCGGGTTATCGGCAATTCGGATGTACAGTACGTGCTTCAATCACGAAAACCTAGACAAATAATACTCGTCTTAGACTTTTGTACAATGACTTTATCAAAATAACAATTATGTATACATATGATGATTTTATATATATGATGATCAAGTGGGTTTATATATTCTCATTCACTCATTTTTGTGTTTATGTATTGGTAACCTTTTACTAGTTTACTAGTTTTACCTATTTACATGTTTTAGGTTCAATAAGCTTATTATAAGTTCATTAACTTGTATTAATCCATTTTATACTTGTATTATCAGTATTTATACTTTATATGTTGGGCCCAAATGGGTTAAGCCCAATAAGTAATTTTTATAAGTGTTTAACTTATTTAGTTAAATCATTAGTCCAAATATGCTAACTTAGCTCGTTAATGTTCGTATGTCATATAGTTTGGGTTTTATCGGTTTTTACTTGTATTAGGTACTTATACATCAGTATATGACTTTTAAAAACTTTACATTAGACGGGTTTGATCGTCTAAGTTTTAATTGGCGAAAAACGTTAATTTTACGGTAATAGCCGAAAAAGTCGTAAAAATCATGTTTATAGTTTTTATACTTATAAATATTATTCAACTACCATTTTTATAAAGTGTACATTTATTTAACCTTATACATATTTATATAAATGAAATTTATAAGTTAGTGGGTTTTAATTCACATTTTATACTATATTAGTTTGAGTGCTTATATAATACTATTAAACATTAATTCTTCAAAATCTGATTTTTAGTTTCATGTTCACTAAAACAGCCATATCTAGAGTTCTATATAAAGATAGAAGCCCAAATGTTTTTGGAATAAAATACATGATATTTTTTCCATTTTATTCCTTTATAGCTACTGATGAATCAACCTCTAAGTATTTTATAAAATTCGTCCAAAACAGTGTACTCAGATTTGCACTCTAAACTTGTTTTGATCGTATCTCACTCATTATAATGATCCCATTGTATTGCCAACTCTCACATGTGTACATGACTCATAGCTTAATGTATATTAATTTATCCAAGCCATTTTATCAGTTTATCATAAGATCCTTTACTTTTTTATACAGCCTACATGTTTAGGCTAGATTTCATCACTCTTTTATATAACTCTTTATCATTTTAATCATATTTATCAACACCAAATCCCCACCCAATACTTTTAATCATTGTTCATCATAATATACATATACATAAGTAAAATAAAATACAAGATTACATAATCAAATAACAAGAAGGATAGGAAGAATGATCCTTATACCACCATAGTGATGAAAATGTGAGGTTGATGAACAAGGCTTGGATTTGGATGGCAAGACTTGTGATATACCAATATCAACTTCAAGATCACCTATCTTCATGAATATCTTGTGGAAAATCATCCCTTGACTCCTTTGAAAACTTCTTTCTAGATGTTAAAACTTGCACCAATCTTCATCTCTTTGAATGGAGATTAACATATGTTAATTATAACAAATGTTTGTGGTTAAATTTTGTATGAATGGGGTGTTGTAGTGATGATATGGGACGACACCAAGGAGGAGGAAGAGAGGTTTTTGGGTGGTATTGCATGTGTTGGTATGAGAAATGGTTTATGTTTAGTAGTTTTTGTGGTTAGTTAGCTTACTTGTGAAGCTAAAATGGACAAGTGTAAGTAACTTGTTTACAAATTGACACCAATGTTGGTGTGGTGTAGCAAGTTTGGCCGTCCCATGTGTGGGGTGGGGCAAGATTTATCTTGTCTCATCCCACTAATTTACGGGTACTCCTCGATTCTAGTTTCCTCGATTTGCGTGCCCTCGGGTCGTTTTACGAAAAACGTTTTTATAAATTATGAATCAACGGCACAAAACGAATCTAATAAAAATTGTCTCATAAAAAACGGAGTTCAAAAACGTAAATACGTATTCGTAAGGTTTTCGGTTTAGTTGTAAAGGACGTTAAATTATAATCGTAAGTCCTAATCTCTTCTCGTAAATTTGTGAGTTTATGAACCAACATAAATTTAAAATCTCAAAATATTATTCACGGATAAATTTATGTTCTGAAATGTCGGACTGTCACCAAAACATTGTATGTAAACGTAAGCACGTAACGTAGAATCCTCAGGTTTAGACGTAGTCGATGCTACTTCAAGACGTAAATCCAAATTTCTTCCGAAAAATAAGTGAGTTCATAATATAACATTAAAATTATGTTTTTAAATAATATTTGAGAATAAAATATAAACCATAAATTGACGGATTGTCACATGAAACATCCCATATGATTATCCAAGCCCTCTTTTGTAGTTTGAAATAGTGATATTTTACCCAAGAATATCATTTTGTAACTTTAATACTTCTTTGTTAAGCTTATTAGTGTTAACTCTACAACCTTTACTATAAAAAGCATCATCATATACCTCATTGTCTGATGAAGAAGAAGATCTGGCCATGAGAGCATATTGAACATGCTCTTCATCCTTTTTAGCAACCAAAGCTTGATTCTCCACCTCATTCTTGTCCAGAAAGCTCCAATCAAATCCAACGACATCAATTCCTTGCATAGCTACCATAGCTTTAGGTTCAGCATCTTCAACCTTGATAGACTGTCTAGGATTCTGTCCTCCATCATTCCTCTTAGGAGATCTACATTCTCTAGCAAAGTGTCCCATTCTATGACAATTGAAACACTCAACATTGGATTTATCAAATCCAGCAGTTTCTTTGCTATTGAAAGTCATCTTCCTCCCAAATCTCTTGTTCCACCTACTTGCTCTTATACTGCTAAGAGCCATATTCCACTTGATGTCCATCTCCTCAAGATCAATATCACTAATTTGCTGAAGATCTTCAAAAGAAATTGAAGATACATTGGGCAAAGAAGAAATATAAGCACATACAGTATGCAAGTCAATTCCTGTTGGTTTAAGAATTGGTGAAGAGTAGTTATATGTGTCAGTGTCTGTTGAGCCGTCGTCATGAGACGTTTGTCCGCTGACAAAGCAAGAGTTGCCAGCGTCTGAGGAATCATTGTGAGAGATAAAGGCCATGCTTCTAGAAGGTGTTTTACTTACATGTTTGAGCAAAAATTTAGATTCCATGACATTCAATTGATTATAGATGTCGTCAAAAGTCATGTTCTAGTAGGATTGAGTGGCAATCATTGACTTGGTATGAATTTCCCATCCATCTCCAAGAGCTCCAAGGAAAGCTACATTAATGCCATCATCTTCAAATTCAATCTCCATGAATGCCATCTTGCTAGTGATGTTTTAAAGACAACTTCTTATCTCACTTAGCTTTTCATTAGGACGAGCTTTAAAGACAGTAAAGTCCATAACCAACTGCTTCTTCCTTTGTTTGAGAGTGTCCTCATTACAACAATAGGTGGTCTCAAGGGCTTCCCAAATCACTTTAGCAAATTCATACTTTCTGAATTTGTGTTGGTTTTTGCTTCCAAGGGCTAGTTTGAGAATACTCAACGCCTTCATATCAAACCTTCTATCAACTACCTCTGCAGTTGAGGTGGCTCTTCCATCTTCAGGTCTAGGAAGCAAGTCTTCAGCCTTAGCATTGGCTGTTCTTCGTTTCTCAATGGAGTCAAAGATATTTTGTGCCTGGTTGAACTTGTTTCCAATCTCAACAACCTCCTAGAGAATATAGTTATCCACTTGGAGATATTTCTCAAAGTTGAACTTCTATAGTTCAAAGTTATCAGGGTCAAGCATAAAGATTTTGAGGTTATGGTTAGAGGATCCTAAACTTTGGGTTTCTGAGTTGGAGGTTGACATGATGATTTTAGTGTTTTGAAAAATTAGGGTTTTATGCCATTAGGGTTTTGGTGTTCTTTTGATCAAAGTTCCTCAACAAGCTCTGATACCATTTGTTGATCCCAAACTGTTAGGACCATTGTAATAGTTATATGTAATAGGTAGACTAGGAGGTATGTAGTTCCTCCTGGTCCTAGTCGTAGTAGGAGCAAGTCCTACTCCTGGTCCTAGTCAAAGTCAAACTTTATTATTTACTTAATATTCTGTTAGGATATGCATGAGATATGTTAGGAAAGGATATGCATATCAGTTTTACACGTTTTCTTTAATGATGTATTAGGGTTTCCTTGTAGTATAAAAGGAACCTTAGGCAGAAGGGTTAGACACACCTTCACAAAACGTAGTTCTAGTCATTATCAATATTAGAAATCCTTAGAAAGGATCAAGTCTTTATAGTTATTCTGTTCTACTTAATTATATTTATATTCTACATTCATATTGTGTATAGAGTCTCTTTGTGATTTGACTTGTGATTACAGAAGTCATTCACCGGTCCTGACAGGCTGCAAGATCTACATCTAGTAGACCCAACAAGTGGTATCAGAGCCTGGGAGGGTCTCTATACAAGCAGAATCAAGTTCTCTTATTACTAACAATCTGTTTATCATGTCTGCCTCAACTTCTACTCAAACAGGAGAAGAAAGCACTCCTAAAATTGTGCAACCTCAGCAGATCCTGGCTACGGTCTCCAACACGAATGGAAAATTCCCTCTTCTGAAGAAGGGTGAATATGATAACTGGGCAATGAAGATGGAATGGTGGATCACCAACACTGATCAAGATCTTTGGAAGATCATTCTGAATGGAAACAGCAGGAAGCTTACTGGACGAGACAAGAACGGTAATATTACTCTTCTTGACCCTAAATCTCATGAGGAAATCATCGCTATTCAGAAGGAGGTAAAAGCAAAAACAATTTTGCTTCAATCTCTTCCCGAAGATCACATGGGTGACTTCTACCATTTGGATGATGCCAGAGAGATCTGGAATGGCATAAAAGCAAGGTTCGGCGGGAATGAGGAGTCAAAGAAAATGCGAAGGTCCATGCTGAGAGATGAATTTACCGAATTCAAAATCTCAGAAACTGAAGGTCTAAATCAAGGGTATGATAGGTTCCAGAAGATCTTGAGCCAATTGAATCAACTTCGGTCAAAACCTGATGATGGTGACATTAATGCAAGGTTTCTTAAAGCCTTACCCTACTCATGGAACCAGGTGGTGATCTCTCTCAAAGCCAAAGGTGGGCTTGACTATCTCACCTTTGATGATTTGTTTCATAGGCTCAGAACATTCGAACCTCATGTGAGAGGATATCCTAGTGACTCTTTTCCCACCCCTGCTAATTCAGCCTTTGTGAGCTCTATGGCATCTAGTCCCATGTCATATGCAAGTAGCCCAAGCAATACTGTCTCCCCCCAGCATACTATTCAGCATACTAGTCCCATGTCATATGCATTTGGTCCCATGTCTTCTGCTCCTGATCCTGCTGCCAAGTCTGGTAGTATGGTAGAAGCTGTTCTTCATTCTTTTGTGGCTGATGTTAATGCTGAACAACAACTTGCTTTTGATGACTTCAAACAGATCGATAAACTTGACCTGGATGAGATAGATCTTAAATGGCAGATGGCCATGCTTACTCTTAGGGTTCACAAGTTTGAGAAGAAAGAAGGAAGGAAATTTAATTACAACCCTCGGGAGCCAGCAAGATTCGATAGAAGCAAGGTACGGTGCTATAACTGCCAGCATCAGGGTCACTTTGCAAGGGAGTGCCCTAGCAAGAATGATCAAGAGAAGAGCAGGTACTCCGCTTTCAAGGTTTAGGAGGTTAAAGATGACAGGAAGGCATTGGTATCTGTTGACTCTATGGTCAACTGGAATGATCATCAGGCTTCTACTCTGGAATCAGCTGAATCCTCGACTGATGTGTTGGCAATGATTGCTGGGAATCTCTCTGATGGAGAAGAAGCAGAAGAGTTTGCTCTTATGGGCATCTCACCTCAGGTACAACATTGTCCTCTTGGTTGTCATAATAAATACACAGAATTGTTGTCCCAATTTAATGAAGTAAATGATCAAAATGATAAGTATTTTTTAGAGGTTCAAGCCTATAAGGCTTCATTAAACACATTGGAACAACAAAAGAAGTGGTTACAAGATACTCAACGTACATATGAGGATAAAATCAGGATACTAAGCATTGATTTAGAAAACACTACAAATATGCTTAAATATACAGAAACTGAAAGAGATGCTAGTATCAAAGAAAAAGAGGAGATGCAAGCTAAATTAGATGCTACAATGTTAAGATTTGACAAATGGCAAAAGGCACCTAAAAATCTTTCAAAATTAATTGATAGTAGCATGTCTGGCAGAACTAAAAGAGGCTTAGGATTTGAAAAATATATTGATTCTGAAGATGTATTTGATTTATCTTTCTCAAGTGTCTTTGATGCCGACAAAGAGGATGAGGGCAAACCTAGTTACAATAGGTTTAAACCAGCAGCAGAAATGCATGCTGTCCCTCCTCCTCTTACTGGAACTTTTATGCCCACCTCATGGCATAATGACTCGGATGGATCACAGATGCTTGAGTCCCCAACTAGTTCTACTAATACTAATGACTTTGTCTCATGTACTTTCAGTGACAAAGTCGGTGACTCTGCATCTAATGGTTCAAGTGAAGAGTCAAGACCTACGAGTTCCAAGTCGAATGAACATGCTGCTACTGGTGCTAAGAAGTGTGAAGAAAAAGTTGCTGTCAAGTCAAGTGTGTCTGGTCCTTGTTTATTGAGTCCTGGGAAGCATGTTTTTCCTAGAAATGTGTGTAATAAAGTAGGCAGTATGAAACAGTCTCATTCTAATAAAAGGTCTTTCAAAACATGCTTTGTTTGTGGCAGTTCCTTTCATTTAATTAAAGATTGTGATTATTATGACACACATGCATCTGTTAATCATGCTTTTCCTGCTCCTGGTTCACCAGGAGCTGCTTCATATGCTTCTAGAAGACTTAATCCTAGTGCTCCAATGGTTAATACTTCTAGAGTATCCTCTCCTTTCACGTCTGATTATTGGAGAGAGAATGGATTCCAAACAACCAGTAATTATTTTCCAAATTTTAATCCAATATATCCGCATCATTTAGACCACACGTATTTTGGATTGGGAAATGGGGGAACTGCTGTTAAGCCCTTAGCAGGTTGTTCTTGGTCAAATAATAATACCCATATGATGCATAGGCAACCAAGGAACAATAGTGGATCTCATCAATCTTCTTGGCATTCTTCTAATGATCCACAAGGCAGGCTCAAACCTGAAAAGGTTTGGGTCCCCTTAAGACACTAACATTTGCACTTTTATTATCTTGTTGTTGTAGGTTACTCCATACCAGGATCCTAGTCTAGGCATTGTTGATAGTGGTTGCTCCAGGAGTATGACTGGCAATAAAAGTCTTCTCTCTAACTTTGTACCATTTCATGGCGGCAAGGTCTATTTTGGTGGAGGTGAAGGCAGAATCACTGGCAAAGAAACGATAAAGACTCCAAATCTAAATTTTGAGCAGGTCTACTATGTGGAAGCACTTCAACACTTCAACTTGATATCGGTCTCTCAGATTTGTGACAAGAAGCAGTTTGTACTCTTCACCGATACTGATGCACTTGTGCTTTCCAAAGATTTTCAGCTTCCGGATGACTCACAAGTTTTACTCAGAATCCCTAGAAGACACAATCTCTATAGTATCAAGTTGAATGAAGTCAACCCTACTGGTCAACTAGCATGTCTGGTTGCAAAAGCCTCAGAAGATGAAGCCACTAAATGGCATCGAAGGATGGGACATGTGAATTTCAAGACCATTCACAAACTTGCCAATCTGAATCTGGTCTCTGGTTTACCTCCCAAGACGTTTAGAAATGATATCAATTGTATTGCCTGCAGCAAAGGCAAACAACACAAAGCATCCTTCAAGGCCATTACTGCTTTAAGTCTTATTACTGAACCATTGCAGCTTCTACACATGGACTTATTTGGTCCTACATCCATCAGGAGCATTGACCACAAGCAATTCTGTTTGGTGGTAACTGATGGATATAGCAGGTTTACGTGGGTGTTCTTCATGGCTGCCAAAAGTGAGACCTACTCAATTCTTCGAGATTTTCTTACCTTGATAGAGAATCAGTTGTCCAAGAAAGTTAAAGGTATTCGTTGCGACAATGGAACCGAGTTTAAAAATAGAGACCTCATCGCACTTTGCAATGCTAAGGGCATCAAACGAGATTATAGTGCTGCTAGGACTCCTCAACAGAATGGTGTGGCAGAAAGAAAGAACCGGACACTAATAGAAGCAGCAAGAACTATGCTTGCCGATTCCAAGCTTCCGACCATGTTCTGGACAGAAGCTGTTAATACTGCAAGTTATGTTTTGAATAGGGTTTCTATTACCAATCCTTACAAGAAAACACCTTATGAGCTGCTCACGGGCAAAGTTCCAAATATTGCTCATTTGAAGCCTTTTGGGTGTCCAGTCACCATTCTGAATACTAGTGACTATTTGGGGAAGTTTGATGGCAAGGCTGATGAAGGATACATTGTGGGATATTCAGCTCATTCTCGGGCGTATCGTGTCTACAATCTTCAAGCCAAACGGATAATTGAAACTATTAATCTTAGGTATTTTGAGGAGAAGACAAACATACAAGGAAAAGGTCCAGAATGGTATTTTGATCTTGATTATCTTAGTGATTCGTTAGGATATTTTCGTTTCAAAACTAACCATGATGCAGGACCACAAGTGTTTGCAACTTCTAGTACTGGTGTTCCTTCTAGTCTTTCTGATTCAGATGATGAGGATGACATTTTTGTGGTTCCATCCTATTCCACCACGGTCTCTCCTACTCCTCCTAGTGATGCAACTCCATTGGATGTACAGGATTCCCAAGCAGCTCTTGACACTCTTCTCAAGCAACAACAAGAAGCTACTAAAGCAGCTGCTCAAGGTAGTTTTGAGTTTCCCTTGGCTGAGCCTACTGACAAAGTTGCTCCTGGTACTCCAGCTTCTGCTCCTAGTGCTAGCCTCTCAACTACTGGTACTCCGGCTAGTGAGTCTGCTTCCAATACACGTTTCTCCAGTCCTTCTAATTTGGGGAACCATGAAAAGAAGTCTTCTACCAAGCTGGATGATATACATAAACAACCGGTAGACGGGATTTTCCAAAATGCTTCATATGATGCTGATTTTGTTGGTGATCTCAATAACATGGCACCAGAAGTGGAGGTTGCTTCCAATCCAGTCTTGCAATCACATAAAGATCATCCTACCACTCAAATTATTGGAGATCCTGGTTCTACCGTCAAGACACGCAGAATGCAGCAGAAGGCCTCGTCTGATCATCATGCTCTTGTGGGCTATATTGAGGATCAAAAGCGTAATAATCATACGGACTTTCAACACTGTTTGTTTGCTTGTTTTCTTTCACAGGTGGAACCTAGGTCTGTTTCTCATGCTCTTGAGGATCAAAGTTGGGTGGAGGCTATGCAGGAGGAAATGCAACAATTCTTGTTTCAGAATGTTTGGGTTCTGGTTGACTTGCCAGATGGGAAGACAGCTATCAATACCAAATGGATTCTCAAAAACAAGAAGGATGCACGGGGAATTGTTGTCAGGAATAAAGTTAGACTTGTCGCACAAGGACACACTCAAATTGAGGGCATTGACTATACTGAAGTCTTTGCGCCTGTTGCCAGGATCGAGGCCATTCGTCTGTTTTTGGCCTTTGCTTCGTATGTTGGTTTTACGGTGTTCCAGATGGATGTCAAGAGTGCATTTCTCTATGGAAAAATTGACGAGGAAGTGTATGTTACTCTACCTAAGGGGTTTGTTGATCCACTTCATCCCAAGAAAGTCTACAAGGTGGTCAAGGCTCTTTATGGGTTACATCAGGCTCCTAGAGCTTGGTATGAGCGTCTCTCCACTTTCTTGTTAAAGAATGGCTATAGAAGAGGTACTATTGACAAAACACTATTTCTCCGGCGGAATTCCAAGGATATTATCCTTGTTCAGGTTTATGTGGACGACATTATCTTTGATTCTACAAGGAAGGAGTGGTGTGATGAGTTTGAACACTTGATGAAAGGCGAATTTCAGATGAGTGCCATGGGAGAACTGTCATTTTTCCTTGGTCTTCAGGTCAAGCAACAATCGGATGGGATTTTCATCAGTCAAGATAAATATGTTCATGAGATTCTTCAGAAGTTTGACATGGATCCTCTTAGACCAGCAGCAACTCCTTATGAAGTTGCTAAAATCAAACTTAAGAATGAGCCAGATCCCCCGGTAAATGTTCACATGTATAGGTCTATGATTGGCTCTCTCATGTATTTGACTGCATCACGTCCGGACATTATGTTTGCAGTAAGTGCTTGTTCTAGACACCAGGTGACTCCAACGGTTTCGAACTTAAATGCAGTGAAGAAGATTTTCAAGTATATCAAGGCTCAACCTAAATTGGGTCTATGGTATCCTAGAGAATCTCCCTTTGTTCTTGAAGCCTACAGTGATAGTGATTATGCTGGTGCTAATAATGATAGGAAGTCTACTACTGGTGGTTGTCAATTTTTGGGTCGTCAGCTTATTTCATGGCAATGTAAGAAACAGACAATCGTAGCTACTTCTTCAACAGAAGCTGAATACGTTGCGGCTGCTAGTTGTTGTGGTCAAGTTTTATGGATCCAAAATCAGATGTTGGACCATGGTTTCAATTTTATGAATACCAAAATTTTTATTGACAATCAAAGCACTATTTGCATTGTGAAGAATCCTGTATTTCATCAACGGACGAAGCATATTGAGATTCGGCATCATTTTATACGCGATGCCAATGAGAAGAAGCTGATACAGGTTCTTAAAGTTCATACGGATGACAATGTTGCTGATTTGCTGACTAAAGCTTTTGATGGTCCTCGGTTTAACCACTTGGTGGTTCATATTGGGATGGTCAATTCTTGAGGTCTAGGATTGAGGGGAGGCAAAGCCTAAGGGGAGGCTTTATGTACATATTAGGTCAGTCTAACGTATTCATAGTATTTAACAACATAATTTCTTGGTTATGATGGTGTGTGGTGCTTCTGATGGAGGATTTTTGCTCTTTTCTGGTGGATATGGCCTTACATGACTGGCTTCTGGTCCTCTTTGGTCAGCTTCTAGTTATGCTTGGTTGCCTTCTGGTGGTTTAAAATCCTTCCATGTCTAGTGGTGTTTGGCTATTGGTACTGGTACTGGTCTGGCATACTGTTCATTTCTTTTGTCCTTGGTTAATCACGTTTTGCTCCTGGTCTGACCATTGTGTACTTTGACTTTTGGTCAACGCTCCCAATTCTGATATTTACAAGTTTGAATTAAGCAAGTAAATTGGGGGTTGGTTATTATGTTAAAAAGGGCAAGTGGTTATTATGCCATTATGGTTTAATTTGAAAGGGCAACCCCCCATTAATAGGGGTCAATGAACAGTTACTACTTTCTTCATATATGGTCAACATACACCCTTGACTCACTCATTACAATTAACACACACACAAAAACCGCTTCTACTCTCTACATCCCAATCCCAATCCTTCTTCCATCAATTCATCAAGATCCATGGCTGCTCTTGCTTACCAACCTGCTCACAATCGTGTTGCTTATCTGGGTGATGGTCCAAAGCGTGAACATTTTGCTGACATCTTGGATTTCATTGAAGCTTCTAACTTAAGGTTTGCATTTACTGTTTGTCCTACCATATATGATAGTGTGATACGTCAATTTTGGGCGTCTGCTGAGCTTGTGAATGTGGCTGGACGTCCACGTGCACTCCATGCTACCATAGATGGACGTGCATATGTGGTAACTGAAGCGTCTATTCGCTCTTCTCTTCATCTTCAGGATGAGGGGGGTGTTGTATCCATCCCCAATTCGGAAGTATTGGAGGGTATGGCTGCCATAGGTTATGAACATGGGGGGAAGTTTAACTTCCAGAAGAATAGGTTTTCCCCCCAATGGAAGCTTCTGGTTCACTTTTTAATCCATTGTATGAGTCACAAGTCTGGGAGTTGGGATGCTTTCCCTACTCCTTTGGCTACTGGTCTTATATGTTTAGCCCAGGGTAGAGTGTTTAATTTTTCTCATTATCTATTTGAGGGGATGGCTAGTAATTTGTCTATTGCTGGTTCGAGGAAGAAATTTCTTATGTACCCTAGGTTTCTTCAACAAATCCTTGTTTGCATTCCACGTGATAGGACTGAGCATGTGCCATCTAAACTTACAGCTAAAGTGTATTACAATATGATGAATGGGTTTACTGGGGATTGGAGGCCCCTGACTGAAGCCATGATAGGGTTGGCTCAGGGTCCTATGGGTCAGGAGGAGGAGGCTCCTGAGTTTGTTGTGATAGATGATGACCCCATGGAGGAGGAGGAGGCTCCTACTGTTGGTGCCACTCCTGTGGTAGAGGAGGAGCTAGTTGAGGAAGTGGTGGTTGAAAAACCATCTCCTACCAAGGCTGGTCCTTCCTCCGTTCCACAAAGGTCTCCTTTTGTGGAGACTCCACCTCCTAGTCCTGCCCCACACTCGACTGATATCCCGTTCGATGCTAGTTCTCCACCGGTTGACCCACATGTTGCTTCGGGCTCCCGTGATGCTTTCCCTGATCCAAGTTCTCTTGGTGGGCAGGCGGAGGAGCCTACTACACTGACATCTTTGCTCGATCTTATGCACAGGTACCATGAGAGGATGATTTGTTTGGAAGCTGACTTAAACCAACATCGGAAGCTTACAAGGGAGTTTGTTCTTCCTCTGGCTGATCGCATAAAGTGTTGGAGAATCAACAACGTCGTCGCAAGAAGCATGTGGTTCTTTCAGATTCTGAGGATGAGGGTGCGGAGAATGTTGAGGATGGCTTGACGTTGTTGGCAAAGGCTTCTTTTGCTGATAACGTTTATGATGATTTGCCGGTTCCTCCAATGTCCTCCAATGTTCCTTCTCCTAGTGCTATTCCCCCTTCTATGGGTGGTGATTCTGATCCTGCTGATGGTTCTCATGCTGGTCCCTCTCATGATCCGAAGGGAAAATCCCCAATGACTGATTCTCCATCTCCAACTCGCAAGCGTACTCGTCGACAGATTGAAGAAGAAAGGCTTGGTGAAGAGGCTGCTCGTCAAGTTCAGGCTGAGATTGATGAGGCGGATAGGGCTGTTGAGGAAGAGCTTCGCGAGCGCAGGCGTGCGCAAATTCAGCATGATGCCATGCACTAGACTGATGGTGAATGGATGCAAGTGTTGACTGTTCTCACTCGGGATTATGCTTAGTTTAAAGATCTTTTGGGTGATGATGTTGATGAACACAATTGTATTCCGCGTGCTATGGTGATGATGCGTAAGCACCAGTTGGCTCTTGCTGAAGAACTAAAGAAACAGAGAAGGAACAGACCTCTATCTCGGACTGAGGAGCGCCAGCAGATGCAACGTTATGTGAAATATCAATCTGCTGCTCATTTCAATGCTCCGTGGTCTTGGGCTCGGGTGAGGGCTTTGACTTTTGATGAGCTTAAGGTGCTTTATGAAAAGATGGTGAAGCGTCAGAGTCAACCTATTCCGGAAAGATTTATTTACCATCCTCGTGGTGTGACTACTTCTATGCCTGCTGATTCTACTGGTCCTTCGTCTGTACCCACTCCTGGTTCTGATGGTAGTCCTTCTGGTTCTATTGCTACTTCTGTTGGTCCTTCTACTACACCCTTGGTTGCTCCTATTGGTTCTACTGCTGGTCCTGCTACTACCATCTTTGTTACTACCACCACCACTCATGCTTCCACCACCACACCTGTTACTACTACCCCCGCCCATGTTCCTGCAAGCACCTTTGTTGATACCACCATACCTACTGCTACTACATCTGATGTGCCATCTCCATCACCACAAGTTCCTGCAACACAACATAATCCTACTTCTGCTGCAGCTCCTAGTGGTTCATTGGGTGGACATGTTCATGAGTCTACTTCTACTGCTTCCCCTGCTGTTGCTGGAGTTAAGGTAAAGGTTGAATCTACACCTTCGGCTCCCACACCTCGACGTTCCGTTCGCCAGAAACTTGCTCGTCGTGTTCGCCGTGGTAAATCAGTTCCTTTTGAGAAGCGTGAACCTGAGAACTTAATTGATGCAGCTTCTGACAGCGATTCTGACTTACCCTTGGGCAATGGAAGCATTACGGGTTATACGGTTGAGAGTTCTACAACACTTCCTGGTGGCGTCTCCCATCGGATCACTTTGAGTGATGGGTCTGTGCGATTGGCAACGGGTTTGTAAGGTGTGTTATCGTGGGCTGACCGTATGGATCTTATGGCGTTGTTTGGGCTTGTTGATTCTAGTATGCCGTTTGACCCCATGGCGGTGTCTTCCTGGCCTGGTATCCGTCTCTGGGCCGATCTCAAGATGATGTTGGATCCTCCTCCAAATGCTCCTGTTTTGGGCATATGGAAGGATCAATTCGAATGGGAGATTATGCGATGGAAGCTATATGCTGGATGTGGGGTTCATATGTTGGAATTAGAGTCTGGTCATATGGTGTTTATGCTGACGGATGTTGAGTATCCTTTGACTATTTCTTCCATGGAGGCGATGTTGGCGAGTCACTTGCAAATTTCTACTGCTCCTTCTGGGAATGAGTCGAGTATGGCCACGGCTTTGGTAGAAGGTATTCAGGCACGGTTGCTAGCGGATAAGAAGGCAGCTTCTGGTATGTAAGGTGATTGGGTTGTAAGTGTTTATACTTTGACTTTTTGTTCTTATTTTTATTCTTTTCACCAATATGTACAGTGATTGGTGAATTTCATTCTTTATAGTTAATAAAAAAAAAATACAATAAAAAAAAATTAACTTTTTATATAATATCTGCTTATACTTTAAACACAGTTTAGCTTTTATACTTGTACATAATATCCCTTGGCTGTTTCACAATGTGGTTCCTGGTTTGCGGTTGTTCTGGTACTTGGTTTCAATTGGTGTTGGACGTGGTCCACACAACAAATGGTTCTCAACTTACCATGTCTAATCGACAAGAAAAAGTTGATTCACCTTGAGGGTACGGATCATAGTGCGATTCTCAAATCCGTTGATGGTTGCCAGGTTACCCAAAACTGGATGGTTTTCACTTGCCATAGTCTTGGACTGAAAAGTGGCTAATCCAAGGGGGTACGGCTCTTGGTAAAGATCTTATCAAATCCGTTGATAGCTGTAATAGCTTGCTTAAAGCTATAGGGTGTTCAACTCACCGATGCTTCATTGCAAAGAGTTGGCGAGTCCAGAGGGGTACGGCTTCTGGTAAAGACGCATCAAATCCGTTGACGGCTGTGATGGTTTGCCTAAAATCATCAGGGTACTCCCACTCACCATTGATTCACATTCTAAGAGTTGGGCTGGGTTCTAGTCTCCCAGGGTGATGCTTATTCCACCATAATGACTAGCTAGCCCAAGAGCGAGCAGCTACTTGGTAAAGGATCATCAAATCTGCTCATGTTGCTGAAAAGATTCAACCTGATGCTGATTTGTTACAAGCTTTGGAGAAGCTTCTAGTGTTTCATGTTGCGGCTGTTCTTCTGATTCTTATCTTGTTGATGCTGCTATTTGTTTTGCTGATACAATCCTCGGGCTTTCTTTGCACGTTTTCCAGGAAACTTGAACTCAACAGGTCAAATTCAAATTTAGGGGAGGATTGTTAGGACCATTGTAATAGTTATATGTAATAGGTAGACTAGGAGGTATGTAGTTCCTCCTGGTCCTAGTCGTAGTAGGAGCAAGTCCTGCTCCTGGTCCTAGTCGAAGTCAAACTTTATTATTTACTTAATATTCTGTTAGGATATGCATGAGATATGTTAGGAAAGGATATGGAAATCAGTTTTACACGTTTTCTTTAATGATGTATTAGGGTTTCCTTGTAGTATAAAAGGAACCTTAGGCAGAAGGGTTAGACACACCTTCACAAAACGTAGTTCTAGTCATTATCAATATTAGAAATCCTTAGAAAGGATCAAGTCTTTATAGTTATTATGTTCTACTTAATTATATTTATATTCTACATTCATATTGTGTATAGAGTCTCTTTGTGATTTGACTTGTGATTACAGAAGTCATTCACCGGTCCTGACAGGCTGCAAGATCTACATCTAGTAGACCCAACACAAACTTAGATCGATTCAGCTTTGTGTTAACGAGATTGAATCAAATATAACACGTAGAGAAACTTTGTGTTTATGACAATCTAAGTGTTATGCGGAATTAACACTTATAATAAAGAACAAAGCAAAACACAATGTATATCAAACTTTCACTTGTATTGATAATCAATGTCGTACAATGAAAGTGCAAAAACGTATATCAATATCAAACCCTAAGACCTCCTTTTATAACATAAGGAGTCTTGAACAATAATCTACTAATCAACCATTCAAGGAAAAGATAAGTATAGAAAATACAATATTGAACATATCTTTCCTAAACATACAAAACATGTTGACTAAGTAGTTGACAATAACTGGGATTTCCTTTGTCAACGCCTTGATAAGTCTTGTCAGTGCTCAATCTGTCAGCGCTCCATTTGCTCTTATCAGCGTCCAAAATCCCTTTGTCAGCGGCTGAGTGACTTAGCTATTTTTATTCCCAACACCGGGTTGTTTACAACCAGGGTAGGTGCAGGGGTACTGAATTATGCATCCATCCCTCGTAGGGGTTGGTTTGCCACGTTTCGATATGGCCCTACTCCTGCCCCTCCCACTGGGGACTGGATGGCCTAGGTCTCTATACCCGACTTCTAACCACTGTTCTTTTAGTATCCCTGATTAAGGTTTCCGTTTGTCATTGGTGGAGTTTAGTTTAGTGTAGGGTCCCATGGATGGCGCCAACTTGTTGATATAAAATTTGGATGGACCTTTCTTAACCTAAGTTAGGATTAATTTGGGTACTCGGGATTTCGGCTCTTGCACCAAGTGAATTTATGGTTGAGATCATGCACACTAAACAACACACTGTTAGGCTTATAGTGAGAACGCATCCCACGATTAGACTCCAGCGTGAGAGTAAGTAATCAGTTTTAGGGTTAATAACCGGTGAGATGTGAGAGTAGTGAGTAAATCGTACTTTTGTGGAACCCTTGGGGGTTCCTTATATAGGCGGTAGAGTCCCTGTTGGGCTTTATCGAATCTTAGGCCCCAAGCAAGAGATAACTACCATAATTGGTTTAATTATTATCTCCTAATTATCGTTAGTGAATATCTTCTACTTTTGGGGTGAATCACAATCCTAATTAGCTTGTGATTCTGTCTAACCCTTGTCGGGCGTACCGGGCCGTGGGCCGTACATAACACATGCGGCCACAGTTCATCCAAAGCCCATAGGTCCAGATAATATTAATCTGAACCATATGGGACGGGCTAGATACGGTTATTACCCGTGGACTGGATCCAAGACCCGACTGGGGACTATACGTCATTACCCTTGGTGGTCCTAGCCATAAAGCAGAGAGAACCAACACCACAAGTGTGGTTAGTGATATGGAGGCGGCTGTACCTATTGGCCTTGATGCAGGTCAAGCCATGTCCATTGTAGATACGCCCACCTCCATTCCCAATGATTGCTTATTTGGGATTGAGTTCCCTCATGTGGATGAGGGCAACATGCAACCAATGACAAAAATGGAATTGATGGTACTCTGCATTAGCTTGCAAAAGCAAAATGCAGAGTATGTATAGAAATTGACAGCTCAAGACCTTGAACTCAATACTTTAAGGGAGAGGATTGTAACGTTGGAAATAAGAAGACGGTTTGTTGTGGAGTCCTCAGGTGAAGCTAGGGAGGATTCTTACAAAGGGGAGGATGAACCAACAGAGCCCTTTATTGCAAGTGATAAAAGTTCTAAAGAGGGTTCTTTTGGTGAGAAGGAAGTAGTTGTTTCTCTCGCAGGTTTAAAGGAACAAGGGCAGTTTGATTCCTCAAAGGTGTCACAAGTGACACCCAAGCAACTATCTTTTGTGGATTTAGTGATATAGCAAGAAAGTGTGCTTGCAAGTTCAGCCGCTGATAAGACAAATCTACCCACGGACACTTTGTTGACAGCCTCTGACAAACCCACAAGTGTATCCCAATTTGGTGATTAAAGAGATTTCTTCTCATGTATCCCCATCTACTTTTCTAGTTATTGATCCATGGATAAAGGTAAAGGAATAATGGTAGAAGTAGAGGTCCCCAAAGATGATGCACATATCAAATTTGATACCATGTTGGCTCAATAGTTAGCTGAACAAGAGAAGAGGGGACTAAGGAAGGGGGTATAGAAGCTCAGGTTAGTTCAAAATCTGAGGGAATAAGGAGAGCTGGTGATAGTGATGAGGAGGATACTAGTGGTCATAGTTCTACTTCTGATGAACCAGAGAAGCTGGAATATGGTGATGATGAGTTTGCTAAGGAGAAGCTAAAGAAGTTGGAGCTACAAATTGATTTTTATGTGCCTATAATTCCTGAGGTATTTTTTATATTTGAAGAGTCTTGCATTGATAACCCTAATATGTCTTTAAGTGAGAAAATTTGGGGGTTAGAATATTTGTTAAGAGTTCAGAATGATTGCAAGGCAATTTTGGCTAATAGGGCAAACAAGGTTCTTGCTAACACCAAGACTGCAAGGAGGGAATTTTATAATATGCTTCTTAGATGTCACCAGACAGGATGAACTCACACAAAGCTAAGAAAGTTATCTTTTGAAGAATTGGAGTTTCTTGCTTATCCAATTTGGAATAGTCTGTGTGAAGAAAACACATTCTGGTTGCTTTCTGGTGAGAGACAGGAAGAATTGGATGAGGAGATGAAAATAAAGAAGGCATCTATTGCTCCTAGGCTGTGAAGAAGGGAGCAAAATTTGTGTTTCCAGAGTTTATTCCATTAGATTCAAAGTTCAACGAAGGAATTTTGAAGAAGAACTTGGAGCTTTCACCTTTGGAAGCTTTTGATATTGCTGCAGTTGTGCCACTTGATTTCAGAAACCCTATTGTTAAATATGAAGAAGATCCTATAGCTTTTTGGAAGATCACCAGGTTTGTGATAAGGTACATGTCTTCACTTCCTTGATTTCTTTGTTTGCAAGTTTGGACAGAGAAGATTTGGAGACTCTTTGGAGTCTATTGAAAGAGAGGTATGAAGCTGAAGCTCCTACTTCTCAAAATGGAATAAAGATATGGACAACAATTAAGAGAATGTTTGACATGATCAAGTTGATCCAGTTTGGCTAGATTTGTAAGATTTAAGCACTTTTGAGTGGCGTTTGTATTCTACTACTGGAGTTTACCATTTCTACACAACAAGGTTTTCAGAGTTCTTGCTGGTTGATAAACCTTATCCTTTGCAACACCCATTTTGTTAAATGGAATGTCACGCGTGATTATAGCGTGTCATCAAAGCATGCAAGGTAATATGTACTAAAACATACATGACCATAGGGAAAACCGGAATCAAACATCGGTTCCCAAACATAAGCCCAAAACATTATAAAGTAAAGGAAATGAGAAATGACTAAACAAGCATAGGTATATGAAGGAAAAGGAAGAAGCCTATGGCAGCTTCCATCCTATGCACGTCCTCCATATGCTCGAGTCCTGCGTACCTGTCGTTTTGGGAACATGAAAGGAAAGTGGCTGAGCATAACGCTCAGTGCACAGATTTACAAGCATAGCATGAATCACATAAACATATACAACATATAGCAGCAGAATATATTTAAGTCCTAGAAAACCTAACATAACTTAGTAAAACTGGTTTTATAGTTTGAAAAGCCTTATGTTTATCATATAAAATCTGTTTAACATGTTTACCATTAGCCAATTTAGGTCATGAAATATCAACGTGCATGAATACTTGGAGGGGTGACCTCGTCATGCAATTAGAGGAGATGCCTCTAATTTAATATATGTTTTGGGTAGGAGGGATAAGCTCCTTGTGAAGGATGCAAGGCACACACCTCATTCACCTGAATAATATGTAAAAACATGTAACCTAGGATGCACCCATACGCCCCACATGATAATAATAATATGGCCAAAAGCTGAAGGGACGCCGCGAGCTATCACTCCGCTGTGGTGAAGTCATAACACTGGTGCCTCCAGTGTTATGGTTATGGAACCTCCATAACTAGGTGAAACTGGTCATGCATGTATATGGCTTTAGGCATTTAGTTAAACATAAGCAATCAAAACATATAAAACATATACTGGGAAAATAGTTGGCTGCATACGGGGAAATCCTAATAAGGAAAGAATGTCCATACTGAAAGGACGGAGAATCCGTACCTTAAGTCCAGTGAACGAAGAAGACGAACGTAAGAGAGTCCTACTTCGATATCACTAATGCTACATAAATAATATACGTGTATAAGTATTCTAATTAATGAGTACGTAACTGGTTTTATATCATGTCTTAGCTAGTTTTATATGTTCTTGACATGTTTTACTGATTTTATCATTATGCTGTGTTTATCATGTATTTTGTCTATTCTGATTAAGTATTACTTGTATTTCTTGTATTATTATACTTGGTGTGTAATAATAAGTAACTTTCTAAAAATAGCAGGTTTCCTAAAATAGAAAGTTTCCAAAAATAGAGAGTTTCCAAAAATAGAAAGTTTCCAAAAATAGAAACTTTCCAAAAATATAAAGTTTCCAAAAATAGAAAGTTTCCATAAATAGATTAGATGCCTTAATTAAATAAGTTTCTAAAAATAGAAAGTTTCCATAAATAGATTAGCTGCCTTAATTAAATAAGTTTCTAAAAATAGAATGTTTCCATAAATAGATTAGCTGCCTTAATTAAATAAGTTTCTAAAAATAATAGGTTTCCATAATTAGAAATAAGCGGGATTATTAAGCTAATAATATAAGCTTAAGTTTTACTGATTAATATTCTAAGTAATATGATATATTGTATAGTTTATTAATTATTACATATAAATTAAATAAACTATAAGTTATAAGATTTAATTAAATATGACATGATTTAATTAAATAAAATTTAAATAATACTTAGGTTAAAAGATGTATTAGTATTTATTATTAATATAACCTAAGTCATGGAAATTAATTAATTATATGCCACGTTTTAATAATTAATTAATTACTTTAGTCTAAAATTAAATCATAAAATACTTAGGTTAAAATCATGTATTATCAATAATAATAATATAACCTAAGTCATGTCCAAATTAAATTAATTACATAGCATGTTAAATTAATTTAATTAAATCTTGTAATTATTTAACTTGTAAAAATAAATAATTAACTTAAAAAAAATAAAAATAAACCATGAACCGAACCCGTATTTTAAATCTAAACATGTCATGAACCGGTCCGTGAACCCCTTGAACCGGATCTACACCCTTAACCATGGAAAAACGGTACCGACTTGAACCGGTGGTGCGTGTGGTTGTCAGCCGAGACCCCTTAGATCACCAAGGCTAACCTCGACATGCGTCGGGGTCCCTTGGTTTCTTGCGGCCGAAACACCCCAACTAAACCGAGACCTTGTGGTCTCGGTTGGTGATCACTCAACCACCAAGAGCCTTGCTCTCGGTTCAACCAATAAGCCGAACCAAACACCCCTTAAACCATATGTTTTTAATCCTACTTGATTAGATCTACATGTTTATTAACTTGTTTTTTAATAACCCCATGATTTCATGTTTTTAGATCTAATAAACAATTAAAAAATAAAAGTTTTAAGAAAATTATCGATTTGTGGATCAAAAGGAAAGTACTAACACGAACGATCTAGCAATAACTGGATCTACCAAAATAAACCAAACACCCCTCTGTGGTGATTATATGTGGCGGCCAAAAAGGAGAGAAAGGAGAGGCAAGGGTTTTGTATTTTTTTCTAATTCTCTGTAAAACATGAACTACCTTCTTTTCTATTTAGTTAGAAACAAAGGTGGGCTTGGCCCCCTTTGTTTGTTTGTGCCGTGAGTATGGGGGGCCCACAAGGGGAACCCGTTATTTTCCCGTGTTCTAATTATTTACGTGTTCTCGTGTCGTGTTTACTTGATTTAATTATTAATCATTCGTGTCGTTAAATATATTTATACGTAATCGTAATAAATATACGTAAATACATAATACTAGGTTCGTGATTATTTACGTTCATTATTTTCATGTTCGTGATTATAATTATTGTTGATAATAATTATCGTGTCTTAATACGTAATAAATACATATCGTGTAATAACACGTACGTAATATTTGTAATTCATATTCGTGAAACATAAATGTGCTATAAAAGGAAAGTTTTAATCATTTACGTACGATTATATATGTACTGTTCATGGTAAAACGTGCGGGTTTTACAACTCTCCCCCCCCCCCCCCTTTACAAAGAATAATTCGTCCTCGAAATATAGATAAAGTAAACTGAAAGAGAAACATACCCGAATCAACTGAGAGGTATGTAAGATAAAAGAACATGAAGGTGACATGGTAGAAAGGAACGTGGACCGTGACATGTCTTGAAAGGACATGGAACGTGACGTGACTGAAAGGACATATCTAATCGATAAGAGAAAAACGGATAAGAAGTCCGGATGAACTTCTCCTTTTCCAAGTGGCTTCCCTCTTGGAACGGTTCCTTCACAAGATCTAGACACAATGACAAATCTTGGTCCTCCTGACCTTGACTTGAAAACACGAAAAGTTCATTGTCATCTACGTAAGATAGATCCCCTGAATTCGATCGAGGAAATATGAGTTAACGTGCAAGGGTAACTGAAACATTACGATACAGAATAATCTAACCTAACTGATAATTAGCAACGATGCGCGAGGCATATTAAAACATAGTATGTGAGAATTTTTGAACGTGTTACGTGAAAAATTGTAAACGTGATACGTGAACAATTTTGAACGTGGTACGTGGAGATATGGTGAGTGTAATATGGCAAACATATCGTGATCAATGATACGTGTAACATATCGTGAACGTGATATGAGGAACGTGGAATGAACATGACATGTAAAACATATCGTGAACATGGAATACAACTGCGGTACACCAAACGCTACAAGGTGAGACGTGGAATGTGACGTGAAACGTCTGTCTGAGCATAGAGAGTTATACTAGACTTGGGTCTGGTCTCTCAAGTTCCTGCAAAATTTCCCAGAACGAAAATGAACGTAAAATCCTAATCCAGGATACGATCATTGATGGTAGTAAAAATATGTGTTTAGGAAAACAGCGTATAATCGACAAGTATTAATCGACACGATTTAGGAAAACCGTGAAGACGAAGAGAGCGAGTTCGTTCTCGAAGGAGGTGTGTGAATTAAGTGTTCCAATTATATAAAAACAAGAGTTTGGATTAGTGACGTTTGGTTTCAGAGAGAAAAATTAAAGACGAGCTACGATTACGATTACACTACGACGATTTGACGTAAAACGCGAACGTAAATACGTAAAACGTGACGAAATTAAAAATTAAAGCTAAAAATTAATTAAAAGTTTAAACTAAGTCTAAAATAATATAAATAAGAATAAAAATCCAATAAATATATTTTAAAACCTTTTATTAAATAAATATTCAATTTTAAATGCTAATTAAAGCCCTAAAAATAAATATAATTAATAAAAAGCCCAAAATATTATTTTATTGAACAAATAACTCACTTATATTATTTAAAGACTAAAAAGTATTTTTCCTAAATTTTTAAAACTATTTTTCTATTTTTAAAATGCTAAAAACTATTTTTAAACTAAAATAATAATTAAAAATACTAAAATAATGCTAAAATTAATTTGACTATTTGAAAAATCCTAAATTATATTACTTGACAGTAAAAAATTGAAAAAAGTTGAAAAAATGAATTTTCTACAATAAAAGACAAAACAGTTTTAAATTAAAAGTAATTAAACTTAAATTAAATCTAAAAATTACTTAAAAAGGTGAACAGTAAAATCTTTTTAAACTAAAAATCTTAAACTAATTTTCTTAAACTAGGAAAATTTTTAAAACTAAAAAATATTAAATTTTTGCACTAAAAGACAAAAACAATTAATTAAAAACTAATTTAAAATGCAATTTAATCTAGAAAATAGGAAATGAACAGTAAAATAAAAATAAACTAAATGGAAAATTCAGAATTAAAATAAGAAAAATAATAAATTTAAAATTAACTAAAAACTCCTAAAATAGTCCAATAAAGACAAAAACTTCCAAATCTGATAGTGACAGCTAGTTTCTTTTTGTCTTCTTCCCAAGCAGTGGGAACATTAGAACTAGCAGGGGAACCTGGTTCCCAGTGACTTCAATAAAAACGGGTTTGGGACTTGATTTGCTTGTAGAATGCTTGTTATTTTGTTTTACTTGGCAAGAGAGGCACCCCCACAACCAGTTGGGTTGTGGGGAGTCAGGAAAATTATAAAAACACCATGTTAATTCAAAAAATCAAGCACAAATACCCCTAATACAGTCACTGCATAGCCCTAGGTGCTATGATTTTCTTTTGCTGATGTGTTGTGCAATTGGGTGAGTTTTGGTTGGCCAAAACTCACTCAATTCACTCACAAGCTTCCTTAAATCAACTCTCAATCCTAAAAGCCAGCTAGATCTAACAGATAACAAAGATTGGTGGCATAAAATTATCAAATACCTACTGATTTTTAAACTTTGTTAATTTAAGACTATTTTTCTCAAAACTTAGCAAGCACCTTCACAAAACCTGTCTAAGATGAACCAATCTTACTGATATAACTTAACAATATAAACATGAGTATGTCTAAACTGATTTTAAACCAACAGCTTGCTAGTCATTTAGCTTAAACCCTAATCCCAAACATACCCTTAATTTTCGTAAATGAAATGTAACAAAGAACCCTCATGCAAATCTTGAACAAACTGGTTAAAAGCTATCTAAACATGCATACAAAACCTGGATAAGCCTAAACAAACAGGTAAATTAACATAAACACAGGTTTCTCACACAATCACATAAATTCACATAAAACTAAAAAAAACTGAAGTTAATAGGGTTCAAGCCCGTACACCAAGCTGACGCCTTCTAGAAACTCATTTGAGAGCTTACGCAAGCTTATGAACAGTAGAGAATGCTTGCTGGTGGAATCCAATAAGGACCTAAGGCCAAATATATCTTCAAATTGATTATATGGAAACGATATCTTGTTTCTTGCTTGGTTCCTACACAATACCACAAGACCAAAGAACAACTTCAAGTAGCAAAGGCTACAAGCTGTTGGCTTGTAGCTTTTGCTACAATGAAATGTGAATAATAAAAAAAAGATAAATCAGATTACTAACAAACCCCTTTTTTTTGAAACTGAACTTTGTAACCACTAAAAACTTTAGCAAAAACTTTACTACAAGCTGAAATCAACTTCACACTCCACTTTCACTTCATGTGAAAGATGGATTCCAGCTTTTAAAAAGATTTCTCACGAACTAAAAAAAAAACTTGATTTTCAGAAAAATCTCTTATGAAATGATGAAACTTGAAACCAATTAAACTAATTTTTCAAATAAGAAGAAAGACTAATTAAACTACAATGGAACTCAGAATTTGTAAATTTAAAAATTGTTCATTTTCATTAATAAATTTAATAAATTACAAAAACTAGAACCAAGGTCAATGGCTGATTACAAGGCCTATTTATACTAACATTAAGAACATTCTAGGATACAAGTGAATAACTAAAACCCTAGCTACTGAATTCCCTCTTATGCCCTTGAGTCTTCACGTTTCAAACATGGTCAAAAGTTATCCCATGTGATCTTGTGATGTCAACAGTGTTTCATCAATCTTGGCTGTTGATTTTCGCCTTTGGGACCAAGGAAATGGTTTTAGCCATTGATTGGACTGGGAGATTCAAATTTTGCTTAAAATGGTGAAGCAGGGGAGTCTGGGAGGGGTCCCACCAGGTCACGGGACATAGCTTTGGTGAGTGGGTTTTGTTTAGTTGAGTGTGAATCATTAATTTGGACAGGATTATCATTTTTCCCTTTGGTTTGATCAAATGAAGATTAGGGTTTATCGTTTTAATAAACTGGGATTAGGGGGTTTGATTTAGGTTTATGGGATTAAAAGTGTTTCCCACGTGTTTTAGATTTAAACAGGTTTTAGAAATTTGTTTTAATAAAAGTGGGGTGAGTGGGATCAGACGCGGAGGGAAGGTGAAATGTGATTGGTTGTTTTGGGGAAGTGGGTGACGTGTCATGGGCTGAGTGGTGGGTTAAGATTTTATTGTCTTGGCAGGTTTGGTCCCCTGATTCCCTTTGTCTTGTCATATAATGTTTTATCAGCTCATACTGTAACTTCCCTTTATAACAAAGTTCTCTTTTTCCCATTTTGACCACATAAACTTTCATAAGCTTGTTCCAAGGACCTTTTGTGCAATGTTTGCATTTTCCAAGGGCATGAATGATATTTTCTTGAAACATAAGGGACCCTATTGTAATATTTTAGATTTACAAGGGTATTAAGTGACAAGTCTTCAAAATTTGAGGGACCATTCTTGCCAATCTTCAAAAATTCAGGGACTTCAAAGGAAATTCATGATTCGGGTCCGGTTCTTTGTGCGGCTTCCTTTCCCGTGTTCGTTTTTGCTTCATTCTTGTAATCTTTTGTTGATTTCACGATATCCGTACCTAAAATACACAATGAACAAACACAAGCATATATTTGGGTATTTTGCTGATATTTTAAGCGTTTTAAGCCTGATTTAGACGATGAGACTATGTATAATTATAGTCTCATCACTCCCCCATACAAAACCATTTTCTTGTCCCCACGCAATGCTAGAATTAAGTATCATAGCACTTCCAAAGTTCATTTTATGATGACATTTATTGAAGACATAAACTTAAATAAACCACTACACGTGTTTTAGACATAATGTATTGTTTTCATCACGAGAAAGTGACTTTTGGGATCATAGAACAAGAACACGTGAATGCTTCGTTAGAAATAATTTCGTCGTCCTCAATTTTCACCCAATTCCATGCTATGCGTGAAACGAGATCATTGTTATTATAAGTTAGCAACATGATCATATCTCATGAGTGTTAATTACAAACATAAACTCCCTTATTCCTACTTGGTATCTCTTATATTTTATTTTTGTCTTAATGATCACGAGGATACATCTTTGACTTATGCGTGAATAGAGATTAAGTCTAAAAATAGAGTCTTAATGGTGTAACCAAAATCATCGAATTAATAATTCATCCTAATAGACAACGATGTCAAAAAATTAAGTCAACAAGAAGGATCGATAAACACAGTTTTATAACGGTTTTGAACATGAGACTTATTACCAAGACTTTTATACGCCCCCTAACGGAAGGGCCTTATTATCATAGGTTTAACTCCATCTTTTATTCAACTTCGTCATGAAGCTTTTATTATGACTTCGGTCTTGCCTTGCCTTTTATTATCTTCCATCATCACAGGTTTTATTATGGCCAAAGACGTATATCCTCACGCTAAAGCGAATTTTGGATCTTTAAAGCTTCAAAGATTAAGGCTTGATTCACTTTCAATTTAGGCATAGATTTTTCGGCCTTGTGAGCTTCAAATTTTTGCTTAATTTAGGTGAGCACTTGAAATCTTATTATTAGGTGAAGCTTTCGATTATTCGGGTGCCAATACTTCAAATCCGTGACGATGGCGATACCTTAATGTTTTCCCAATTTAATTACATGGAAGTTACTAAAACAAATTAGAAACCAACAATAGTGACTAAACCGCTAAATCAGTTTTATTAACAATTTATTATAAAAGCATGGGGAGAATAAGCTAATAATTACTACACATGAGATCGTGACGATTACGAGACTTATACATAACTCTATCATTTCTCGTCCTCATTTAACAAACTTAGCCTAAAAAGTTAAGGAATCGAAGCTAAGTGCTCAACACACACGGTCGAATAAAAAATTACTCTTATTCTCACCATCGGAAACCTACATTCGTGTCTTAAACAGTTATGAAAAATACGAAAAATTTTAAAATTTAGCCATTTTTAGCCTTATTTTGCAACAACACGATAACAAAAAGATGAAATCTGGATTGCATGGTGACGTAAGCAATGTGAAGTATCTAATCACCACCCATACTAAAAATAAACATTGTCCTCAATGTTTCGAGTCTAGGGGTGAAAACACCCCCATACTAGAGACGAAGTCGAATGCTTAATCTCGAGCATGGAAAGGGTAAAACGAATAACCTAAAATACGTTTATGAATTATGATAATAAGATAAACGTTAGAACATAAAAGGATATCATCGGATATCGGAATATCCAAAGGCAACGATCCAAGCTCGAGTGATCCGTAAAACGAACACGAGAGGCTTCAATGATGGCGATGAACCTAATAAATCACAATCACAAACAACCACGAAACAAAGGTTGGAAGAGCACAATTCCCCTCGCATTAACTAATTAGAAAGCAATAATATTTACAAGGATAAGCATGAGAATCCACCACGAGGCACCTTGTTTTTTATAACCGAGTCAAAAGCTCGACTCGAATCCCCATAAATGTGATCATTTAGGGATAATCATGGTTTGGTCATTTTTGGTGGGGCTTACATGATAAACAATGCCCAAAAGTACGTGGAGTACTTTAAAAACCCGATAAACGTATACCGGGGTCAAAGATAGCGTCTTCGTTTTGGGATGAAAGACGAAACAACACTACTTCAACTATTGCATAAACCCGAAAGGGGTAGAAGAAAAGAAATGAGAAGTAGAAAGGTGGGGCAATGGGTAAGTCAACATAATGAGCTACTCGAGGTAGACTCACACCAAGCAAATGAATAAGATTTCCATTTATTGCATTGGTGGAAGACCGAGATTTCCCTTTACAAGCAATTCCGGGATCGTAAATCTCGTCCTCGGTGGAGAAATGTGAGGGAACATAAGGGGCTTCCCCCACACTAAATCCACACACACCATCGTCAAAAGGAGTAGACGAGGTGGTAATACTCATAAAACGCAGTGATGACAGAGTTAAACATGTAGAAAAATCTTTTAAAACATTTTTAAAATCTTTTCCTTTTTCATCGTTTAAAAACTCTTTATGAAAACCCGATTTTATAATGTAGAAAATATTTGGCGTGTCAAATTCAAAATTAGTCGCGCTAAAAATCCTCACATTTAAGTTATTGGTGGGAGGGGGTGGCGGATTATATATGTTCTCAAAACGTTTATTAATAAAGAACACCGCCCCCTCGGGGTCTACATATTCGTCATCCTCATGAACGTCGATCTCATCGATTTCTTCATCAAAGATAGGCTTGTCAAACCAAGGTTTGTCATTCCCCTCCTTGAGTATCTTAGAAACTCTCTCGAAAAGATCACGATCAAGCATGAAACCATCATCCATTTGTGGGGATTGTTGATAAGTTAAATCCTCACGAATGTGGTAAACGAAATTCTCATTTGAGGAGTGTTGATTAGGTAACTCCTCGAGAATTGGATTTTGGGTCACATGAGTTGGTTCGTCATCGAAAATAAGACGTTCCAACTCATTAAGTTCATCCTCGATTTTGGAAAGATCGACCTCACTTGTAGGTGGAAGTGGAGGCAAAAGAGCTAGCTCTCGTTCAATGATTTCCTCAATCTCGGGATCAAACTCGTAATAATCGTACTTCATATAAGAAGAGGTCTTTTTAGGAGAATCCTCAAAACTGGCATGTGGATTTCGAAGTACATGATCAATCTCGGCAAAATCCCCATCATCATAATCAAAGAAAGAGTCGATGTGAGCACTCACAACCATGGTCTTACAAGTCGAATGAATATGCTTAGGTGACTTTTCTAAAACGAAAGGATCGATGTCGATGAAACCTTTGGCCTCAACGAGTGTTGGGTTAGGGGAAGGAAGCACTTAGATGGAGTTAGAAGTTGAAGCCTCAAAGATGTGGTCCTTCGAAGGTGGTGAAGACGAGTCCATTTTGGTCATTGTCGTGATGGCACTAACATCGCCCTTCGAAATTGGTCGTTCACTTGTTTCATCGAATACATCCCAAACTGATTTTTCATTCATAAATTCACACATACCCTTTTGAATTAGGTACACGTATTCTTTATCATTAAAATCATCATCTTTAAAACCGTTCTTCTTAATTTTTTCAAAACATGCATTAAGCCTCATTCTTTCCGCTAAAGTGAACATTTTGAAATCATTAGATTTAGAAACATTAGGTTTTGAAACCTCGGTTTTTTCATTATCATAAGACACTTGGGATTTACTCGTGAAAAAGTCCATTTTATCCTCCCCATATCTCATAGTAAGTCTCCCATCGTGAACGTCGATTACGGTTCGAGCCGTCGATAAAAATGGTCGGCCTAAAATAATGGGACATTTAGGGTCACACTCGTAATCGGATATAACGAAATCCGCGGGGAAAAAAACTTTCCAACTTTGACACAGACATCCTCGGCTATTCCAATTGGTATAAGTGGAGTACAATTTGCTAGCTCGATAGTCATGTTCGTGAGGGTAAGTCTAGGCAATCTCATCAATTTCCAAACAGAATGAGGCATGAGATTGATGCTAGCACCTAAATCGGCAAGGGCTAAACATCCCTCAATCTCGGAAAAATCACAAGGTAATAGAAATTGGCCCGGATCCTCTTCCTTTCTCGACATAAGCCTTTTGGGTTTTTTAAGAAGGATCGAAGTACAAGTTTCTTCAAGGGTTACTTTCGTAAGGTCGATAAAACTCTCTTTTTGCACCGTGGATGGAATTTGAGGTACACGAGGGTGTGCACTCTTTTCCTTGGTCGTCACGTTCACCCCATCGACTTTAGAACAATAAGACGTCTTAGAAGTCGAGGGTTAAGAAGAAGGAACAACTCGAAATCCATCAAGGTTAGGGTTAATCACACGACCTTTCTCACGAGACGAGGCGGCTTTACATTGTTCCTTCGGATTTGCAACGGTGTCACTAGGTAGCGAACTCGACGAAGCACCCGAGGACTTGTTCATAATGGCCGAAAACATCTTTTTTATGTCAATTTGTCCTTGCTCAATCTTCGTGTTTTGAAGTTTCAATGTATTAGAAAAATCGTTTTTCAAAGTACCAATTTCTCCCTCTAATCGTCTCATATTAGCCTCATTCGTTTTCATGTAATTTTGAAAATCGTTTGACGAACTATTTTGATTTGAATTAAAGTTCCCTTGGTTTTGAATACTTCTTGGAAAATTGTTTTGATTCCCACTTGAAAAATTGTTTCCTTGATTGTTGTTGTTTGAAAAATTCGAGTTTTGATTATTGTCTCGATTTTGCCAATTCAAATTTCGACCTTGATTATAACCTTGATTTTGATTCGAAAAATTTCCGTGTTGATTATTTCCTTGAAATTTGTTTCTGTTTTGATTAAAATTGTTGCCTTGGTTATAATTGCCTTGTTGTGATGGACCGGCGTTATTTTGATTAGAAAAATTGTTGTTTAACGCACTCACATTCGATGTTTGGCCATCCGTAGCCGCACACTCGTAATAATTATGAGGTCCACCACAAAACGTACACGATGTCTCAACCGCTTTCACCGTAGCGGGAGCGTCTTTCTTTTGCATTTCGACGAGAAAAAACGTAAACACATTCGTTATCTTGTCGACTTTTGCATTAACTCTCTCAATGTCACGATTAGAACTACTAACATTGGCGAAATTGGCAACACTCGGTGCGTTGCGGAGTTGGAAAAACTTGGATCGATTTTCAATAATCATTAATGCATCTTTCAAAGTCTTACACAAAAAGTTGCCACCGGCGGCGGAATTCAACGAATCTTGTTCTTGAAAACTAAGACCGTTGTAAAACGTATCGATTTGGTGCACCTCAGAAAAAACATGGTGAGGACATTGCCTAATCAATTCTTTAAAACGATCCCACGCGTCTCTAAAAGATTCATTCGGTTTTTGCTCAAATCTCGTAATTTTATTTTTGAAAAACGCCGTCTTAGACGGTGGGAAAAAATAATTAACGAACATGGAGACGAGATCCTTCCACTTAGTTATCGAATTAGGTGGCTCTTTCTCGTACCAATCCTTGGCGGCACCATCGAGCGAGTACGGAAAAAGCATAAGCTTGATGACATCGGTGTCGACGTTCTTAAACTTGCTCGTGGCCAAAAGACGATCAAAATTCCGAATATGGTCGTGAGGATTATCGGCTTTACGACCTCGAAACTTCGTAGCTTGAATCAACGAAAGCATTCCGCTCTTAATCTCAAAATTCTCCGCTTCAACAGCGGGAATTACGATCGCGTATCCATAACCCTCGGTGGGTTCTTGGAGCAATTCCATCATCGAATGATAGTCGGCCATCTCGTCTACGGTCTCTTCAACAACGATATTAGGAACGTCGGTTTCTAAATCTCGTCTACGGCGTCGATTCTTTCGATTATGATTGCGTCGATTCGAAGCGTCGATAGAATTAGAATAATCCTTCGATCGATTGCGCATGCACTAAGCGTAGAATGGGGTAGCAAAGAAGATTCTTTTTACGGTTTTTGGATTTTTCAAATTTTTTTGTTTTTGATTGTTTTTTAATTTTTTTGGATTTTGGTGTATTACGTAGACTCAAATCTACAAATCTCCCCTCGAATCGATTTCTCGATTAAAGGAGCCTCAAAGAATGAAAACGATCACGTGGAGTGAACGCCTTCGATGACTTTAGAACGTTGGTGGAACACCAAAACGTTCAAGAGGGTTTAATCTTGAAAACAAGCGAATATATATGATACATAGATAATACTGGCGGCAAACCCTCGATTAGCCTTCTTTCTCAAAACATGCATAAGCAAGCGGAGGAAACGAGGCGGCGCTAAGCACTTAAGAGCCTTTTTCCTTAGGTCGTGAAATACAACCGCCTTATACCCACCTTATAGTTTGTGTTAATTGAAATTAAGCCTCGCGAAAGTATTTATCTATTTTTCCTTTAAACTTTTTTTTTGGATTCGAATACAATTATCGAGTGATGAAATCCCGAATTAAGGTTGCGTTTTCACGCTTTTGGAGTACCTGTATATTTATTGTTCTACGTAAGTAGAATATAGTAATATATTCACAAAGAAAAAACAAAAACGATAATGGGATATCTACAATATAGTAAATGATTGTTGTGTGTTTAATTTAAGAAAATTAAACAATATTTATTTGGATACTATAATATAATAAGGAAAAATAACAAAAATGAGTATGTACGATATTTACGCTTTCCAAAAATTGAAAAGCAAAAACGCACTACTCACACAAACACGATAGTAATAATGGCAACACTAAAAACACCTCCCCGGCAGCAGCACCAAAAATTGATGGTAGTAAAAATACGTGTTTAGGAAAACAGCGTATAATCGGCAAGTATTAATCGACACGATTTAGGAAAACCGTGAAGACGAAGAGTGCGAGTTCGTTCTCGAAGGAGGTGTGTGAATTTAGTGTGCCAATTATATAAAATCAAGAGTTTGGATTAGTGACGTTTGGTTTAAGAGAGAAAAATTAAAGACGAGCTACGATTACGATTACACTACGACGATTTTGTAGAAACTAGAAAGGGGGGTTGAATAGTTTCTTATATTTACTTGTTAAAAGGTGGTTTTCAAAAAATCCTTTTTCAAAAACTTATGCTTGAGGAAATATGTGAAATCTTCCTACGCACAATATGAACAATGATAGTGTAACTAAACTAATACTAACAAAAATATATGCACAAAGAATAAAGAATGTAAAGAGTTAAGGGTAAAGAAAAATCAAACCGAACACCAAGGATTTATAGTGGTTTGGCAACGAAGCTCACTCCTCGTTCCTACTCCACTCCTCGAGTACTCCTTACTCGAGAGTTCACTACACAACAAGCTCCTTATTGTGGAGAAAACCGTACACGTCGCTTAACCAATTTCCGACTCTAAGCTAAAAGTCGAGCCCTAATCGTAGCTAGGACCAATCTACACAACTATACTTAGTACCCATACACAACTTCCAAATAGACACAACTACTTGGATCTTCACAACTATGACACAACAACAAATGTATAAAATTAGATCTTCAATGGATCTTTGGTGGTGGACTCAACACTTCACAAGGATAGTGTTCTTCTCTTTGCACTTGGAGAGGAAGGGATGAAAAAACAAGATTCATTTCTTAAACAAGTAGTAATCAAAAAAATGATCGAAGATTTGAGTGATTAAAGAAGAGTGTTTGAATCTGGAAATATATGTGCAAAAGAGGTGAGTTGAAAAGCTAAGAATGGTCCACTATTTATAGGACAAAGGGCCAACGGCTATATCTGCCCGCTGTTCCTTATCTTAGCCCGCGGTACCTTATCGATAAGGAACCGCCTAGGAGCTAAGGAACCGCTAGACTAGACTCCGCTCCCTTTTTGTCCTTTAGTGGTGGAGGTCATATCTGGTTTAAAAAATATCCTGATAGAATATTCCTAACCAAATAAGAATATTCCATTTTCAAATTTTCAAATAATTAATTTAATTAAACATTTTCTTAAAAAGAAAGTTTAATAAAAACTTGTCACACTTAATAAAAAGTGAGTTTTAAGAAAAGATTAAATCACTTGATCACTTGATTAAGGTTAGTACTTGTTTATCCATACCTTAAGTGAAAATGGGTAAAATGAAAAATACTTGAACTCAAGAATTCATTTTTCGTTGTTTTCGTAAATGCTTGTTTTTACATATTGTCGTAATCAAACCTAAGAGAGACCGAAAAATGCAAGTAACGTTTTTAGGCATCATTGCATTAACAATCTCCCCCTTTTTGATTTCGACAATACATAAACTCAATCACACAAAAAACAAGATTTTCGAAGACGAGTTTATTCATTTCTCCCCCTTTGTCGAAGCAAAAAGGTTGCACAAGTCGGTGTTGAAGAGACGGACTTTACAAAGACTCCCCCTTGGTGCTTACTCCCCCTCACTTGGGGCACCGAGGAATCGAGATATGGTGACAAGCTACATAGAAGGGTTAGTTGAACAAAAGAAACAACCAACAAGATATAGCAATAGGTCACAAAATAAAAGAGAAGAAAATAAAAAGATAAAGATCCAATATAGGTTACTAAAAAAACATCATACAAAGATGTATGGAAAAAGGAACAAGCCAAAAGCATAAATCTAATCCTAGTTATTCTAGAATTCTAAGATTTGCGTCTTGAGGATAAGCAACCAATGCTTATATGAAAGAGAAGGTAATGGCGGAGGGTGGTGGTGGTGGCTTGTTGGAGATCTCATAATCATAGTGAAGAGGAGGCTTGATTAAGAGACTCTTGATGTATCTCAACTCCTCATAGATGTGTGCCATAGCAAGATGTTGATATTGAAAATAATAACAATATGTTTCATGGTGCATGACATTATCATGAGAAGGAGGAAGAACACTAAAGGATGGTGGTGGAAGAAAAGATGTTCCACAATCAACATTCTTGGTAGGAGAGATGTGATTAAGAGTGTTCTTGGGTGAGATTGGATTGTAAAGGTTCTTGGGTGAGTTAGGATTGAAAGAAATTGGAGAAAATGGAGGAGATTCAAGGCTTTCATTGGGAGAATAAGTCATTTTGGGATGTGAAGTATGGCAAAATGCTTATGGTTTAAATAGGGAAGGCTTAAGGTATTTTTGGGGTGGTCAAAAGGTTTGAAACAAAGATTCTCAAAAATGTTGGAGCAGATCTGGAGTTTCAGACAAAAACCCGAAAAAGGAAGGCACTGTAGGCGGTTCCTTATCAGGACTGGCGGTACCTTATCAATAAGGCACCGCGGTTCACAAATGGAACCGCCTGCAGAGGCTGTGTTTGGTGTTTGGAGGAAGATTTTTCAGCTAATCTTATTTTTCTAGTCTAACTTATCATAGGGATATGCTTAAAAGCAAAGATAGACAAATAAAACATATGCAAACTTACCAAATAGAGATTTGACCAAAATACATGGATTAAAAAATCGATGTAGGAGGTGTGTAAGACAAGACCTTAAGTCATGACACAATGATCCTCCATGATTCTATCTTGTTCTTGCTATGTTTGAGAGAATCATACATATGAATTATGTAAGCTCTAGATTAATAGCGAGAATCTATGAAAAATCGTTTTTAGATTGAATTAACAATGTCAAATGCATTTCCCAACCATTTTCGAAAGAGACTTTGAGAATTTTGAAAAGAAGAAGAGAGGGTTTTTCAAAGAGAGTTTGGAAGACTCAATGACTCAAAGTGGAAAAAGAAAACACACAAAAGGAAAAGAAGGAAATTAAGGAAGATGTTCCATTAATCCTAGACCTAGACGCAAGTAATTAAAAGGTTCCCTCTTAAGTGGCTTAGTGAAGATGTCGTCTAAGTTGTCTTCAGAGGGTACCTTCTCAATTGAAATGTTCCCCTTTTGAACATTATCCCTAAGGAAATGGTGTCGAATTTCTATGTGTTTGGTTCGCGAATGTTGCACGGGATTCTTGCTAAGGTCTATAGCACCTTTATTATCGCACATGATGGGAACCTCATCAAGAGAAATCCCGTAATCAACAATCGCTTGCTTCATCCATAAAGCTTGTTGGCATGATTTTACGGCACTCACATACTCGGCTTCTATGGTGGATATTGCAAGAGTGGTTTGTTTCTTAGAGGACCAACAAGTTAAACAACAACCCATGAAGGTACAAATTCCACTAGTGCTTTTCCGGTCCACATAGTCTCCCGCATGATCCGAGTCCGCGTAGAAAATGGTTTCTACGCCGGTCCCTTTAGGATACCATAATCCTAAATGTATAGTGCCTTTAATGTATCGGAAGATACGCTTAACCGCTTCGAGGTGAGAGGTTTTAGGAGCCTCTTAGAAGCGAGCACAAAGGCAAACACTAAACATTATATCCGGTCGACTTGCCGTTAGGTACAACAAACTACCAATCATACCTCTATATTTGGTGTTGTCTACCGACTCACAATCATCATCTACGGTGAGTTTAGTATCCGAGGCCATTGGGGTCTTCATTGGTCTAGATTCTTCTAATCCAAATTTCTTTAGCATTTCTTTAGCGTACTTAGATTGACTAAAGAAAATACCATCGTCCATTTGTTTAATTTTGAGTCCTAAAAAGAAGTTAAGTTCTCTCATCATACTCATTTCGAACTCATCATGCATGATTTTGGCAAATTCATCACACAATTCATGACAAGTTGAGCCAAATATAATGTCATCGACATATATTTGTACGATTATGAGGTGAGAACCTTTCTTCTTTGTAAAGAGTGTATTGTCTACCATCCCCATGGTATACTCATGTTTAACAAGAAACCCTTTAAGTCTATCATACCAAGCTTTGGGTGCTTGTTTGAGACCATAAAGTGCCTTCTTAAGCTTATAAACATAATCCGGTTTCTCAAAATCATTGAAGCTGGGAGGTTGAGCCACATATACCTCCTCATTGATCAAATCGTTAAGAAACGCACTCTTTACATCCATTTGTTGAAGCTTAAAGTCTAAGGCACAAGCGTAGGCTAAAAGGATTCTAATGGATTCTAATCTTGCTACCGGTGCATATGTCTCGTCATAATCAATCCCTTCTTGTTGATTATAGCCTTGAGCTACAGTCTAGCCTTGTTACGAGACACAACACCATTTTCATCTAACTTATTCCTAAATACCCATTTGGTTCCTATAATGGTAGAACTTCTAGGTGGAGGAACAAGTTCCCAAACATCATTGGCAACGAACTGATTCAATTCTTCTTGCATCGCAATGACCCAACTTTCATCCGTCAAAGCTTCTTTAACATTCTTTGGTTCAATCAAGGAGACGAAACAAAAGAAGTTGCTTTGGTTTTGGACTTGAGATCTTAGGGTCCTTTGATATAAGTCACCAATGATATTATTGAGAGAGTGATTCCTATATTCCTTAATGTTTACTTCCTTTTCAACATTAAGGTCTTCAACTCCTATTTTTATAACCTCTTTGGCTTTGACTACTTCTAATTCATCCAAGTCATCATCCACCAATGGTTGTGTCTTGGGTGAAGGAGGGGTTTCATCAAAGTTTACGTTGAGTGATTCTTCAATAACCCCCGAGGTTCTATTTAGGACAATGTAGGCTTTGCTAGTTTGGGCATAACCTAAAAGGATACCTTCGTAAGACTTTGGGTCAAACTTGGTAAGGTAGTCTTTGGTGTTGAGGATAAAGAACTTACTTCCAAACACCCTAAAGTATTCCAATGAGGGTTTCTTACCTTTAAGAATCTCATAGGGGGTCTTTCCTAGGAAAGGTCGAATAAGAATTCGGTTGAGAATATAAGTTGATGTGTCCACGGCATTGCATCAAAACTTTTGAGGCAAAGATTGCTTGTTTAACATCGTCCTACTCATATCTTGGAGAGTCCTATTCTTCCTTTCAACTACCCCATTTGATTGTGGAGTGAGAGGAGCCGAGAAGTTATGGGTAATGCCATGAGCTTCACAAAAGGCACCAAATTTCACTTTATTATCAAATTACCTACCATGATCCGTCCTAATAGAGACAATTGGACATCCTAGTTGATTTTAAATTCTTCGACTAAAGATTTCAAAATGATTGAAAGCTTCATTCTTAGATGCCAAAAATCTAGTCCAAGTGAATCTAGAATAGTCATCAACTATAACTAGGGTATAAAGGTTACCTCCATAACTCCGTATGGCGGAAGGTCCAAAGAGATCCATATGTAGGAGCTCTAAGCACCGAGAGGTCGAAACCAAATTCTTGGCTTTGTGACTTGAGTGAACTTGCTTTCCAACTTTGCAAGCATCACAAAAGTGACTATCAAACTTCATCTTGGGGAGGTGTCTTACCAACTCCTTAGAGACTAAAGATTGAATTAAGCGCATATTAGCGTGACCTAATCTCCTATGCCAAAGAGTAGAACTATCATCTATAGTCACAAGACATATGTTGTCTTTTGACTTCGTATTGACCTTCATGACATAAAGCCCATGCTTTCTAACACCTTTTCCAATGACTTTTCCATCTTTTACGATTTCACTGTCATGTTCCGAAAAGATGACCTTACACTTATTGTCACAAATTTGACCTATACTTAAAAGGTTAAACCCTAAGTTATCTACGTGCTCAACATCTTCAATGGTCATAGAGTCAAGAGCAACCGTACCTTTGCCAATGATATTACCACGTATACTACTTGCAAATGTGACGTTACCTCCATCATATGCTTTGTAGTGCGAGAACAAACTTCGATTACCCGTCATGTGTTTAGAACATCCACTATCCTTAATCCACTCGTCAGGCTCCAAATCAATTCCCAAGAATATCTAGGTAACAACACACAAGATCAAACATTTGGTCCCCAATATCTCATGGGTCCAAAATTTTTAGTTCCAAACATTCCTTGCATTTGGTTGGGATGCATGAATGAAGGAGGGGTTCCCCATGGAGAACAAAATGGAGGAGGATAGTAATTCATATAACCATTTTGTTGTTCGTTATTTCTCCTAGGTGTATTTGATCTAGGTTTAGAGTTATGATCTTCTTCTAGGTGTTGGGGTTTTACTTCTAGAGCGTGAATTGTTTTGATTATCTCTTCTAGGCGTTGCCGTTCTACTTCTAGGCTTAGACTCATTCCGTACTCTAGGTGGAGTAGAAGATGGTCTTGATAAACTTCTATTTCCCATGAGAGGTTTACTTAATGGCTTGTAGAACTTATCAATAGCATTGTCGTCAAGTATGGGTAATTTTACCTTATTAACAATAAGATGCTTTGGTTTTTCACCTGACTTTGACTTTTCAGAAAGTTCATGATTTTCACAAAACTCCTGTTCTGGCCGTGGTTCCTTATCTATGGCAGCGGTTCCATAGTGATAAGGAACCGCCCCGTACAATCTGGGACCGCGTACAGTGGGTGATTTTTGTGAAAATCTGACTTGTTTAGGTTCACTAGTTGATGCTTCATTTGAGTTAAAACCTACACCAAGTCTTTCCTTTGAATGAACTTGTTTGTTTAACATATCATCAAGAGCACTAGTACCTTTCATGAACTTTTCCAATTTAATGGAGGTGCTCTTGAGATTTTCATTCTGTAATCTAAGTTTCTCACAACTTAAGCAACCTAAATCAACTTCTTTACTTTTCTCAAGTATTGCTAATTTCTCTCTAAGTTCATTGATCTCATTTTCAAGCTTAGTTTTGGTTGATTTTAAGGTTTTATTCTTTTCTATGAATTTAAGACTAAGTTTATGTAAACTATCATATTTGCCTTCAAATTCAATATCATCAAAGGTGGAGCTATCATTGTTATAATATTCGGTTTCAGAATGTACCTCTTTAGAAGTGTGAGCCATAAGACATTTCTCCTCTTTGGGGTTGTCATCATCATCTTCACCGCTATCGCTCCAAGAGCCACTAACGAACACCGTGTGATTCTTATCGCGAGAAGGCTTTGGACAATCACCAATGAAGTGATTTGGATCACCACATCTAAAGCAATTCCTATCACCTTTTTTGTTCTTGACAAACCGATTCTTTGAGAATGGTTTATTGTCATTGTTGGGTTGCCTAACGTGTTGACCTCGTCTCTTGAAGAACTTCTTGAAATCTCTCACTACCAATGCATACTCCTCGTCATCGTTATCCGAGGAAATATCATGATCACTTTGTGCCTTCTTGGCTTTAAGTGCAAGAGATTTTCCTTTACTCTTGGTTTTCACTAATTCTGAGTCCTTCAAAATTATCATTTCATGAACCTTCAAGTTGCCTATGAGTTCATCGGGTGATAAAGTTGAGAGATATTTCGATTCTTCAATCGCCGTGACTTTTGCTCTCCACTTTGGAAGTAAAGCCCTTAGAAGCTTCCTAACATTGTTCTTGCTAGAAAAACCTTAATCAAGTGCTTTTAGACTAGTAATAATGGTGTTAAACCTAGCAAATGCACTATCAATAGTTTCATCTTCTAAGATGACAAATTGTTCATATTGTTGGACAAGAAGATCGATTTTGCTTTCTTTGACTTGGCTATTACCTTGTTGAGTTACTAAAATAGTGTTCCAAATATCTTTAGCGGTTTCACACATAAAAATCCTTTCATACTCTTTTTTAGGTAAAGCATTATAAATCACCATTTTAGCCTCATTATTTTTTGGAAGTTTCTTTTTAGTATCGTCATTAGCTTTGTCAAATTTGACCAATTCTTTTGTTTTAGAAACTTCATTAAATTGATAAAGTAAAAAATCACCATTGTTAATAACATGCCAAAGATCTAAATCTTTTGATTTTACATAAGTTTCAAATCTATTTTTCCAATAAATAAAACTATCGGTTTCAAAAAGTGGCGGTCTTTGCATAGATTGCCCTTCTAGGTATTTGTTGGAATCCATAGATCGATTCAAGTTTTAAAATACAATATAATTTAAAAATTCTTGATCAACCTCTCTCTGATACCAATTGTAGAAACTAGAAGGGGGGGGGGGGGGGTGAATAGTTTCTTATATCTACTTGTTAAAAGGTGGTTTTCAAAAAATCCTTTTTCAAAAACTTAGGGTTGAGGAAATATGTGAAATCTTCTTATGCACAATATGAACAATGATAGTGTAACTAAACTAATACTAACAAAAATATATGCACAAAGAATAAAGAATGTAAAGAGTTAAGGGTAAAGAAAGATCAAACCGAACACCAAGGATTTATAGTGGTTCGGCAACGAAGCTCACTCTTCGTTCCTACTCCACTACTCGAGTATTCCTTACTCGAGAGTTCACTACACAACAAGCTCCTTATGGTGGAGAAAACCGTACACGTTGCTTAACCAATTTCCGACTCTAAGCTAAAAGTCGAGCCCTAATCGTAACTAGGACCAATCTACACAACTATACTTAGTACATACACAACTTCCAAATAGACACAACTACTTGGATCTTCACAACTATGACACAACAACAAATGTATAAAATTAGATCTTCAATGGATCTTTGGTGGTGGACTCAACACTTCACAAGGATAGTTTTTTTCTCTTTGCACTTGGAGAGGAAGGGATGGAAGAACAAGATTCACTTCTTAAACAAGAAGTAATCAAACAAATGATCAAAGATTTGAGTGATTAAAGAAGAGTGTTTGAATCTGGAAATAGATGTGCAAAAGAGGTGAGTTGAAAAGCTGAGAATGGTCCACTATTTATAGGACAAAGGGCCAACGGCTATATCTGCCCGCGGTTCCTTATCTTAGCCCGCGGTACCTTATCGATAAGGAACCGCCTAGGAGCTAAGGAACCGCTGGACTAGACTCCGCTCCCTTTTTGTCCTTTAGTGGTGGAGGTCATATCTGGTTTAAAAATATCCTGATAGAATATTCCTAACCAAATAAGAATATGCCATTTTCAATTTTTCAAATAATTAATTTAATAAAACATTTTCTTAAAAAGAAAGCTTAATAAAAACTTGTCACACTTAATAAAAAGTGAGTTTTAAGAAAAGATTAAATCACTTGATCACTTGATTAAGGTTAGTACTTGTTTATCCATACCTTAAGTGAAAATGGGTAAAATGAAAAATAATTGAACTCAAGAATTCGTTTTTCGTTGTTTTCGTAAATGCATGTTTTTACATATTGTCGTAATCAAAACTAAGAGAGACCAAAAAATGCAAGTAACGTTTTTAGGCATCATTGCATTAACAGATTTGACGTAAAACGCGAACGTAAATACGTAAAACGTGACGAAATTAATTAAAAGTTTAAACTAAGTCTAAAATAATATAAATAAGAATAAAAATCCAATAAATATATTTTAAAAGCTTTTATTAATTAAATATTTAATTTTAAATGCTAATTAAAGCCCTAAAATTAAATATAATAAGAAAAAGCCCAAAATAATATTTTAATGAACAAATAACTCACTTATATTATTTAAAGAATAAAAAGTATTTTTCCTAAATTTTAAAAACTATTTTTCTATTTTTAAAATGCTAAAAACTATTTTTAAACTAAATTAATGATTAAAAATATTAAAATAATGCTAAAATTAATTTGACTATTTGAAAAATCCTAAATTAGATTACTAAACAGTAGAAATTGAAAAAAGTTGAAAAAGTGAATTTTCTACACCAAAAGACAAAACAGTTTTAAATTAAAAATAATTTAACTTAAATTAAATCAAAAAATTACTTAAAAAGGTGAACAGTAAAATCTCTTTAAACTAAAAATCTTAAACTAATTTTCTTAAACTAAGAAAAATTTTAAAACATAAAAATATTAAATTTTTGCACTAAAAGACAAAAACAGTTATTTAAAAACTAATTTAAAATGCAATTTCATCTAGAAAATAGGAAATGAACAGTAAAATAAAAATAAACTAAATGGAAAATTCAAAATTAAAATAAGAAAAATAATAAATTTAAAATTAACTAAAAACTCCTAAAATAGTCCACTAAAGACAAAAACTTCCAAATCTGATAGTGACAACTAGTATCTTTTTGTCTTCTTCCCAAGCAGTGGGAACCTTACAGCTAGTAGAGGGAACCTGGTTCCTACTGACTTCAATAAAAATGGGTCTGGGACTTGATTTGCTTGTAAATGCTTGTTATTTAGTTTTACTTGGCAAGAAAGGCACCCCCACAACCAGTTGGGTTGTGGGGAGTCAGGAAAATTATAAAAACACCAAGTTAATTCACAAAATCAAGCACAAATACCCCTAATACAGTCACTGCATAGCCCTAGGTGGTCTGATTTTCTTTTGCTGATGTGTTGTGCAATTGGGTGAGTTCTAGTTGGCCAAAACTCACTCAATTCACTCACAAGATTCCTTAAATCAACTCTCAATCCTAAAAGCCAGCTAGATCTAACAAATAACAGAGATTGGTGGTCTAAATTTGTCAAATACGTACTGATTTTTAAACTTTGTTAATTTAAGACTATTTTTCTCAAAACTTAGCAAGCACCTTCACAAAACCTGTCTAAGATGAACCAATCTTACTGATATAACTTAAAAATATAAAAATGAGTATGTCTAAACTGATTTTAAACCAAAAGCTTGCTAGTCATTTAGCTTAAACCCTAATCTCAAACATACCCTTAATTTCTGAAAATTAAATGTAACAAAGAACCCTCATGCATATCTTGAACAAACTGGTTAAAAGCTATCTAAACATGATTACAAAACCTGGATAAGCCTAAACAAACAGGTAAATTAACATAAACACATGTTTCTCACCCAATCACATAAATTCACATAAAACTAAAAATAAACTGAAGTTAATAGGGTTCAAGCCCGTACCCCAAGCTGATGCCTTCTAGAAACTCATTTGAGAGCTTATGCAAGCTTATGAAAAGTAGAGAATGCCTGCTGGTGGAATCCAATAAGGACCGAAGGCCAAATATATCTTCAAACTGACTAAATGGAAATGATATCTTGTTTCTTGCTTGGTTCCTGCACAATAGCACAAGACCAAAGAACAACTTCAAGTAGCAAAGGCTACAAGTTGTTGGCTTGTAGCTTTTGCTACAGTGAAATGTGAATAATAAAAAAAGATGAAATCAGATTTCTAACAAACTCCTTTTTTTTTAAACAAAACTTTGTAACCACAAAAAACTTTATCAAAAACTTTACTACAAGCTGAAATCAACTTCACACTCCACTTTCACTTCATGTCAAAGATGGATTCCAGATTTTAAAAAGCTTTCTCATGAACTAAAAAAAACTTTATTTTCAGAAAAATCGCTTGTGAAATGATGAAACTTGAAACCAATTAAACTAATTTTGCAAATAAAAAGAAAGACTGATTAAACTACAATGGAACTCAGAATTTGTAAATTTAAGAATTGTTCATTTTCATTAATAAATTTAATAAATTACTAAAACTGGAACCAAGCTCAATGGCTGATTACAAGGCCTATTTATACTAACATTAAGAACATTCTAGGCTAAAAGTGAATAACTAAAACCCTAGCTACTGAATTCCCTCTTATGCCCTTGAGTCTTCATGTTTCAAACTTGGTCAAAACTTATCCCATGTGATCTTGTGATGCCAGCAGTGTTTCATCAATCTTGGCTGTTGATTTTCGCCTTTGGGACCAAGGAAATGGTTTTAGCCGTTGATTGGACTGGAAGATTCGAATTTTGCTTAAAATGGTGAAGCAGGGGAGTCTGGGAGGGGTCCCACCAGGTCACGGGACATAGCTTCGGTGAGTCGGTTTTGTTTAGTTGAGTGTGAATCATTAATCTGGATAGGATTATCATTTTTCCCTTTGGTTTGATCAAATGAAGATTAGTGTTTATCGTTTTAATAAACTGGGATTAGGGGGTTTGATTTAGGTTTATGGGATTAAAAGTATTTCCCACGTGTTTTAGATTTAAACAGGTTATAAAAATTTGTTTTAATAAAAGTGGGGTGAGTGGGATCAGACTTGGAGGGAAGGTGAAATGTGATTGGTTGTTTTGGGGAAGTAGGTGACGTGTCATGGGCTGAGTGGTGGGTTAAGGTTTTATTGTCTTGGCAGGTTTTGTCCCCTGATTCCCTTTGTCTTGTCATATAATGTTTTATCAGCTCATAATGTAACTTCCCTTTATAACAAAGTTCTCTTTTTCCCATTTTGACCACATAAACTTTCATAAGCTAGTTCCAAGGACTTTTTGTACAATGTTTGCATTTTCCAAGGGCATGAATGATATTTTCTTGATACTTAAGGGTATTAAGTGACAAGTCTTCAAAAGTTGAGGGACCATTCTTGCTAATCTTCAAAACTTCTAGGAATTCAAAGGAAATTCATGATTCGGGTCCGGTTCTTTGTGCGGCTTCGTTTCTCGTGTTCGTATTTGCTTCATTCTTGTGATCTTTTGTTGATTTCACGATATCCGTACCTAAAATACACAATGAATAAACACAAGAATATATTTGGGTATTTTGATGATATTTTAAGCGTTAAAGCCCGATTTAGACGATGAGACTATGTATAATTATAGTCTCATCAATCATTAACGTGAATAGTTTCATGAACGTGAGTGTGAAAACAAATCGTAAAACTGGAACAAGAACGTGAACGTAAATAAGGAGCACAAATGCGAACCTTTGTCTGACCCGATAGCTGAGGGATTGCCAAGTGATCGGATGAGCCTTGGCTGGAATATGTCTGATCAATCTATTTCTTCTGAAATCCTTACGGGTGTAAGGATTCTGCAGACTTAATCAAACTGTTGGCAATAACCCAAATAGCATCTTGCTTCTTCTAAGTTTGCATTAATCTGGTAACCAAAATCCATGTAGATCTTGTCCCATTTCTATTCACAATTTCTGCTGGTGGCGAAACATCTTAGTCTGTTGGTGTTCTATGTTAGCCTGTTGGTATGTCAGGTACTTAGATATGAACTTAACTATATCTTCCTTCGTAGAAACTTGATATATAGAAATTTGTGGAACTATCAGTCTCCGAAATTAGACTTCTCTTAACGTAGGATTTCTTGGAACACCTAATGTAGTGTAGGGTTCTCACCTTTGCGCATAAGTTGAGTCATGGTAAGATTAACCATGAGAATCCATGTGATTCAGCGTGTCACTGCAATCAACCAGAATTTATATTGAAAAATTTCAGGCTTAAATTTCTCCTGTCGTAGAATTTGCAACATAGTGAAAATATGGTCTTCCTGCTCTTCGCTGGACTTAGAGGAAATCAGGTTATCCTTGATGAACACTGATGAATTGGTTTATGAGTTCATGGAAACTCATTTTATTAAGTCCATGATGCTGCTGGAGCATTTATGAGACTAATACAAAATCATGAATCCAGTACGACCGAGTCGTGTACGAATAGCAGTCATGGACATGTTCTTCTCTTTCACTCATCACTGTTGGTAGTATGATCATGATTCCGATCTTGGAAAGGTGATTAACACCCTAATGTCGATTGGACCTGTTGTCAATACGTGGAGAAGAATAACGGTTATGAATGGTGATTTGTTTAAATCGGCGGTAGTCGACACAAAATCTCATGGTACCGTCCTTCTCCTTGAAGGTTCTTCTGGAATGTAATAGGAAGATTTTGGTATAATTTGCTGGTTATGCGTAAAAGGAACTTCAGTGGTCGTGTCTTAACTGACAGCTAGAAAATTTTAGCATTCATGGCTAACAAAGAACGTGCTTGTAAGCATATGTAATTTATACAGATTTTCCCGATGGAAAATAAAGATGAATGTATTTAGGTGCCTGAACATCACTGTACATAATCATGAATCGTAGCATGGTGTGCAGTTCGTAGTCCATAATTAGGATTAAATTCAACTCGCATATGTCCGAGGAAATGCGTTAGCAGCTTGGATCTTATCAGTAGGCTGAAGGAAAACCTTCGTATATATGAGTGATACGAATAGCGTCCTTCATGGTCATGAATCTATGAGATATGTATACAAGAAATGAAAGTGTCATCGGGCAACGTGACAGTTCTCACTGATGCACCGGTAATGGTACTGAAATTCGTGTGGCCTGATTAATACATCACATAACAAAATGGATATACCCTTGGAGGGTACCCTAAATTTCTTAGAAATGTTCCATAATTGGACGTGAGTCAGGTGTCTTGACTCGTGTCTTGGGAAATGTAAGCATGACATGTGTCTTGACTAGTGTCTTGACATGTGTCTTCAGAAAGTATACGTGAGACATGTGTCTTTACTGATGTCTTGACATGTGTCTCGAGATGTGAAACAAATAAAACTACAAATGTTAGGTTACTATGCCAAAATTGGCGGATCGGTTGGTCCACTGATCCTTTGTATTTCTGGTCACGTCCGCGGCCGGAGCTTCGGTTACGATTGCTAGGATAGTTGATGTCATAGTAGTGGTTACTATCGTCTTGTTTGTCAGTTCCATGACGGTCATTCTCATGACTGTGATTCATGTAACTATTCAGCTGAGTGGCCGGCTGGTACCAGTTTGCACTCATATGACTGAAACGACAACTGAATGACGTGTGACACGTAACTAAGAATTAGGGACAATGATTGATGAAAATCGTCTGATGGTGAAGCATCTTCTCGTCCAATTGCTTTGCTCTGAAGCCTTTGTCTTCGTCTTGTAGGATTTCCAGGTTTTGAACAGCATCCGCATCTTGTAGCGTCTCCAAACATCATCAGCATCAACCTTTAGTAACATCTCCAAGTTATGAGTGGCATCAGCAATCTTGTAGAATATCAGCAAGTAAACATACGCCTGAGATGATTCAGAATCGACTAGCGAATACTCGTGAAGTATTGCAAGTGAAATACACATAAATTAAGGTACGTGTAATACACATGGAATACGGTACATAGAGTACACATGGAATGCACATGAAATGATCGGTATAGGGTCGATCATCTAACATGATTTTAAAGGAAAATAATTGGTTAAACGGTTAGAAAGACCATCATGATAACCTGGCAATGCAAGCATATACATCATTCTGGTTGCATAGAGAAATGTTAACGTGTTGTTAAACGAATTCCAACCATGATCTTTCTGAAAGCATGATTAATGAAAACCCACCATGACTATCATGAAGTAGGATTTAAGTGAATTCCAGCAGTGTCTTGCATGAAAGCATAAACAACAAAAGAGAAGTAAGACGTAATCAATTATGAAGATGAAATCATCATGAAGAAACGTGAAACAACTTAACATGAAGGATGAAACCAAAGTTATATAACATAATCAACAAGAAACTAATGTTAACCATGACAGTATGAAAACATACTTGACATAAAAACATATTTACTTATGAGGGGACATGAAAAAAAAGTTTATGCCAATAAATCATGAGAAAAATTTTATGCATGAATACATGATACATTTAATAAAAACTTTTATATGCGCGAGGGTAAACGCCAATGGTCAGTTTACCCAAAACAAAAGACATGGCGAGGGGACGCCTATGGGTCGGTCCCAAAGTTAAAAGTTTCGATAAAAGCACATGAGACTAAATAGGGTCAGTCCTGTACCAACCGGTACTTCGTCATAAACCTGCGACAATGATACATGGAATAAATAAATGAAACTTAGCTGTCAAAACATAACAGAAAAAAATTATGTGACCAATTATGAACTACTGGGTTCAGTTAACATTAGCCACAGTTCACAAGGAACATCGTGTATGAAACAATGACACGTAACTAAGTATAGATGACGGTTGTTCAGTCCATATTAGTAAAAGCAATACTGATGAAAACATCATGGTCAAAACAACAAGGTGCTGAAAACATCATGGTTAAAAAAACAAGATGCTGAAAACATAAGTACATGGAATAACAAGTGTTGGCTTAGGAAGCTCCTGGTAACTACCCACTAGTCACAAGTCAAGTTTTAGATGCTACAGGTCGAAACCTGGCTCTGATACCATAATTGTAACACCGCATTTTGATAAATGGAATGTCACGCGTGATTATGGCGTGTCATCAAAGCATGCAAGGAAATATGTACTAAAACATACATGACCATAGGGAAAACCGGAATCAAACATCGGTTCCCAAACATAAGCCCAAAACATAATAAAGTAAAGGAAATGAGAAATGACTAAACAAGCATAGGTATATGAAGGCAAAGGAATAAGTCTATGGCAGCTTCCATCCTATGCACGTCCTCCATATGCTCGAGTCCTGCGTACCTGCCGTTTTGGTAACATGAAAGGAAAACGGCTGGCATTACGCTCAGTGCATGGATATACAAGCATAGCATGAATAACATAAACATATATAACATATAGCAGCGAAATTGATTTTAGTCCTGGAAAACCTGATATAACTTAGTAAAACTTGTTTTATAGTTTGAAAAGCCTTATGTTTATCTTATAAAATATGTTTAACATGTTTACCATTAGCCAATATAGGTCATGAAATATCAACGTGTATGAATACTTGGAGGGGTGACCTCGTCATGCAATTAGATGGGCTGCTTCTAATTTAATATTATTTTTGGGTAGGAGGGATCAGCTCCTTTTGAAGGATGCAAGGCACACACCTCATTAACCTTAATAATCTTTAAAAACATGTAACCTAGGATGCACCCATACGCCCCACATGATCATAATAATAAGGCCAAAAGCTGAAGGGACGCCACGAGCTATCACTCCGCTGTGGGGAAGTCATAACACTGGTGCCTCCAGTGTTATGGTTATGGTACCTCCATAACTAGGTGAAACTGGTCATGCATGTATATGGCTTTAGGCATTTAATTAAACATAATCAATCAAAACATATAAAACATATAATGGGAAAACAGTTGGCTACATACGGTGAAATCCTAATAAGGAAAGAATGTCCATACTGAAAGGACGGAGAATCCGTACCTTAAGTCCAGTGAACGAAGAAGACGAACGGAAGAGAGTCCTACTTCGATATCACTAATGCTACATAAATAATATACGTGTATAAGTATTCTGATTACTTAGTACGTAACTTGTTTTATATCATGTCTTAGCTTGTTTTATATGTTCTTGTCATGTTTTACTAATTTTATCGTTATGCTGTGTTTATCATGTATTCTGTCTATTCTGATTGTGTAATAATAAGTAACTTTCTAAAAATAGTAGGTTTCCTAAAATAGAAAGTTTCCAAAATAGAAAGTTTCCAAAAATAGACAGTTTCCAAAAATAGAAAGTTTCCAAAAATAGAAAGTTTCCAAAAATATAAAGTTTCTATAAATAGATTAGCAGCCTTAATTAAATAAGTTTCTAAAAATAGAAAGTTTCCATAAATAGATTAGCCGCCTTATTTAAATAAGTTTCTAAAAATAGAAAGTTTCCATAAATAGATTAGCTGCCTTAATTAAATAAGTTTTCTAAAAATAGAAAGTTTCCATAATTAGAAATAAGCTGGATTATTAAGCTAATAATATAAGCTTAAGTTTTACTGATTAATATTCTAAGTCATGTAATATATAGTATAGTTTATTAATTATTACATGTAAATTAAATAAACTATAGGTTATAAGATTTAATTAAATATAACATGATTTAATTAAATAAAATGTAAATAATACTTAGGTTAAAACATGTATTTATATTTATTATTAATATAACCTAAGTCATGGAAATTAATTAATTATATGCCATGTTTTAATAATTAATTAATTACTTTAGTCTAAAATTAAATCATAAAATACATAGGTTAAAATCATGTATTATTAATAATAATAATATAATCTAAGTCATGTCCAAATTAAATTAATTACGTAGCATGTTAAATTAATTTAATTAAATATTGTAATTATTTAACTTGTAAAAATAAATAATTAACTTTAAAAAAAGAAACCGTGAACCAAACCCGTGTTTAAATCTAAACATGTCATGAACCGGTCCGTGAACCCCTTGAACCGGATCTAGACCCTTAACCATGGCAAACCGCCACCGGCTTGAACCGGTGGTGCGTGTGGTTGTCAGCCGAGACCCCTTAGACCACCAAGGCTAACCCCGACATGCGTCGGGGTCCCTTGGTTGCTTACGGTCGAAACACCCCAACCAAACCGAGATCTTGTAGTCTCGGTTGGTGGTGATCACTCAACCACGGAGAGCCTTGCTCTCGATTCCACCCATTAGCCGAACCAAACACCCCTTAAACCATATGTTTTTAATCCCACTTGATTAGATCTACATGTTTATTAACTTGTTTTTTAATAACCCCATGATTTCATGTTTTTAAATGTAATAAATAATTAAAAAGAAAAGGTTTAAGAAAATTATCGATTCGTGGATCAATAGGAAAGTACTAACACGAACAATCTAGCAATAATTGGATCTACCAAAATCAACCAAACACCCCTCTGTGGTGATTATATGTGGCGGCTAAAAAGGAGAGAAAGGAGAGGCTAGGGTTTTGTATTTTTTTCTAATTCTCTATAAATGAAAACATGAACTCCCTTCTTTTCTATTTAGTTAAAAACAAAGGTGGGCTTGGCCCCCTTAGTTTGTTTGTGTCGTGAGTATGGGGGGACCACAAGGGGAACCCATTATTTTCCCGTTTTCTAACTATTTACTTGTTCTCGTGTCGTGTTTACGTAATTTATTTAATAATTGTTCGTGTCGTTAAATATATTTATACGTAATCTTATTAAATATACGTAAATACATAATACTAGGTTCGTGATTATTTACGTTCATGATTTTCATGTTCGTGATTCTAATTATTGTTGATAATAATTGTGACAATCCGCCAATTTATGGTCGATATTTTATTCTCAATATTTATTTGAAAACATTATCTTAATGTTGTAATATGAACTCACTTATTTTTGGGAAGAAATTTGGATTTATGTCTTGAAGTAGCATCGACTACGTCTAAACCGGAGGATTCAACGTTACGTGCTTACGTTTACATACACCGTTTTGGTGACAGTCCGACATTTCAGGAAATAAAATTATCCGTGAATATTATTTTGGGATTTTAAATTTGTGTTGGTTCATAACTCACAAATTTACGAGAAGAGATTAGGACTTACGATTTTAATTTAACGTCCTTTACGACTAAACCGGAAACCTTACGATTATGTATTTACGTTTTCGAACTCCGTTTTTGATGAGACAATTTTTATTAGATTCGTTTTGTGCCGTTGATTCATAATTTATAAAAACGTTTTTCGTAAAACGACCCGAGGGCACGCAAATCGAGGAAACTAGAATCGAGGAATACCCGTAAATTAGTGGGATGAGACAAAACAAGTTTTGCCCCACCCCACTAACATGGGACGGCCAAACATTGACTCAACACATGAGGTGTCATGTTTATAAGCTTACTAGCAACACTTGTTGCTAAAGCTTAACTTGTAAGCTACATGCACATCAAAACTAGCTACCAAAAACTACTACCTTCATTTTCAACATGCAAATCTCACTTTCTCTCCCTTTTTCCTCTCATTTGTGCCGTCCACTTTCTCCCCCTAAACAGCCATTCGGATCAAAATTAACCATGAAATTTTATGTTATTTACACACATGATGAAGCCCTTTTGAAGCCCTATTGATTGGTGGTGATTATAACATCCAAGGAGGAGTTTCTATGGAGTCTTGAGGCTGATTTTCCATAAGATGTTCATGAAGATAGGTGATCTTGAAGATGATATTGGTTTATCACAAGTCTTGCCATCAAAATCAAAGCCTTGATGAAAAACTACACAACCTTGGTGGTATAAAGATTGTTCTCCCCATCCTCTTGTTAATTTTGATTATGTAATCATGTATTTTCTTCTTAAAAGTATATATGTATGATGATATATGATGATAAAAATATTATGTGGGGATTTGGTGTTGATAAACATGGGTAAAAAGATTAAAAACTATATTTAAAAGTGGTTAATCTTGCTTAAATTAGTAGGCTGTATAAAAACAGTAAATAACCATATGATGAACTGATAAAATGGTATAAGATGAATTTATATACAGTAAGCTATGAGTCTTGTACACATGTGAGAGTTGGCCATACAATGGAATCATTATAATGAGTGAGATATGATCAAAACAAGTTTAGAGTGCACATCTGCATAGACTGTTTTGGACGATTTTTATAAAATACTTAGAGGCTGATTCAGCAGTAGCCATACGAGAGTTAAATGGAGCACATATCATGTAGTTTATGACATAAAAATTTGGGCTTCTATCCCCATATAGAACTCTAGATATGGCTGTTTTGGTGAACATGAAACTAAAAATCAGATTTTGAAGAATTAATGTTTAATAGTATTATATAAGCACTAAAACTAATATAGTATAAAATGTGAATTAAAACCCACTAACTTATAAATTTCACTTATATAAATATGTATAAGGTTAAATAAATGGACACTTTATAAAAATGGTAGTTGAATAAGATTTATAAGTATAAAAACTATAAACATGATTTTTACGACTTTTTCGGCTATTACCGTAAAATTAACGTTTTTCGCCAATTAAAACTTAGACGATCAAACCCGTCTAATGTAAAGTTTTTAAAAGTCACATACTGATTTATAAACATATATAACAAGTAAAAACCGATAAAACCCGAACTTTACATCATATAGACATTAACGGGCCAAAGTAGCCTTATTAGACTATAAAACCGACTAGTTAGTAAAACACTTATAAACTTACTCATTGGGCTTAACCCAATCGGGCCTAACATGTAAAGTATAATACTGATAATAAAATTATAATTGGGCTAATGAATAGTATTGGGCTTGTAATAGGCCATTGGGCTTCAAAATGTAAACAAATTGAACTAGTGTCACTAGTATAAAAATGTTACCAACACATAAACACTATAATAAATGAGTAAAGATGTATAAACCCACTTGATCATCATATATATAAAAATCATCATATGTATACATAATTATTATTTTGATAAAGTCATTGGACAAGAGACTAAGACGAGTATTATTTGTCTAGGTTTCCGTGATTGAAGCACGTACCATACATCCGAATTACCGATAACCCGGTTTCCCACATCAACATGAGTTCATAGCCTCGCACTCTTTTGAATGTTTTTATGAAATGATTTATAAACCCGCGAGGGAGATAACATGTTAGTTTTTATGAAATAGGACACTAGTTGTCCCGTTTGTTTGTTTATTGATTTGGACCCGAATGATTGTATGACCCGATGAATGATTAAATGACCCGATAGATGAAACTAAATGGATTATTAAAGTTAGGTTATGTCACTAAAAGTCCCATTAGCATGAATTGTGAACTACCGGGATTTGGTAGACTCTTATGCATATAATAGTACTATTTGGGGACGATCACCCCAGTTCGCGCCTTGACGGTTGATACCCGTCGTGCCACATTGATTGGTAAAAGAATTTATGTATGAGAAGATTTACACAAGCGTGATTATTGTGATGACAGGCTAATTTAGATGGGCAAATGATTGTCGGGGTAGCTACCCGTTGTTAGTTGTAGTAAGGTAACAATGTCATGCGGCTTATAATAATCCAAAAAAAACGGAATTCTGCTATACGTACCGAATTACGATATATTGCCTGACTAGCAATACGGGGTCATATTATTGATATTATGTTGTTTTGGTTTTACAGAACCATATTAATATAACGGTTTTTATTTAACTCTACACGACGTTATAAAACGTATTGTATGATATTTTTACGACATTGGTTCGTATAATGGTTTTGAAGGCGAAAGCCTATATTATGATTTTTGATAGGATTTGTATAAAATGACTTTGGCTATTTTATGGCCTATTACAAAGATTTGTACAAATTTTCGGTAATAATTTTATACCGATGTTATATTAACGGTTTTATTAAACTCTGTGAGTTCACTCGGCGTTTTCGCTGACCTTTTCTTTTAACATGTTTTATCTCAGGTACTTGAAGGTAATTCTCGGGAAGACAACAAGAATTCATGGCCCGCACCTAAATAATAATTTTCATTCGAATTCTTTGTAAAACTTTTATGAAATACAATGACTTGGGACCTATGTAACTTTGATTTTTATGAATGGAAATGCTTTATTATTAAACGACGCGATTTTTATGCGTTGTCTATGATGTGAGTAATGTGCTATCCCGTAACACCAACGAGTCTTCCGCTGTATTGAATTGTATAAATTTGAGGGTGTTAAAGTTTGGTACCAGAGCTCTCGTTATAGAGAACGAATGATTTTTAAAACCAAGGTTTTGAATAAAACATTTCAAAATCTTTTAACTATAAACATTTTTCTTAAAATGTCTAAAAATCTTTTGACTATAACGGTGCCGAAGAATTCCCGAGTTACCGACAAGGCCAGACTGAGAAGTGTTATTTTAATATATATATATATATATATAACTTGGATTATATATATATATATATATATGTTGCAATTTGATTACATGATTGTTTGATGATTATTTCAATACGTATACGAGTTATTTATACGACGTAGATTGTCACAAGGAACCCTAAATCCCCTAGTAAATTAATCGAAACTATTCTCGTAGGAATTCTAGCTATCCTAGATCTAAACCAAGTTGTGGATATTTATGATCCCAACAAATGGTTGATATTCGTAGAAATGTTGATATTAGTTGATTGTGATATTAAAGAAGAATTGGCGAGATTAAATCTGATATCGATGTCATGACGATCTTTCCTTATAGAGTGGAGTTTGACAAAACGTTACCACCTAGAAAGGTGTCATCTGATTCGTTGTTACCCAATTCTTAAATTTGAAATCGAAAGGGTGAATGTTGCACTTGAGGCTGTCATTGGAACCATTACCCAAAAGCCTCATGCCACAAGTACCTTTCCGAGAAGTCTAATTGAATGTATGAGTCACTTCATACTAGAGACTCATTTGATAATTGTTGTTGTAAGAGCTATAGGATTGGAAATTAAGTGTTGATCATATCGAGCTTTTATTGCCCTTTTAAGGTTTAGGAATAAGGTTGAAAGTACTGGAAAATGAGGTAGGATATCGAATTGAGTATAAAATTGGTTAAAACTTGAATAAAGTAAAATTTAACCCGTATGGAATATGAGATTGATAAGAGGAAGTCGTTAAGTCCTGTGATTGAATTATAAGGTTTTAAATGATTGTTAGTTTGTGTTAAGGGTTGTTCCTAGGCCATTGTCTACTAACGAGGATGCCTAGTGTCCAATAAATAAACTAAAGAAATATTCTTCTAAATTGGGACCGATGGATCTTCCGGGACATGTGGAACACCTAATGACTCTTGTAGACTAGTATTCATTGTGGTATCTTTTAAAAATAATCCCTAACTTAACTGAGACATCAGTTGGTAGAATGAGTTATTGGAATTGTATGACATAGTGACACGTAATGTGTTACGGTACAATTTTGACTTGTTTGTGATTAATGAAAAGACTACCTCTGATTGCTAAGTTCTACATGTATCGATGTTATCTATCTTTTATTGCTTCATCCTAATGCTCGCATTAGTGATGCAACAATTGAACAAATACTCATCTCAAATTGAGTTACGTTGTGGATTATTCTTTTTGAGTGCCATCAAGGTCATGAACCTCATGATTAATTGGCTAAGCTCAATTCTTATTATATTATAGTTAGTTCTTGGTGAACAACTCTTCATCACTCTTTTGCAGATCACTCATTGTTTTTATAAGATAAAACAGTATCCCTTGAGAAAAATTGAATTTTCATCACTATAAGGATTATTCAAAGTGATATTTATAAGTGATCGTTATTAAAATAAAGTTGTTTACGAAACGCTTTGGAAAACTTAATTGTTTTTCAAAACAAAGAAAATCTTTGTAAATTTATTTTTGATTCTTATTTAAGAATTCAGCATGAAAATGTTTTTATTACAAACATGATAATAAAATTTTGACGAACTGAGTATTGCATCGTTAATCTTGAAATTGTATATAGTTGCGCGCCTACATACAATTTGGAAGTAACCATGCAAGGCTGATTAGTAGTCACCATAAATATGTTAATAAACGCTACATTTTCTTTGAAGTTATGAAAGATTAAACTTTATGAGATCTGCAAGAAGTGCAAAAATAGGGACATATTGTTAGAGACACCTACATATGTGCCCGTACCATTTATTCTTCTGAATCGAATTTACTCATCCGTGGATATTGTCTTAATTGACAATTGATATCCCCTTCTTGTCCAATTCTCTTGTGGTGAGATTCTTTGGAAAAGTATCTGATTACCGAGTGTTGATACCCGACTGGATGTATCGACGTTCCTATCATTTCTTTTGATTTGATTTCCTTTGAATGACCTGGCTAACGATCCGAGGAGCTTTCGAATGCGTATTCAAATTATGAAAACATGGGATATATTCATATTCGTTAAATGTTTTCGTTTGTATCTGATTTGAAATTCTCTCGCGTAGATTATGTGTTGACCTTACTCTTTTAAGGTTAGTTATGTCTCCAGATATCCTAGAATTTGTGAAGGATTATGAGTTATTATTAGTCTTTTGAGAAGTTCAAATCTTATCAATGGTAATGAAACTGGAAAGTTGATAGTGCCAGTAGAATGGATTGATTGATTATAACATGACGACATTGTCTTAATTGATGGGAACTCGAGAAGAATTCCCCTAAATATAAGATGCTGATTATCAAAAGTGACCTAGATAATTCTTGATGGATGACCATATCCTGCATTTAGACTTGAAATTATACCGTGAATGGTTGTGAATTAGTCATAGATACTATAATCTAGAAAGAACTTAAAATGAATTTATTAAAAGATGTTTCTGTTATCTAAAAATTTAGGAGGTATTTGTTGGTGAATTACCTAGACTTTTGCCATTAAGGAAAGTTGAAATTGGTATTGATTATATTCCCGGTGCTGCACCTGTGGCTTGTGCACAGTACATCGGCACCATCTGAATTAAAAGAATTACCGTAAAACTGAGAAAGTTGTCAGGGAAAGCTTTTATTCTACCAAGCTCGTCATTATGAAGATCTATGGTTTAATGATTCCTTATGTTTACTGATTACCGTGAACTAGGTAAATTGATGATAAAATCTATATCCACTACCCAAGATGATAGATTTGTTCGATCATTTACAAGGTTCTAGCGTATGTTCTAAAAATTTGATCCACGGCATGGTTATCATCAATTTCGCATCCGCGAAAAAGATTATCTATTCCAATCACTACATCCGGGACTTGTAATGAACATTATGAGTTTCATGTTATGTTGTTTGGATTGACCAATGCACATGTGGCATCCATAAATTGGGCGAATCACGTGTGTAGGCTGTAAATTGATAAATTCATGCTTGTGATCATTAAGGACCCTTTGTTTGTTTATAAGAATAAGAATGAGTTAATAATTAGTTATAGATTGCCCTGAATTGACCGAACAATGAAAACCTGTACCGTGAATATTTAACATGTGATTAACGGCTTAATCCTTTACATGATTTGACCATGTGATTAATAAGATAATGGGATCTATATTGACATTTCAAAAATTAGAGTCATCTAAGACTTTGGGTTTTACCGAAAAGAAAATGCAAATATGTTTTGACAAATGTTTTAACAAAGGATTTTTAAGGGATTATTTCCTTATACACAAATCATTTAACTAAACTCCTGTTTAGGGGTAAATGTTCGTGTATATCTCAAACCAACCTAAGAGGGATTGAGGAAACCATTTAAACCATGACTTAAAATCTGAAACGATAATTTTTGCTTTTCAACTAAGAAATTTTTTACCAAAGAATAAATGAAGGTTTTTCGAACATTTACGAATCTTATTAATTATTTTCGGTAAATCAACAAAAATATTGTCAATTAAATTCAATCTTATTTTAAACATTTTATATAATTGGTCGAACTAAGAAATTTAAAATTTTTACGTTTACGTTTCATAAAAATTTAATAATTTTTATTTAATTAATTGTAATAATTATCGACGCTTTAGACGTCGGATTGAGTAAAACAGATAAAAATAATAGTTGAGACGAAACTAAAACATAAAAGATATGAAGAAAGAAATTTTGAATTAATACGGTCATGTTATATATATTTCATCAAGAGAAAGTGAATGTAGATACTGACACATTATGTAGAAAAGATAAAGAACCAATTAGGACATGTTCCTTAATAATGAAGGTGCAAAAATAAATTGCCGAACGATATAAAAATAAACGATGCTTGTAAGAAGGATAACATAGATAATAAGAAGGGTTCGCGTCTGATGTGAACCATTAGAATTAAGAAGACGATGGCGTTAAATGTATAACAGGCCACTTAAGGTTGCCTAAAAAATGGATATTTTGAGATATAGTTATGTTGGAATCTTGTAAGTATAAGTATTCTAATCATGTCATTTCTGATTAAATGTATCTGTGTCTAGAAGTTGTACTGATGGCAATTTATGAAGGCAGATATCGCCTCATACATTAGTAAACATCTAGCTATTGAAAAGGTCATCATCTGAATTTGATTCGATTTGGGTCATCGTCGACAGACTGACCAAATCTGCTGATATCATTCCTGTTAATGATAGATTCTTGATGAAGAAATTGACTCTTTTGTATTTAAAGGAGTTGTGTAAACATGGTGTGCCTGTATCTATCATCTCTATCAAGATCCTCGCTTCGCATCGAATTTCTAGAGATTTGCTCAGAAGTCATTGAGAACGAATCTTGATGAGAGTACTATGTACCACCCCAATCGAAGGGACGAGGTAAAGTAACGATACAAAATACTATAAGTGTTGTTTTATGTTTGAATGATTGACCTTTGGTAATAACTATAAAATCGTTTTCCTTTGGAGAGATTATCATTGATAATTATCGTATTAGGATCGAGATCGAATCTTGTTAGGATCTAAAAAAAATTAGAGCATCTGTATGCAGGAGTTGGGATGAAGACACCCGACATACACCCATTGTTAGTTGGACATGTCTTTTAGGTTTAAGGTTTCCTATGATGACAAACCTAACCTTACAAAATACCCGACCCGCGAGACCTGAGATGATTGTTTGAAATTAGGATCTGATTATTGACTGCCGGTAGTAGGCAGGAGGTTATATGAATATGAAAAGTAGATCTTGAAGTGCCTGATGGGTAGCGAAGTGATGCCAAAAATTTTTACTTTGGAAAACGAATAGATGATCTGAAAGATCATGGGATATAAGTCCCCGTTGTATGGGACCATTGAGATGATGTACAAAGATTGGTTTGAAAGGCATATAAGCTGGATCTACCCTAGGACTTCAAGAGCTGCGTGAATTATGTTTCGTATATCGAACTTGACAAAATGTCTATAAAGTGAGAATCTGATCACTTCTTGATGAAGTTTAGATCGGCGAAAAGTTGCATTCATCAAAAACCCATGAACATCATGGATAGAGAAAGTAAGTCAACATTTAGCCTAATCTTATTCCCGTAGTTATGTTTGAAGAAACTCGCATATTGTAATGGATTACACTTATGAGAAAAGATCGGATGTGGAGGAAATACCCACATGGCTTTAACTCTATAAGAAGCGAGTAGTAAGATGATCTTTGAGGACAAAGATCCTGTTTAGGGGTAAATGCTGTGACAATCCGCCAATTTATGGTCGATATTTTATTCTCAATATTTATTTGAAAACATTACTTTAATGTTATAATATGAACTCACTTATTTTTGGGAAGAAACTTGGATTTATGTCCTGAAGTAGCATCGACTACGTCTAAACCGGAGGATTCAACGTTGCGTGCTTACGTTTACATACACCGTTTTGGGATTTTAAATTTGTGTCGGTTCATAAACTCACAAATTTACGAGAAGAGATTAGGACTTACTATTTTAATTTAACGTCCTTTACGACTAAACCGGAAACCTTAGGATTACGTATTTACGTTTTCGAACTCCGTTTTTGATGAGACAATTTTTATTAGATTCGGTTCGTGCCGTTGATTCATAATTTATAAAAACGTTTTCCGTAAAACGACCCGAGGGCACGCAAATCGAGGAAACTAGAATCGAGGAATACCCGTAAATTAGTGGGATGAGACAAAACAAGTTTTGCCCCACCCCACTAACATGGGACGGCCAAAACATTGACTTAACACATGAGGTGTCAAGTTTATAAGCTTACTAGCAACACTTGTTGCTAAAGCTTAACTTGTAAGCTACATGCGCATCAAAACAAGCTACCAAAAACTACTACCTTCATTTTCAACATGCAAATCTCACTTTCTCTCCTTTTTTCCTCTCATTTGTGCCGTTCACTTTCTCCCCCTAAACAACCATTTTGATCAAAATTAACCATGAAATCTTATGTTATTTACACACATGATGAAGCCCTTTTGAAGCCCTATAGATTGGTGGTGATTATAAAATCCAAGGAGGAGTTTCTATGGAGTCTTGGGGCTGATTTTCCACAAGATGTTCATGAAGATAGGTGTCTTGAAGATGATACTGGTTTATCACAAGTCTTGCCATCAAAATCCAAGCCTTGATGAAAAACTACACAACCTTGGTGGTATAAAGATTGTTCTCCCCATCCTCTTGTTAATTTTGATTATGTAATCATGTATTTTCTTCTTAAATGTATATATGTATGATGATATATGATGATAAAAATATTATGTGGGGATTTGATGTTGATAAACATGGATAAAAAGATGAAAAACTATATGTAAAAGTGGTTAATCTTGCTTAAATTAGTAGGCTGTATAAAAACAGTAATAACAATATGATGAACTGATAAAATGGTATAAGATGAATTGATATACAGTAAGCTATGAGTCTTGTACACATGTGAGAGTTGGCCATACAATAGAAACATTATAATGAGTGAGATATGATCAAAACAAGTTTAGAGTGCAAATTTGCATAGACTGTTTTGGACGATTTTTATAAAATACTTAGAAGCTGATTCAACAGTAGCCATAGGAGAGTTAAATGGAGAACTTATCATGTAGTTTATGCCATAAAAATTTGGGCTTCTATCCCTATACAGAACTCTAGATATGGCTGTTTTGGTGAACATGAAACTAAAAATCAGATTTTGAAGAATTAATGTTTAATAGTATTATATAAGCACTCAAACTAATATAGTATAAAATCTGAATTAAAACCCACTAACTTATAAATTTCATTTATATTAATATGTATAAGTTTAAATAAATGGACACTTTATAAAAATGGTAGTTGAATAAGATTTATAAGTATAAAAACTATAAACATGATTTTTACGAATTTTTCGGCTATTACCGTAAAATTAACGTTTTTCGCCAATTAAAACTTAGACGATCAAAATCGTCTAATGTAAAGTTTTTAAAAGTCACATACTGATGTATAAACTTATATAAAAAGTGAAAACCGATAAAACCCGAACTTTACAACATATAGACATTAACGGGCCAAAGTAGCCTTATTAGACTATAAAACCGACTAGTTAGTAAAACACTTATAAACTTACTCATTGGGATTAACCCACTTGGACCCAAAATGTAAAGTATAATACTGATAATAAAAGTATAATTGGGCTAATGAATAGTATTGGTCTTGTAATAGGCCCATTGGGCTTCAAAATGTAAACAAATTGAACTAGTGTAACTAGTATAAAAATGTTACCAACACATAAACACTATAATGAATGAGTAAAGATGTATAAACCCACTTGATCATCATGTATATAAAAATCATCATATGTATACATAATTATTATTTTGATAAAGTCATTGGACAAGAGTCTAAGACGAGTATTATTTGTCTAGGTTTCCGTGATTGAAGCACGTACCGTACATCCGAATTACCGATAACCCGCTTTCCCACATTAACATGTGTTCATAGCCTCGCACTCTTTTAAATGTTTTTATGTAATGATTTATAAACCCGCGAGGGAGATAACATGTTAGTTTTTATGAAATAGGACACTAGTTGTCCCGATTATTTGTTTATTGATTTGGACCGAATGATTGTATGACCCGATGAATGATTAAATGACCCGATAGATGAAACTAAATGGATTATTAAAGTTAGGTTATGTCACTAAAAGTCCCATTAGCATGAATTATGAATTACCGGGATTTGGTAGACGCTTATGCATATAATAGTACTATTTGGGGACGATCACCCTAGTTCACGCCTTGACGGTTGATCCCCGTCGTGCCACACTGATTAGTAAGCGAAATTATGTATGAGAAGATTTACACAAGCGTGATTATTGTGACGACACACTAATTTAGATGGGCAAATGATTGTCGGGTTAGCTACCCGTTGTTAGTTGTAGTAAGGTAACAATGTCATGCGGCTTATAATAATCCAAAAATAATGAAATACTGCTATACGCACCGAATTATGATGATATTGCCTGACTAGCAATACGGGGTCATATTATTGATATTATGTTTGTGTTTTGGTTTTACATAACCATATTCATATAACGGTTTTTATTTAACTCTACACGACGTTATAAAAGGTATTGTATGATATTTTTACGACGTTGGTTCGTATAATGGTTTTGAAGGCGAAAGCCTATATTATGATTTTTGATAAGGATTTCTATAAAATGACTTTGGCTATTTTATGGCCTATTACAAAGATTTATACAAAAATGATTTTCGGTAATAATTTTATACCGACGTTATATTGACGGTTTTATTAAACTCTATGAATTCACTCGGCGTTTTCGCTGACCTTTTCTTTTAACATGTTTTATCTCAGGTACTTGAAGGTAATTCTCAAGAAGACAACAAGAATTCATGGCCCGCACCTAAATAATAATTTCCATTCAAATACTTTGTAAAACTTGTATGAAATACAATGACTTGGGACCTATGTAACTTTGATATTTATGAATGGAAATGCTTTATTATTAAACGACGCGATTTTATGCGTTGTCTATGATGTGAGTAATGTGTTATCCCGTAACACCAACGAGTCTTCCGCTGTATTGAATTGTATAAATTCGGGGGTGTTACAATAATTATCGTGTCTGAATACGTAATAAATACTTATCGTGTAATAACACATACGTAATACTTGTAATTCCTATTCGTGAAACATAAACGTGCTATAAAAGGAAATTTTTAATCATGTACGTACGATTATATATGTAGTGTTCATGGTAAAACGTGCAGGTTTTACATCCTTTGTCACAAGAAGTTTTGAAGAAGATGGTGAGCACCAAGCTCAAGCTAGACTATACCAGTGGTGTAGGTGTAAAACCCGCATGCTTTTACCATGAATAGTACCTTTATGATCGTACGTACATGATTAGAACTTTCCTTTATAGCATCTTTACGTTTCATGAACAAGATTTACAAGTATTACGTACGTGTGATAACACGATAAGTATTTAACACGTATTAAGACACGATAATTATTTCAATAATAATTATACTCATGAACATACAAACATGAAATCATGAACGTAAATAATCACAAGCTTAGTATTACGTATTTATGTATATTTATTAAGATCATGAATAAATATAATAAGACACGAACGAAAAATATTTTAATCACGTAAAACACGAACACGAGAACAAGTATAATATTAGACACGGAAAACATTTGGGTTACCCCATGTGGGCCCCCTTACCCGCGGCTAAACACAAGAAAAGGGCCAAGCCCATGCAATTCTTACTAAACAAGGAAAAAGGGAAAAACTTATTTTCATAATTACAAGAATTAGAAAATAATCAAAACCCTAAATCTCTCTTTCTCCTCTCCTTGGCCGCCGGGTAGAACACACACCAAGGGTGTCACACCCCACCAATGGCGGAATATGGGGCGCGACGTATGGATATCATCACAACAAATGGTGTCTCTATAGAGAAGACTAAAATGCAAATATAATGTCATAAATGGCGACACAAATGTCATGACAATATCTCAACAATGCAGGAGTCTAGGTAAGTAGGTAACAGTCCTACCACTTACCCAAGACAAACAATAAACATAAATCAAACAAACATATAGGTGCCAACATGTATCACTTATCAAAAAACATAAAGGTAAACTAAGAAGGAACGGGGATCTCCTTCTATATGCAATCCTAAGGCATCCAAGTCTAGCCACTTTTATCCTCAAGCTTAACCACATTCTCACCTGAAAGAGACACTAAAACACGTCAACATAAAGTTGGTGAGAGTCATAGGTTTAGACTCCAACACAAGACAGGTCATAAGCTGTGAATACCATAAACCAATAAACATATGGACAATGCGCTACAATCATGTACTAACAACTAGCATTCAAGTTAAATCAACCATTACAATTCCAAGGCATCACGCCTTACCAACAATCACAATTTCCAAGGCATCACGCCTACCAACAATCTTAATTTCCAAGGCATCACGCCTTACCAAGAATCTCAATTTCCAAGGCATCACGCCTTACCAAACAATCTCAATTTCCAAGGCATCACGCCTTACCAACAATCACGATTTCCAAGGCATCACACCTTATCATTAACCATAGGTCCCATAGGCGCCCATACACCTACGTACCTTACCAATCCAAATCACACACAAACAAGAATCACATAGCAGTTAATCACATAAATGTACACACAAGTCCATCTCAAACCTTAAACATTCACAGAATTAATTTAGAAAATAATTCAACACAGTGTCTCTTCCATCCCATCTGGAAGTCAAAATCAAAAGTAAACATGGGACTATGAAACTCACCTGATAGCTTCTTCACAAGTCCTCGTACTAGCAACGAGCTAACAAACCAAAAACACGAAATCATTACATGAACCAATCACTAAGATGGCTCATCAACCTATGATGGACATCTAGCCTATTCCCACATATTTACCTCATTGATAAGCTCTAATCACCCCATTACCCTTCCTTAACAAGTCCTTAACTTGGTTAAGTTTAATAACTAACCCGTTCATATTTTACCCAAAACAGTCCCAGTTTTTAGGTCTCAAAACTTTAAGTCAAACGTCCACTTAAACATACCCATGGTTTCTGTAAAAGGAATATTCATACCCTTACATATGTTGGCTAACACCTCCCACTTGCCCTAACCTTAAAGCTACTGTTAAGGCCCGATATACATATATCTACTTTTTTCATTCCAGATTTCCTGATTTTAAACGTACTAAAAGTTTGTTACCATTAAGGGGTCTTACCCTAAACCACCACCTTAGCCAAAGTGCAGATACTTACTACAATATATAAACCCTCTCTCACGTTCGTGAGAAGATCCCAATGCAATCCTAAGTACCCCAAACAACCCAAAACTTAAAAAGAAAACAGGCTGAATTCAAAACTGTTTTGACCGCCGACTGTTGTAACCTGTTTTTGACCCACTTCCCAACCTCCAATTTAGTTCTCGTTTCTTGCATTGGAAAGCCACTTCAAATATCTTTCCAGGGGTACTTGGATCGTAAAATAAGAGTTTATAGAACCCTCGATATGATCAAAACAATTGACTCAAAATCTGCCCAGTTTTTTAAAACGGGTTTAACAAAATCCACCTCATTAATTAACCCTAATCCCTCTAATTACAAGCCATAATCCATCCAATCATTATGAAATCATTAAAATACAGATTTTTATTAAAACCCTAACCTAAATCCATCATATGTTGATGTATACATGTTTAATTAAATAAGAACAACATTAAACAAGATTATACCTTCAGTTGATCAAAATCAAGATTTTGAAACCCTAATTTTTCTTCTTCTCTTTTTTTTTTCCTCCATGGCTGCGTTTTCTTTTTTTTAATGATGAATCATATGTTTTTTTTTCTAATATTGTTTTAATACACTGCACTAGTCCAAGCCAAATACAACTTTCCTTTTTTCCCTTTTCTTCCCTTTTTTTTCTTTTTTTTCTTCTTGCGTCCAAAACAAACCGACCCAAACCCCTTGAAATTCGTTTTTTCCTTCTTTTTATTATTAATATATCTATTAATAATATTACCTTAAATTTCCTTAATTTATTTCAGCTCCTAAAGCCTCCAAAACCTCAAAACCGTAAAACTAGTCAAATTTACGCGTTTTACCGTAAAAGTCGTAAAATATACACTTTTATAAAAAATCTAAAATTTTGAAATAAACTTTATATTTAAGTCCTAAATGACTTAAAACCATCCCGAAAAATATTCATATGACTAATTACCTCCTCCGAGACCTCTAAATGCTAAACCGTAAATCATAAAAAAATACACTATTACTATAATACTTATACGTATACGTAACCACCAAAATATCACCATTTCATTTCATAGTCACTAATTTTGATCTCATGAACATGAATTAACCGTTCCTCGATTTACTTGTGAGTACTCTATACTCATAAACGATAATCACACCAACCTCGTTCACACAAAATAAACACGTAAGCACAAAAATCAAGTAGTCACACATAAAATAACCTAAAAGTAAGACCAAGTGACGAACCTCAAAACCACGGTTGTCACATCACTCCCTCCTAATAGAAATCTCGTCCCGAGATTTACTCCTTATGATCAACACACAGACAACAAATCACACGAGGATACTTGTTCTAAATGAACTCCTCTCATTTCCACGTGAACTTCAGTTCAAGTTTCAAGATACCACATGTACAAACCAAAAATAATTAAACCCATTGCCAAACTCTTGACCTCACAGTCAATAAATCTCGCAAATGACTCTTCGATAAAACAAAGACTCTTATTAGCACAAAACCCGAATAACCGGACATGCAAATATGCATCCTCAAACAACATTTACCAACCCCAATACATGAAATGTATCATGTATACAACTCATTTCCCCCAGGTAATTCTATGCTCATAAGCTAATGGTCTGATCTTCCCAAAGATCATAAATGGACCTACAAAACTCTACATCAACACTTCCATCTTTCCAAATCATACCACCCGTTACTATGGGTGAAACTCCATACATAACTTTGTCACTAAATCTAGTGGTTTCCTCCTTTTCTACATAGCATCCCTTGTTGCTCTCATTCTGTCCACAAACACCATTACCACATTAGTAGCCTCTTTTACCAATTCTAGTCCACAATGAGGACAACTCACCCTATCCTTTCATATCGTGCCTCAAATGGCATTTATCGACTTCTAGTACGATAACTATCATTATATGAAAACTCAGCCATCGCTAACGAGTTTCCGAACTACCTCTAAATCAATCACCCACGTCTAATTATGTTCATCAACTCCCTTTAGTCCGTATCCCAAACTACTTTAAATTCCAATTTCCTTACAAAGTGACCTATGACGGTCTTTCACATATCCATTAATTCTTCCAACTTCCCAACTACGTGACTTCTCATTCCTCATGAAATAGGTGATGAATTAGTCAGTCTATCGACTATCACCCAACTCTCATCGTACTTAATCCCCCACCGCATTATGTATCCCTTCCACCAACTTCGTCCTTACATCGCCCTTTCTAAACTACTCCTATCCATGTAGGAAGTATAGTTTACGTCCCTTTCCTCCTTACGATTGTCCAAGCCACGCAACATAAATGTTGACGCGTTCACTACTTTAGACAACTCAACTCGTGCAACCCACATCCTTCATCCAAACCACTCTAATACATCATCCCTATAGTTCAAGTTCGTCTCAGATTCACCTCATCCTTCTTATTCCATTTCTCATCGACCATGCTTGCCTTTCCCAGATGGTACTTGGCCTTGCAATTTTCTTTCATCAATTAACTCCACCCATCACCTTTGCCAAATGTTCAATCAAGATGATTGAATATGTGTTGGAGACGTTCATGATCCGTATAGATCATTCTCCACGTCTCGTACACCAAATGCCTCTAACATTCTAGGCAGATATAACAGTCCAGCTCCACTAACTAAGTCTATCCAGTTCTTCCAAATCTTCAGTTCCTGCAACGTATAAGCGATCGCCTTTATTTGTCGTCCTCGTACGCGTCCAAATCCCTGCTCCACGTATCGTCATGCTTCGCGAATTCATCTAGTCCTTCCGATAATGCCAAGATCTGCTCATCATCCAATCCACCTCTTCAGCCTCCAAAATGCTTCCTCGTCCTTCTTCACTTCGCCCCTTGCTGGTTCCACGATATGCCATCATCTCTGACTACTAGTCCTAGCCAACTAAATCCTAAAACTCACACTTGAAAATTTCACGTTTCATTACCTTTACTAACAACTCCAAAACCAACACATAATTCGCCTCATCCTCCTTCTAAGATTTGAGTAGATCAAGATGTCGTCGATGCTCCTGATGACAACTTGTTTATAGACGTTCATACACACTCGGTTCATTGACTCCATGAAAACCGCTAGTGCTTTGGCGAAGCCAAATGCATAACCATAAACCCAAAGCGTTCATACAACATCCTTAGCAATTTCAACTATGTCCTCCTCACACCCTCTCTTAGCGGCAATACGAATAAATTCCTTGCAATTTCTAACAGCTCTTGTTCTTAATTCACTCCATCAACGATTTTCCTTGGATGACACTAACTACAACTCCTCTCACTTCTCCTACTTGCTTTATTCATGGTTCTACCTCAACGCTCCTAAATCATACAAAACCAAAACTACATCCTGAATACACCAGATACGATCTACGAATTAAACCCACGGATAACTAACGACATTTCACGTGCACCAATTAAAACAAATCAAAAACCACGAGACTCCAAAGAAAACTCAAACCCAAAACATGTATCAATTTCCAAATGACCCATGACAACGAAAAATAATCCAAGAAACACCCAATGGCAACCAAAACATATTACGCCCCGCCACATATTATTTAAACCGTGCAAAGATCGACTTTCCAAAAGAATATATATATATATATATATATATATATATATATATATATATATATATATATATATATATATATATATATATATATATATATATATATATATATATATATATATATATATATATATATATATATATATATATATATATATATATATATATATATATATATATATATATATATATATATATATATATATATATATATTTAAAAAAAAATTTCCTTACCTCCCCACATCTATGTGACTCAAACCATCTACAAACAACCTTCTAGACAATCTCAAAACTCAACTCAAAGACTAGGTATCCCGTGCATCCCAAATCATAAAAAATAAAACTACTATTCAAACTCAACCTTGAACCCGACACTTGTACAACAATTCCGACCCGTCCACTGACCTCCCATGACTATACATTCTGAATATTTGAAAAGTACGTTCTGAGTACATAATTTTTGGCTTTTGAATCACCCAAAAAGCTTTAAAAACGAACACGTTATGACCAAAACAATTTTATGCTAGTTGTTTTAAAAACTAAAGAATAGACTTAGTGATCAATGCAATCCTTTTTAATGAAAGATATAATTGTATGTGAAATATTCATAAACTCCTTTTATCCTTGTATCAATAACTATAAATGACATGAATCGGTTAAATCCGATTATATAAACTATGTAAGTAGAAAGAAATTTTACTTCGCTTTATTTTAATGAAAGTCTTTTAGAATTTGAAATAAATAAGTGTTGATAAAATTTAAAAAAAAAAAAAAAAAAAACTTATGTTACATCTTGTTTCAAACATGACTCCAACACCTTTCCCTTATTTTACGGAATACAACCAACTATCTAACTCTATAGTAGATTTCCAAGTCCCCCCTTTTTCCATATACCAACCTAAAGAAATGTAAGACTCAACCCAAAAGATTTCATTTATCCCAAAAGAAATCTCCATTTATTTCAACGGAATTAAAACCCAGAACAACATTTTAAAACGTACACGTGAAATATGAACTCAAAGAATACGCTACAAGACACAGTTCAAAAAATTCGAAACGTTGTTGAAACTCCATCAACTCCAGCAACATAAAACACGAACAAACACAAGGTACGTTCAAGTTATAATAACTAGTGAACGACCATATACCATAACTTAACACATAGTAGTATATATACATTTGCATATATATACCTATTAAATCACCCAAAACATACTCGTTACCATACATGTCGGATCAACCAATCACGTCATACACTCGTTTTTCCACACGAGTAATCACCATCTCACCGTGCCACAACAAAGCATAAAACCCACCTCCAAAACCAAACCATATCGTGTGACCCCAAAATCACACAACACAACTATAACCCAAAACATATAACACACTAATAAAAATAGCCATATCGTAGGCAGCCGTTACCTAAACCCATATATTATACGTATACCCAATATCTACATCTCACCATATACAAGCATGTACTAATCCTCTTTCATGCAATCATACTTGAGAACCCATTGAAGTTGTGGTACTTGTATAACTATGTTGGCCACCATACTTATACAATTACCCTTTCCCTAATGCACTCCCTCCTATGATGACACTTATAAGAATCAATACAACATATAACACATAAATCTATCTACTCACATAAGCTCATAACCACATAACCAATAAGGTCATAAACTCCATCTATAAAATAACATAATAAAACTCTTGGAATACAGAAATCCATAGTCTAGCTAAAACAGCCTAGACTAAATCCAAAACGAAAACATAATCAGTTATAAGTCATGTCGCCCATAAGAGTGGAAATAGCATAAGGTCCTTCATATTCACCTACTCCTAATAACTCGAACCACCACATGATTCTTAGGGAACATGACTTAAACATCAAAAGAAAATAATACCCCTCAGGTACATAAAATAACCCAACAAAAGATAGAAACTACTATGTACCAAATTATGTACTATAATGTACATTATAAGTAAAATACAACAATGACTAGCGTGGACGATTATGGTTAAACCCGCACTACTCACAACTCGAAAAGAAATTAACATGTGGCTAAGTATGAATTTACTATGGTTCAATTCATACCAGTCAAAACATCACAATAAATAACATTCAAACACATCAATTATAATAAAATGCACACATACTCCTATGACGCCTATATGTAGGGACCCTTAAGCTATAGACTAGGCTACGCGACTAGGCAACCTAATTCTCTATAACCATTGTCTCTTGATACCATTCTGTCACACCCCACCAATGGCGGAATATGGGGCGCGACGTATGGATATCATCACAACAAATGGTGTCTCTATAGAGAAGACTAAAATGAAAATATAATGTCATAAATGGCGACACAAATGTCATGACAATATCTCAACAATGCAGGAGTCTAGGTAAGTAGGTAACAGTCCTACCACTTACCCAAGACAAACAATAAACATAAACCAAACAAACATATAGGTGCCAACATGTATCACTTATCAAAAAACATAAAGGTAAACTAAGAAGGAACGGGGATCTCCTTCTATATGCAATCCTAAGGCATCCAAGTCTAGCCACTTCTATCCTCAAGCTTAACCACATTTTCACCAGAAAGAGACACTAAAACACGTCAACATAAAGTTGGTGAGAGTCATAGGTTTAGACTCCAACACAAGACAGGTCATAAGCTGTGAATACCATAAACCAATAAACATATGGACAATGCGCTACAATTATGTACTAACAACTAGCATTCAAGTTAAATCAACCATTACAATTCCAAGGCATCACGCCTTACCAACAATCACAATTTCCAAGGCATCACGCCTACCAACAATCTCAATTTCCAAGGCATCACACCTTATCATTAACCATAGGTCCCATAGGCGCCCATACACCTATGTACCTTTCCAATCCAAATCACACACAAACAAGAATCACATAGCAGTTAATCACATAAATGTACACACAAGTCCATCTCAAACCTTAAACATTCACAACATTAATTTAGAAAATAATTCAACACAGTGTCTCTTCCATCCCATCTGGAAGTCAAAATCAAAAGTAAACATGGGACTATGAAAATCACCTGATAGCTTCTTCACAAGTCCTCGCACTAGCAACGAGCTAACAAACCAAAAACACGAAATCAATACACGAACCAATCACTAAGATGGCTCATCAACCTATGATGGACATCTAGCCTATTCCCACATATTTACCTCATTGATAAGCTCTAATCACCCTATTACCCTTCCTTAACAAGTCCTTAACTTGGTTAAGTTTAATAACTAACCCGTTCATATTTTACCCAAAACAGTCCCAGTTTTTAGGTCTCAAAACTTTAAGTCAAACGTCCACTTAAACATACCCATGGTTTCTGTAAAAGGAATATTCATCCCTTACATATGTTGGCTAACACCTCCTACTTTCCCTAACCTTAAAGCTACTGTTAAGGCCCCGATATACATATATCTACTTTTTTCATTCCAGATTTTCTGATTTTAAACATACTAAAAGTTTGTTACCATTAAGGGGTCTTACCCTAAACCACCACCTTAGCCCAAGTGCAGATACTTACTACAATATATAAACCATCTCTCACGTTCATGAGAAGATCCCAATGCAATCCTAAGTATCCCAAACAACCCAAAACTTAAAAAGAAAACAGGCTGAATTCAAAACTGTTTTGACCTCCGACTGTTGTAACCTGTTTTTGACCCACTTCCCGACCTCCAATTTAGTTCTCGTTTCTTGCATTGGAAAGCCACTTCAAATATCTTTCCAGGGGTACTTTGATCGAAAAATAAGAGTTTATAGAACTCCCGATATGATCAAAACAATTGACTCACAATCTGCCCAGTTTTTTAAAAACGGGTTTAACAAAATCAACCTCATTAATTAACCCTAATCCCTCTAATTACAAGCCCTAATCCATCCAATCATTATGAACTCATTAAAATACAGATTTTTATTAAAACCCTAACCTAAATCCATCATATGTTGATGTATACATGTTTAATTAAATAAGAACAACATTAAACAAGATTATACCTTCAGTTGATCAAAAATCAAGATTTTGAAACCCTAATTTTTCTTCTTCTCTTTTTTTTTCCTCCATGGCTGCGTTTTTTTTTATGATGAATAGTATGTTTTTTTTCTAATATTGTTTTAATACACTGCACTAGTCCAAGCCCAATACAACTTTCCTTTTTTCCCTTTTCTTCCTTTTTTTTTTCTTTTTTTTCTTCTTGCGTCCAAAACAAACCGACCCAAACCCCTTGAAATTCGTTTTTTCCTTCTTTTTATTATTAATATATGTATTAATAATATTACCTTTTTCCTTAATTTATTTCAGCTCCTAAAGCCTCCAAAACCTCAAAACCGTAAAACTAGTCAAATTTACGCGTTTTACCGTAAAAGTCGTAAAATATACACTTTTATAAAAAATCTCAAATTTTGAAATAAACTTTATATTTAAGTCCTAGATGACTTAAAACCATCCCGAAAAATATTCATATGACTAATTACCTCTTCCGAGACCTCTAAATTCTAAACCGTAAATCCTAAAAAAATACACTATTACTATAATACTTATACGTATACGTAACCACCAAAATATCACCATTTCATTTCATAGTCACTAATTATGATCTCATGAACATGAATTAACCGTTCCTCGATTTACTTATGAGTACTCTATACTCATAAACGATAATCACACCAACCTCGTTCACACAAAATAAATACGTAAGCACAAAAATCAAGTAGTCACACATAAAATAACCTAAAAGTAAGACCAAGTGACGAACCTCAAAACCACGGTTGTCACAAAGGGTGTGTTGGGTTGATTTTGGTGATTGATTTATTGCAAGGTTGTTAGTGTGTTCGTTCTCCTTTGATTCACGTAATCGTTATATCCTTAAACCTCTTTTCCTTTATGTTTTTATTTAATCAAGAACACATGAAAACATGAATGGTATAAAAACCAGTAATTAAATGTTATAAAATTATGTGGGTAAAAGGAATTAAGGTTTAAGGGATGTTTGTTTTTGGCCGACGCAAGGAACCGAGACCCAAGGGGGTCTCAGCTTGTTTTTGATTCACACCAACCGAGACCTCAAGGTCTCGGTGTGTGTTGTGTGTCTCGGCCGCAGGAGAATAGGGAACCCCGACCTCGTTCGGGGTGTGTTTTGGATCGATTGGGTCTCGGCTAGAACAAGAACCACCACTGGCTTATACCAGGGGCTAAATAAGGAAAGCAGGGGGAACCCCTAGCCGCGGCAGCAAGGGGAACCACCGGCTAGCCGGTGGGAACTTTTGCTTGCCGGCGGCTACCCGTGACCAATGGTGCGTTTGGTTGTCGGTTCACGGGTTAAAACCGGTCCGGTTTACAACATGTTTAGATTAAAACACGGGTTCGGTTCATGGGTCATTTTTGCAAGTTAATTATTTTACAAGGTTAATTATTTTTACAAGTTTATTTTAACAAGATTAAATTAAATTAATTAAACACATGTACATGATTAATTAAATTTATACATGACTTAGGTTATTAATATTATTATTAATACATGTATTTTAACCTAAGTAATTATCATTTTAATTAGACTATACAATTAATTAATTATTGAAACCATGACTTATAATTAATTAATTTGCATGACTTAGGTTATATTATTAATAGATAATTATACATGTTTTAACCTAAGTATTTTTACCTTTAATTAATTAAATAATGTTATATTTAATTAAATACTTTAACCTATAGTTTATTTAATTTACATGAAATAATTAATTAACTATACTATTTAATTACATGACTTAGAATATTAATCAGTAAACGCTTAAGCTTATATAATTAGCTTAATAATCCAGCTTATTTCTATTTATGGAAACTTTCTATTTTTAGAAACTTATTTGTTTAAGTCAGCTAATCTATTTATAGAAACTTTCTATTTTTAAAAACTTATCTATTTTAAGCAATAAATCTATTTTTGGAAACTTTCTATTTTTGGAAACATTCTATTTTTGGAAAGTTTCTATTTTAGGAAACCTGCTATTCTTAGAAAGTTACTTATTATTACACAACAAGTATAATAATACAAGAAATACAAGAAATACTTTATCAGAATAGACAGAATACATGATAAACACAGTATAAAGCTTTAATCAGTAAAAACATGACATGAACATATAAAACAAGCTAAGACTTGATATAAAACCAGTTACGTACTCAGTAATCAGATACTTATACACGTATGTATTTATGTAGCATTAGTGATACCGAAGTAGGACTCTCTTCCGTTCGTCTTCTTCGTTCACTGGACACAAGGTATGGATTCTCCGTCCTTTCAGTATGGACATTCTTCCTTATTAGGATTCCCCGTTTGCAGGCAACTGTTTTCCCCAGTATATGTTTTATATGTTTTTTATTTGTTTATGTTTAATTAGATACCTAAAGCCGTATACATGCATGACCAGTTCACCTAGTTATGGAGGTACCATAACCATAACACTAGAGGCACCAGTGTTATGACTCCACCATGACAGAGTGATAGCTGGTGGCGTCCCTTCAGCTTTTGGCCATATTATTATTATTATCATGTGGGGCGTATTGTTGCATCCTAGTTTACATGTTTTCAGCAGATTATTCCGGTGAATGTGGTGTGTGCCTTGCATCCTTCACAAGGAGCTAATCCCTCCAACTATTCATGCACGTTGATAATTCATGACCTATATTGGCTAATGGTAAATATATTAAACAGTTTTACAAGATAAACATAAGGCTTTTCATATTATAAAACTAGTTTTAATAAGACATGCCAGGTTATTCAGGACTTAGTCTTTTCCGCTGCTCTATGCATATATGCTTATGTTATTCATGCTTTACTTGTATATTCGTGCACTGAGCGTTATGCTCAACCGTTTTCCTTTTCATGTTCCCAAAACGGCAGGTACTCAGGGACACTCATAGACTTTAAGCGTACGTGCATATGGATTGGAAGCTTCCTAGCCTTCTTTACTTTATGCATTTCTTTATACTTTGATACTAATTTTCATGGACATTGTGTAGTCCTTTTCTTTTACAGTACTTATGTTTGTGTGTGATGAGTTCTACTTTTGGGGTACCGATGTTTGATTCCGGTATTTCCTTTATGGTCATGTGATGTCTTATACATTTATCCTTGTATGCTTTGATGACACGCCATAATCACGCGTGACATTCTATTTACCAAAATGAGGTGTTACAGTTATGGTATCAGAGCCTGGTTTTGACATGTAGGCTCTCAAAACACGACCTGTGATTAGTGGGTAGTCACTATGGTCTTCCTAGAACTGACAATCGGTTTTCATGCATTCATCATTTTCATGCATACATATATATGTCATTTTCGCAGGTTTATGACTAAGTAATGGTTGGTACAGGACTGGCCCTATTTAGTCGCATGTGTTTTATCGAAACTTTTAAATTTGGGACCGACCCATTGGTGTCCCCTCGCCATGTCTTTTGTTTTGAGTGAACTGACCATAGGCGTTCACTCTCGCGCATACAAAAGTTTTCATAAAACTGCATCATGCATTCGTGTACTAGTTTTTCCTTCATAAAATTTTTCTCATGATTTATTGGTATAATTTTTTTTTCATGTATATGGTTTATGTTTTGATCAGTTAATCATGTATTTTATGTTATATAGTCAGATGGTAAACACACACAATATCCGGGAGATGGTTACAACGGCCAATGTAGACTTGCAGGACTATCCTCCCCCACCTCGCATCTTTCCCACGGAAGGAAGGAATAGGCTCATGAGTGAATACTACACTATTAGCCAGCGACCTGAGGAAAATAGCAATGATTTCATGAAGCGTTTCCTTCGGTTCACTAGTGTCCTGAGAGCAACCGCAGGCACTACCGAAGAACAACCACAGCATTTTCGTTGGGCTCTTTCTCCAATGATTGCCAATAACTTAGGAGGTGCTATGTTCAACACGGTAGGACAAGTGGCCGATACAGCACGTAAGCTGGAGATGCTACAGGAAAGAGATGAGTTCGGGGAAGCAGAGAGACCCGATAAGAGGTAAACATTTGTATTCAAACGGTGACCAATCCGTATTATTTCAGTAAATGTCGATATTTCATCTCTTTAAAACTGTATCTTCCAGGCAGAAGACTGGGGACCGGTCTCAGCCGGCCACTCAGCAACAGCCTAATCAGCCTAAGGGAAACGGTCAGACTCACGACCGTTCTGCTACGGATAGGCGTGGCGGTAACGATAATTACCGTAGCAACGCTGGACACTCCAACAACAGCAGGTCCTTATACTTACTCATTTTCTTATAATTACTTGTTATAATTCTTAATTCTGACACATTAGCAAATCTTCTACCAGGAATCATGGTAACGGGAGGGACCAGAACCAGAGAGGTTCACAACCTAACCGTCCAGATATCACTGGTATTAAATTTTACGATCATCTGCATTGTCCTTTGCACCTCTTTACCATGTCTCATGTATATTGTTCTTATCAGGCTCTCAGCCAGTCAGGACACATGCTGGAGGATATACTCATCCTCTTTGCTCTACTTTCCATCGTAGGCACCCAGGGCCATGTCGCCGCGATAGCGACGCATGATACAAGTATGGTCTTCCTGGCCATCGCATGAAGGATTGCCGCAAGGGCGAGATGGAGGGTACATCAGGACATGCTGATACCAAGCCGCCTCCTACTAGTGGACGCGTTTACACGACATCTCGCGATCAGGCCAACAAGTCTATAGGTACCATCACTGGAATTTTGTATATATATGGTCAAGGTGCATGTGTTCTGTTTGATACGGGTGCTACTCACTCGGTCATTTCTACTGCTTATGCCAAGAATGTTAGGATACTCCCCGTGCCACTAGAGAATATACTGAGTATTTACACGCCTTTGTGAGACTTTGTACGCATAACCCATGTGTACAAGATCCTTCCCCTAGAGTTTGACGACAAAATTCGTCTTGTTGACGCACTTCCGTTGGACATGAATGATTTTGACATGAGTTTGGACATGGATTAGCTATCCAAGCATCATGCTACCATAGACTGCCATTCATATCGAGTCATCTTCGGTGATGTTAGTGGACCAGAGTACATTCACAACGGGTTCGTACCCGGAAGGTCTGTACAAATCATATCAACCCTGCAAGCACGTGCATTACTTTTACATGGCTGTGAGGGTTATCTAGATACTATTCATGACATGGATGCTGAATCCCTATCAATTCAGAATCAGTCGATAGTGTCAGAATTTCCAGATGTATTTCGAGAAGAGCTTCCAGGCATACCAGCTGCACGTGAAGTAGAATTTAATATCGAGCTCATCCCAGGAGCTGAGCCGATTTCCAAGGTTCCTTATCGCATGGCTCCCATAGAGTTAAAGGAGATGAAGGATCAATTGCAAGAACTTCTAGAACGAGGCTTTATTCGACCGAGCGCATCTCCATGGGGCACACCGGTCTTATTCGTTAAGAAGAAGGACGACAATATGCATCTTTGCATATATTATCGCGAGCTCAAAAAGATTACCATCAGGAATAGGTATCCACTACCACGTATAGACGATCTGTTTGATCAACCCCAAGGGGCCAAACATTTCTCCAAGATTGATCTAAGGTCGGGCTATCATCAGCTACGGGTTAAGGAGCAGGACATCGCCAAGACTGCTTTCCGTACACGCTATGGCCACTACGGATTTGTAGTCATGCCATTTGGCCTTACCAATGCTCCAGCAGTGTTCATGGATTTGATGAACAAAATCTTCCATGAATTTCTGGACAAGTTCGTCATTGTCTTCATCGATGACATTCTGATATTCTCTAAGTCCAAGGAGGAACACGAAGACCATCTTCTTACAGTACTACAGATTCTTCGCCAGAAGCAGCTGTATGCTAAATTCTCCAAGTGTGAGTTCTAGTTAGACAATGTGGCATTCTTAGGTCACATTGTATCAGCAGAATGAATCACGATGGATCCAGCGAAGGTTGAGGCTATTACCAAGTTGCCAAGGCCGATATCAGCGACTGAAGTCCGTAGTTTCCTAGGCTTAGATGGTTATTACCGTAGGTTCGTGGAGAACTTTTCCCGCTTAGCACTACCATTGACCAAACTCATGCGGAAAGGGGAGAAATTCGTCTGGACTGAAGAACGAGAGAAGAGCTTTGAAGACCTAAAGCAGAAGTTAGTATCTGCACCTGATTCTTACTCTCCCATCTGGTACAGGAGGATTTCAGATCTACAATGATGCATCAGGGAAGGGACATGGTTGTGTTCTCATGCAACATGGGAAAGTGATCGCGTACGCTTCACGGCAGCTTAAGCCTTATGAGGAAAATTACCCCACGCATGACCTAGAACTTGCAGCAGTAGTATTTGCATTAAAGATATGGTGGCACTACTTATATGGAGAATCATGTGACATTTTCACGGACCACAAGAGCTTGAAGTATATCTTCACTCAGCGTGAATTGAGCATGAGACAGAGGAGATGGTTAGAGCTGTTGAAGGATTATGACATTAATCTGCAGTATCATCCCGACAAGGAGAATGTAGTGGCAGATGCACTTAGTAGAAAGTCTGGAATTATAAACGACATTAAAATTGAGGAGGAAATTATAAGAGACTTGGAGCGACTAGACATAGAGATCATGATACGTGGATAACATGGTTACTGGGCTAATCTTAGAGTAGAACCTGAGTTACTCTCTAAGATAAAGGAAGCTCAGACAGAAGATGGAGAAATCTGGGCGATAATTCAGAATTTGGAGAAGCAGACAAAATTTCGAGTAGACGCAGATGGTATCTTATGGCAGGGAACGAGACTTTGTGTTCCAGATGACCAAGAAATCCAGGAAGCATTGTTAGCTGAGGCTCATAGCTCCCCATTCTCTATTCATCCTGGTTCGACCAAGATGTACCATGACATCAAGCAGTACTTTGGTGGAGTGGTATGAAACAGGATGTTGCTTCTTACGTCTCCAAATGTCTTACCTGCCAGCAGATTAAGATCGAGCATCAGTGATCTGGCGGTCTTCTACAACCGTTAGATATTCCATAGTGGAAGTGGGACAAAATCACCATGGATTTTGTTACTGGTCTTCCGCCGACAAAGAAGAAGCACGATGCAATTTGGGTTATCGTTGAACGACTTACCAAATCAGCACATTTCTTACCGATCCACAAGGAAGATTCGGTCAGTAAACTCGCCGATACTTATAGGAGGGAGATCATGAGACTTCACGGTGCTCCATCTAACATCGTCTCAGACAGAGATCCTCGGTTCACTTCGCGATTCTAGAGAAGTCTGTAGAAATCTTGGGCTACACAAGTTAAGCTTAGCACGACTTTTCATCCTCAAACAGACGGGTAGTCAGAGTGTACGATTCAGACATTGGAAGACATGTTGAGGTCATGTGCATTGGAATGGACGGGTGATTGGGACGATTATATCTGTTTGCTAGAGTTTGCATACAACAACAGTTGGCACGCAAGTATCAAGTTTGCTTCTTTCGAGATATTGTATGGTAGAAAGTGTCGCGCCCCAATCTGCTGGGATCAGGTTGGTGAGCGAACACTTGAAGGACCAGAAATGATAGAGTTGACTAATGAGAAGGTCGTAGTAGCTAAGCAGAAACTGCAAGAAGCACGGTCACGTCAGAAGAGTTATGCAGACAAGCATCGTAGGGACTTACATTTTAACGTAGGAGATCACGTTTTCCTTAAGGTTTCGCCAGCACGTGGTGTTAGACGTTTTGGAATAAAAGGAAAGCTCAGTCCTCGATTTATCGGACCGTTTGATGTCATTGAACGAGTCGGTGAAGTATCTTACCGATTAGCGTTACCTCCGCAACTTTCTCATGTTCACGATCTTTTTCATGTGTCCTTACTCAGAGGGTACAAGTATCATCCCCTTCACATGGTTCAGTATCCACTTGAACAGATTCGTGAAGATCTCACTTTCATAGAAGAACCCGATCGAGTTCTTGATAGACAAGAACGAGTCATGAGAAGGAAGACTATTTTATTCGTCAAAATCCTTTGGAGGGATCATACCGAGCGGTAAGCCACATGGGAAACAGAGGAGTCTATCCGGAATTCTTACCGTCATTTCATATTTTAAATTCGGGTATGTTCTTCTTTTCTAGTTTACTTTATCTAAAATTCGGGGACGAATTATTCTTTTTAGGGGGGAAGAGTTATAGAACCCGCATGCTTTTACCATGAATAGTACCTTTATGATCGTACGTACATGATTAGAACTTTCCTTTTATAGCATGTTTACGTTTCACAAACAAGATTTACAAGTATTACGAACGTGTGATAAAACGATAAGTATTTAATACGTATTAAGACACGATAATTATTTCAATAATAATTATAGTCATGAACATACAAACAAGAAATCATGAACGTAAATAATCACGAGCTTAGTATTACGTATTTATGTATATTTATTAAGATCATGAATAAATATAATAAGACACGAACGATAACTATTTTAATCATGTAAAAAATGAACACGAGAACAAGTATAACATTAGACACGGAAAACATTTGGGTTACCCTATGTGGGCCCCCTTACCCGCGGTTAAACACAAGAAAAGGGCCAAGCCCATGCAATTTTTACTAAACAAGGAAAAAGGGAAAAACTTATTTTCATAATTACAAGAATTAGAAAATAATCAAAACCCTAAATCTCTCTTTCTCCTCTCCTTGGCCGTCGGGTAGAACACACACCAAGGGTGTGTTGGGTTGATTTTGGTGATTGATTTATTGCAAGGTTGTTAGTGTGTTCGTTCTCCTTTGATTCACGTAATCGGTATATCCTTAAACCTCTTTTCCTTTATGTTTTTATTTAATCAAGAACACATGAAAACATGAATGGTATAAAAACAAGCAATTACATGTTATAAAATCATGGGGGTAAAAGTAATTAAGGTTTAAGGGGTGTTTGGTTTTGGCCGACACAAGGAACCGAGACCCAAGGAGGTCTCGGCTTGTTTTTGATTCACACCAACCGAGACCTCAAGGTCTCGGTGTGTGTTGTGTGTCTCGACCGCAGGAGAAAAAGGAACCCTGACCTCGGTCGGGGTGTGTTTTGGCTCGGTTGGGTCACGGCTAGAACAAGAACCACCAACGGCTTATGCCGGTGGCTAAATAAGGAAAGCAGGAGGAACCCCTAGCAGCGGTAGCTAGGGGAACGACCGGCTAGCCGGTGGGAACTTTTGCTAGCCGGTGGCTAGCCATGACCAAGGGTGCGTTTGGCTGCCGGTTCACGGGTTAAAACCGGTCCGGTTTACAACATGTTTAGATTAAAACACGGGTTCTGTTCATGGGTCATTTTTGTAAGTTAATTATTTTACAAGGTTAATTATTTTTACAAGTTTATTTTAACAAGATTAAATTAAATTATTTAAAACATTTACATGATTAATTTAATTTATACATGACTTAGGTTATTAATATTATTATTAATACCTGAATTTTAACCTAAGTAATTATCATTTTAATTAGACTATACAATTAATTAATTATTCAAACCATGACTTATAATTAATTAATTTGCATGACTTAGGTTATATTATTAATAGATAATAATACATGTTTTAACCTAATTATTTTACCTTTATTTAATTAAATCATGTTATATTTAATTAAATACTTTAACCTATAGTTTATTTAATTTACATGAAATATCTAATGAACTATACTATTTAATTACATGACTTAGAATATTAATCCGTAAACGCTTAAGCTTATATAATTAGCTTAATAATCCAGCTTATTTCTATTTATGGAAACTTTCTATTTTTAGAAACTTATTTAATTAAGGCATCTAATCTATTTATGGAAACTTTCTATTTTTAGAAACTTATCTTTTTTAAGCAGTAAATCTATTTTTGGAAACTTTCTATTTTTGGAAACTTTCTATTTGTGGAAACTTTCTACTTTAGAAAACTTGCTATTTTTATAAAGTTACTTATTATTACAGAACAAGTATAATAATAAAAGAAATACAAGAAATACTTAATCAGAAAAGACAGAATACATGATAAACACAGTATAAACCTTTAATCAGTAAAACATGACATGAACATATAAGACAAGCTAAGACATGATATAAAACTAGTTACGTACTCAGTAATCAAATACTTATACACGTATGTATTTATGTAGCATTAGTGATACCAAAGAAGGACTTTCTTCTATTCGTCTTCTTCGTTCACTGGACACAAGGTACGAATTCTCCATCCTTTTAGGATGAACATTATTCCTTATTAGGATTCCTTGTATGCAGCCAACTGTTTTCCCCAGTATATGTTCTATATGTTTTTGAATTGCTTATTTTTGATTAGATACCTAAATCCATATACATGCATGGCCAGTTCACCTAGTTATGGAGGTACCATAACCATAACACTAGAGGCACCAGTGTTATGACTCCACCACGACAGAGTGATAGCTCGTGGCGTCCATTCAGCTTTTGGCCATATTATTATTATTATCATGTGGGGCGTATGGGTGCATCCTAGTTTACATGTTTTCAACAGATTATTCAGGTGAATGTGGTGTGTGCCTTGCATCCTTCACAAGGAGCTGATCCCTCCTACCCAAACCAGTATATTAAATTAGAGGCAGGGCCTCTAATTTGCATGACGAGGTCACCCCTCCATGTATTCATGCACGTTGATAATTCATGACCTATATTGGCTAATGGTAAATATGTTAAACAATTTTTACAAGATAAGCATAAGGCTTTTCAAACTATAAAACCAGTTTTAATAAGACATGCAAGGTTATTCACGACTTAGTCTTTTCCGCTACTCTATGCTTATATGCTTATGTTATTCATGCTTACTTGTATATCTGTGCACTAAGCGTTATGCTCAGCCGTTTTCCTTTTCATGTTCCCAAAACGGCAGGTACTCAAGGACGCTCGTAGACTTTAAGCGTACGTGCATATGGATTGAAAGCTTCCTATCCTTCTTTAATTTATTCATTTCTTTATACTTTGATACTCATTTCCATTGACATTGTGTAGTCCTTTTCTTTTATAGTACTTATGTTTGTGTGTGATGAGTTCTACTTTTGGGGTACCGATGTTTGATTCTAGTATTTCCTTTATGGTCATGTGATGTTTTATACATTTATCCTTGTGTGCTTTGATGACACGCCATAATCATTCGTGACATTCCATTTACCAAAATGGGCTGTTACAGTAGGAGTAGACTTGATGAGATTCTTCTCACACAGATGAAAGAATAGGTTTTGTTTGTAAGAATTCTCTGTATATTTTCTTTTTATTCAAGAAACTTAATGTTTGGGATAATTATCAAGTTTAGGGGAGGATTGTTGGGGATAAAATTTACTAAGTCATCTAGCCGCTAACACATGGGATCAAGCCACTGACAAGTGCAATCAAGCCGCTGACAGAATAGCCACAAACAAGAAGAATCAAGCCATTGTCAAGACTTGTTAGCTGCTAAAGTCAACACACGTTTGTTTAAGTTTGGAAGATGTACACGAACATTGTATTTTGTTATGTTTATCTTTTAATATCTTCCTAAAATCGTTTATGTTTAGCTTTATGTTCAAGGATCCTTATGTGTATAAAAGGAAACCTTAGGGTTTATGTTTAATAACACTTTCAATACTATTTGTACGACGTTTGATATTAACCAAAAGTTGAAAGTTTGGTAATACTGTTTTGTTCTTTGATCTAAGTATTAATTCTACATAATACTTAGATTGTTATTCAACACAATGTTTACCTAAGTATTACACTTGATTTATTCTCGTTAGTACAAAGCTAAACCGATCTAAGCTTGGGATCAACATGTGTCATTTTTGGCACTTATTAGCAACAAAACGATGAAAATTGGATTGCGCGAAGACTTAGCAAAACGAAGTATCTATTTACCCCCATACTAAAACTAAACATTGTCCTTAATGTTTCGAGTCTAAGAGTGAAACACCCCCATACTAGAGACGAAGAGTCGAATGCTTATCTCAATCATGGAAAGGGTATAACGAATGATCTAAAATCCATTTATTAAGTGTGCTAAAAGATAAACTTTAGTAACACAATGATATCATCGGATATCGAGTTCTTCCAAGCAAACGGTCGAAACTCGAGTGATACGTAAAACAAACACGAGAGGCTTAAATGATGACGATGAATCCTTGAATATCACAATCACAAACAACCACGAAACAAGGGTCGGAAGAGTAGGAGTCTCCTCACGTCAACTATATTAGAAAGCGATAATATGTATAAGGATAAGCATGAGACTCCGCCATGAGGCACCTCGTTTTTTATAACCGAGTCAAGAGCTCAACTCGAATCCCCATAAATGTGATCATTTAGAGATTATTATGGTATGGTCATATGAGTTTTACATGGTAAAATAGGGCCCAAAAAGTACATGAAGTACTTAAACCCGGCATAAAGGACTATGTCCTTTGATGGTGCATATACCGGGGTTGAAGATGACGTCTTTATTGTTCGATGACAAATGAAACAACACCACTTTGAGAAATCTCCCATAGGGAGCAAATAAAAGAGATAAATAAGAGAAGGGTGGGACATTGGGTGGGCTAAAATATTGAGCTACTCGAGGTAGACTCACACCAAGCAAATGAAGAAATTTTTCATTTATTCCATTGGTGGAAGACCGATATTTCCCTAAAATTATGATTCCGGGAACAAATATCTCGTCCTCTATGGAAAACTGGGAGGACTCAAATGGGGCTTCCCCCACACCAGATCCATACTCACCATCGTCAAAAGAAGTAGAAGAGGTGGTAGTAGTTAATAAACGTGGTGATGATGAGGTTAAATTAGGTACATCATTCAAATTAAGTTCAAGAATTTTTCTTTTTTCCATCTTTTAACTCTCTATTATGAAAACACGATTTTCCCTTTATCAAATCATGAATATTCGATGTCTCAAAATTGATATTAGGCACACTAAAAATTCTCAATTTTGAGTCATGTGTATGGGAAGGGGGATTTTGAAATAAAGTCTCAATACGATGGTAAACAAAGAAAACATCCCCTTTCGGGTCCACGTAATGGTCGTCATTCGAAAAATCGTCAATATTATTGATTTCCTCATCAAATATAGGTTTATCAAACCAAGGTTTGTCCAAACCTTAATTGCAAATTTTTGAAACTCTTTCGAAAATATCACGACAAGCACAAAACCATCATTCTTAGGTGGGGATTGTTTATGAGGTAAATCCCTAAGAATGTGGTTATCGTCATTCTCAATGGAGGAGTGTTGATTAGGTAACTCCTCGAGAATGGGATTATCGATTTTCTCAATGGAAGAAAAATCTGTAGCGAGAAATTCATCAACCTTCCTAAAGAATTCTTCATCATCATTAATAGGGAATGATGAAGGATTGATGGTTTGGTCATCGACGACCTCGACCTCCTCTTCATAAACGGGGTTATCAATCCATGAAGGTTCATAAAGAGGATTTGAGAAAGTCACAAACATGTCGTCATTCTCGTCATCACAAGAAGTATTCGACAAAGTATCGAGAGCGTCAAAGAAGGAGTCACTCTCGGATACAAGATCATCATTCTCATTTGAGGGATTTTTAATGGGTAAATCCTCGAGAATGGGCGGTGGGTCAAAGGAGGAATCAATGTGCAAAGATCCTAAAGATTTTACACATTGAAAGTCGTTAGATGTCAAAGGCTCTTCAATGGTTGAAGTATTAGCCTTGATGGTGGTCACATGAGTTGGTTTGTCATTATAAAGAAGACGTTCCAACTCATCAAGTTGAGCCGAGAGATCGATAAGATCATCCTCACTTGTAGGTGGAAGTTGACGCAAAAGAGAAAGCTCTTGTTCAATTTGTTCCTTGATCTCGGGATAAAAAAATGAAGTCATCATACTTCACACATGAAGAGGTTTCTTTGGGAGAATACTCAAAAATGGAATGTGGATTTTGAAGTATATGATCGATCTCGGCAAAATCACCATCGGGATCAAAGAATGAGTCAATGTGAGCATTCTCTTGGGGAGATTTCTCAAAGGTCACAACCGTCATCTTGTAAGTCATGGGACGACGTTGAGAAGACTTTTCAATGATAGGCGATTTTGCCTCGATAATGGTGACTTCCTTAGCCTTAATAGATTTGGGGCTAGGAGTCGAAGGCACTTCAACGGTTAAAGTTTGAGCCTTAGGTTGGTCATGGTCCTTCGGAGATGGTGAAGATGAGTTCCCATTGGTCATTGTCGTGAGAGAACTAACGTTTCCCTCCGAAATTGGTTTTTTGTTTCAACCCTTGAATATATCCCAAAATGATTTGTCCATGCATTTTCTTAAACCTTTTTCAATTAAATAGGCGTACTCTTTGTCGTTAAAATCATCAACTTGAAAACCGTTCTATTTAATTATTCAAAGCATTCGCAAGTCGTCTATTTTCTTCGAAAGAAAGATTGTTTTGAAAAGTATTATTTTTAGAATCATCGGTTTTATTTTGATTTTGGGATTTATCAACTAAAATTTCCATCTTATCATCCCTTTAACGTAAAGTCAATTCCCACCGAAAACGTCGATTTGGGCTCGAGCGGTCGATAAAAATGGTCTACCTAAGACGATAGGGCACTTAGGGTCACACTCATAGTCAGAAATAACGAAATCCGCTGGAAACGTAAATTTCCAACTTGAACATATATGTCCTCGATTATGCCTATTGTTTTATCAAGGGTGAATTTGGCTAGCTCAATGACCATGTTCGTGGGGGTAAGATTTGGCAATCCCATAAATTTCCAAATAGAAAGAGGCATGAAATTAATGCTAGCATCGAGTTCGGCTAGTTCTAGGCATTCCTCAATCTCGGGAAATTCACAAGGAATGAGAAACCGGCCCGGATCTTCTTATTTCTTAGGCATATCCTTTTTAGGATTCCTTATAAAAACCGCGACACAAGTTTCCTCAAAGTGAACTTTGGTCAAGTCGGTGAAACTCTCTTTTTGAACGGTGGATGGGATATGAGATACACGAGCGGGTTTAGAAGTAGAAGGAGAAATAGTAGATTTAGGAGAAAAAGTATGTGTAACGTCAACCATGGTCACCACCTTCTTCCCTTCGACCTTAGAACATGAGCATGTTTTTGAGGTCGAGAGTAGAGACGAATGCACAACGTAAAGCCATCAAGGGTAGGGGTAATCACACGAAATTTTCTGTGAGACATAGTGGCTTTGACTTGTTCATTCGGGTTTGGAACGGTGTTTCTTGGTAACGCACCCGAAGTGGACGGTTTGCTCATTATAGCCGCAAACATACTCTCGAGTTTACTTTGGTTTTGCTCAATTTTATTGTTTTGACCTTTCAAAGTATCGGAAAATTCGTTTTCAATGTACCAATTTGACCCTCTAATCTTCTCATAGTAGCTTCATTTGATTTCATGTATTTTTGAAATTCATTTAAAAAACCGTTTTGATTTTGATTAAAGTTTCCTTGGTTTTGATTCCCGCTTGAAAATTTTCCTTGATTGTTGATTTGAAATTACCATTTGAAGTTTGACCTTGATTAAAATTTCGATTTTAATTGTTGTTAAAACCTTGATTTTGAAATCGTAAGTTTTTCCCTTGGTAATAATTTCCTTGATTATTTCCTTGAAAATAGTTTCTTTGATTTACATTATAAGTGCCTTCATTAAAACTTTGTTGTGGTGGACTGGCGTTGTTTTGATTAAAATTGAAATTTCCATTTTCCGCATTAACGCTCGACGTTTGACCATCCGTAGCTGCACACTCATAATAATTATGAGGCCCACCACAAAACGTACACATAACCTCAACAATTTTTACTATAGCAAGAGCGTCCTTTTTCTTAAATTCATTCAACAAATTCGTAAACACATGGTTAGTTTATCGACTTTTGTGTCAACTCTCTTAATTTCGCGATTAGCATAACTAACATTGGCGACATTTGTTGGGTCGAAACTATGAGTTGATGCGTCAAAAACAACAAAATAAGAAGACAGGGGCTAAAGAGTACAAGTTGCAAAAGAACAAGCCGTTGGAGTCTTTTTATTTTTTTAGCTTTCTTTATAAGCTATGTTTTCTAGTATATAAAGAAAACATAGACGTAGGTTTTATATAACAATTCATTCACAATGTAAACCTACAATTGAGTTCGTGTTCTAAGCGTGGGATTTAATGCATACACGCTGATGACGTATAGTCCCCAACCGGGTCATGAGCCCGGCCCACGGGTACTACCCGTATTCCACCCATCTGTGACAGGCCGAATACTGGTAGAACAAAACCTCATCTCGAATTTCTGTGGGACCCATAACACTAAGCTAGAACAAAACCTCATCTCGAATTTCCAATGACGAAGGGGCATCCGCAAGCTAACCCTAGGAACATGAATCCCGGGAACCGGAAGTCCCAAGGGGAAGGGATTCTCATCCCCAACCAGTCACCTAGCCGCCTCGCAGGCGGGCCAGGTAACGGTAGCGGTTTTCAACCCGTGGGGGTGACGAGCACGATCTCGATGACACCCCCGCCTACTTCAACCCTGGACAACCCTGATCCGGGGAGTGCGCCAAACCCTCCTAACAAAGAACCGCGCAGACCCTCGACAGAGGAGGAAGTGGAAGTCCTACCACTCAGTGAGGAGGATCTTACTCGAGTTCTCACGCAGAACTTCGAAAGGATCGTCCCAAGGATCGCATCAAGGTTGAGTCTGGGGAGGAACCTCCAAGCCAGACTCAACTTTGGTGACACCGGACCAACCACCTCCTCCCAAAATCAGAGGAAAAGGAGAGCTCGGCCTCAGGAGCAGGGTACCTTTGAGGAAACCCCTCAACCCCGGAATGTGTTTGAGCGCATAGGAGACCGCCTTATACAGGAATTAACGCAGTCTCGAGAAGGAGAAAGGTCGGATGGCTCACCCGAGCGACCAGATCGAGAGCTAGCCAGAACCACACGTCGCCCGAGTGTGTGGGACATGATGAATACTGGGAAAAAGGCTCCTGGTTCATCCCAAAAAAGTGGTCTTTATGCAAAGGATGGGGCACCACCGCCGTCCCCGGACCCGTCCGGAGAGGACTCAGATGACCATCCGCCTAAGTGTCACCGACCTAGGCGCACCCCTCCACCACCACCAAACAATGATGGGTATTATGGTGGTCCTTACTATCGAGATACGGAAGCGGAGGATCTTTCGTGTCTATGGTGTGAACCATGGGATGACCCTAGGCTTACCCGGCCATGGGCGGATCCCAGGGAAGACCCGTTCACCCTCCGCATAAGGAACTATTCTGAGGACACCAAGCGTCGCATGCCGGCGTGTATCAAGACTTATGATGGGTCCGGTGATCCGGTGGATCACCTTAAAATATTTGATACACAGGATAAAATTGAACGATGGCCCATGCCTATATGGTGCCAAATGTTCAATTCGACTTTGATCGGAAATGCCCGGGACTGGTTTGAGGCACTCCCTCCATGGAGCATTGATAGTTTCACGGATGAACGCACTGCCTTTGAGAACAATTATACTCAAAGGAAGAAATACAATAGGGATCCGGTCTCATTGGCAACTGTCAAGCAAAGGCCGGGGGAGTCCACAGAAGCCTTCACTGAACGCTTCAATGATGAGTGCACGCGCACGAGAACCTTGTCGGAGCTCCTGAAGATCTCTGACTACATGCACGCCATAACAGACAGAGAATTGATCAGGCGCCTCAATGACAAGCGTCTAGAGAGATATGATGACCTCATGGAAAGGGTCAGAAATTTCATAGAAGGAGAAACAGCTGTTGCCGCGGCCTACCCATCACGAGGAAATGGGTACCGGTCAAATGATCAGTCCCGGAGGCAGTCGGGCGGTCAAGGTAATCAGAACAATAACAAGGGCTCAGACTATAAGAGCCAAAACAAAGGAGGACGGTCAGACGATAAGTTCACCCCCTAAAGATGTCCTACCGGGAGATCTTGCTGACAGAAGGGGCGAACTTTCCGAGGCCTCCCCCAATGACCACCCCCGGAACGTCGGCAAGTAAATCGCTTCTGCGAGTTCTATAATGACAAAGGCCACGCCACGGAGGAGTGTATCCAGCTCAAGAAGCATATTGAGTCGCTGATCAAATCAGGCAAACTCAAGCACCTAGTTAAGGATTGGAAGGATGGAAAAGACAACAACAAGAAGTATGATAAGAAGGATCCCCAAAAGGACAAACCTTCGACCATATACATGATCCAATCCAGACAGCGCCGCACGAGGCAGAAAGTTGGCCAAAAATTTTCACGCGGCAGGGAAATCTCATTCCCTCCCATCACGGCAAGCGATGTGATTGATGCGCCTCTCACTATGGAGATAAGCATTGGAACACACAACATTCGTCGCATGTATGTGGATGGAGGATCGTCAGCAGAGGTACTGTATGAACACTGTTTTGTGCAGTTATGCCCAGAAATAAGAAGCCAATTAGTACCGGCCACGTCGCCGCTTACTGGTTTCAGTGGAGACACTATCTGGCCGATAGGGCAATTGCGTTTGCTTATAACCATTGGGAATGAGGAACATTCCACTACGGCGTGGATGAACTTCATGGTGATACGCTCACACTCTCCGTATAATGGGATCATAGGCAGACCAGGCATTTTGGCTATCCGGGCAGTACCCTCTACGGCACACGGAATGATCAAATTCCCCGTTGAGGGGGGAATCGTTACTATTTACAACACAGTCGTACCAACATCCGAGTGTCACACCGTGACAACACCGGCTCCACCTGTCCCACCCAAGGATGGATCACCACCTCCCAACTGGAAGGTAGCAATTCACGCTGACTATCCGGAACAGGAGGTATCCATAGGAGGGGCGCTCTCGGATAGCGGCAAAAGGGCCATGTGCTCTCTTTTAAGTGCAAACCTAGATATATTCGCATGGGAGCCAAAGCATATGACAGGCGCGCCACGTGCGATAGCAGAGCATAAGCTCCAGATCCGCCAAGGGTACCAACCCGTTAAGCAAAAGAAGCGCGGCCAGGCGCCCGAGCGCAACTAAGTGATATTGGAGGAAGTACGGAAACTAGTGGATGCAGGCATCATGCGCGAGGTATACTACCACAAGTGGTTATCCAATCCGGTCATGGTCAAGAAACATGACGGAAGTTGGCGCATGTGCGTGGATTTCACGGATCTAAACAAGGCCTGCCCACAGGACTGTTACCCGTTACCAGAAATCGACTGGAAAGTGGAATCCTTGTGTGGATATCCTTTCAAATGCTTCTTGGACGCATATAAAGGGTATCACCAAATCCAGATGGCAGAGGAGGATGCAGAAAAAACGGCGTTCCATACGAGCCAGGGCGTATATTGCTATACAAAAATGCCATTTGGACTGAAGAACGCCGGCGCTACATATCAGCGGTTGGTGGACAAAGCTTTTGAATCACAAATAGGACGCAACCTGGAAGTCTATGTTGATGACTTGGTGATAAAAAGTCACACGGAGGAGGCACTTCTCCGGGATGTCCAAGAGACATTCGACGCGCTGAGAAGGATTAACATGAAGTTAAATCCAAAGAAATGTACGTTTGGAGCAACTGAGGGAATGTTCCTTGGATATTTGATTGATCCAAATGGCATCAAACCTTGCCCAGAGAAGACGGACGCAGTGATACAACTACCGTCCCCTCAGACACGGAAGGAGGTGCAGTCCCTGAATGGGAAGTTGGCCGGGCTGAATAGATTCCTATCTAAATCCGCAGAGAAGTCATTACCCCTATTTAAGACACTCAAGAAGTGTATTAGAAAGGGAGACTTCCGCTGGACGAAGGAAGCCGAGGAAGCTTTCGGCCAACTCAAGCAGCATCTTGCATCTCTCCCTATGCTAGTAGCTCCCCGGCCAAAGGAGGAACTCATTATGTATCTCTCAGCTACTCATGGCGCATAAGCGCGGTACTTATGACGGATAGAGAAACAGTACAAACTCCGGTCTACTTTATAAGTAGAACACTACAAGGGCCGGAGTTGAATTATTCCTCCATGGAAAAATTGGTGTTAGCACTAGTGTTTGCTACAAAGCGGTTGCGCGGGTACTTTCAGGCGCACCCAATTGTGGTCATTACGGATCAGCCAATCAAGCAGGTTATTTCTAGACCGGACGTGGCAGGGAGGCTACAGAAATGGAGCATCCTATTGGGGGGGCATAATATATCTTACAGACCAAGGACGGCTGTTAAAGGCCAGATCTTGGCAGATTTCCTGATCGAGAAGCCGAATGAGGAAGGACCAGTCATTAAGCAAGACGAGGTCCCAACGGAACCTTGGGTGTTATTCACGGATGGATCCTCGTGTACGGACGGGTCCGGAGCAGGTCTCATCCTCACAAACCCAGAAGGAATGGAATTCACGTACGCCCTCCGTTTTGAGTTCACAGCCACTAACAACGAAGCGGAATATGAAGCATTAATTGAGGGTTTAAAAATCGCCGCTAGAATGGGAGTCCGCAACCTTGAGGCCTACGTGGACTCACGGCTTGTCGCGAACCATATTCTAGGTGGGTATGTGGCTAAGGAGGACAACATGGTCAGGTACTTGGAAAAAGTCAAGTCGCTAATCGCGACTTTTAGTAAGTTTTCCATCAAGCAGGTGCCAAGGGGCGAGAACAAGAAAGCGGACGCTCTTAGCAAGATCGCATCCACAAGCTTCGCTCACTTGCCTAAACAAGTTTTGGTGGAAATACTCAAGGAGAAATCTATAACGGAAGGGGATGTTGCCTCTATAGTTGAAGAGGAGGGACCTACATGGATGACCCCAATCATCAACTATTTGACTAATGAGACCCTTCCAGACGAGGAAAAAGCAGCAAGGCGCATTAAAAGGAAGTCGCAGCATTTTGAACTTTGAGAAAGCATCCTTTACAAGCGCTCTTTCCTGCATCTGTGGCTGCGGTGTGTTGGACCACGCCAGGCAGCTTACGTAATCAGTGACATACACGAAGGGTTGTGCGGCATGCATGCAGGCCCACGATCCGTGGTAGCTAGAGCCTTACGAACAGGATATTATTGGCCTACCATGCACAGAGACGCGCGCGACATGATTCGCAAGTGCAATGATTGCCAAGTGCATAGGCCAGTACTGCGGCACCCGCAGCAGGAGCTTACACCTATCACGTCCCCATGGCCATTTTATAAGTGGGGAATTGACATTGCAGGACCATTTCCTGTAGCTGCGGGGGGGTTAAATTCTTGATTGTTGCAATGGACTACTTCACACGATGGATAGAAGCCAAGACAGTCAAGTCTATCACAGGCAAGCAGGTCAAGAAGTTTGTGTGGGAACACATTGTGTGCCGTTTTGGTCTACCAGGAGAAATCATCTCGGACAACGGCAAGCAGTTCACGGACAACCCATTCAAAGATTGGTGTGCATCATTGAACATCAAACGGCGCTTCGCATCTGTTAAGCATCCACAAACAAATGGCCTTGTCGAACGAGCAAATAGAAGCTTGGGGAATGACATCAAGGCGCGTCTGGATGAACGAAGGGGCAAATGGGTCGATGAGTTATCACATGTGCTATGGGCGCATAGAACTATGATCAAAACAGCCAACGGGGATACTCCATTTGCATTGGCATACGGAACTGAAGCTGTTATTCCAGCAGAAATAGGAATGCCTTCCATCCGCACAGCGGAGGTTAATGTCGTCACGAACGATGAACAGTTGCGAATCAACCTGGATCTGCTGGAAGAAAAGAGGGAAATAGCAGCCATCAATGAGGCTAAGTCCAAGGCTAAGATGAAGGCTTATTATGACGCCAAGGTCAAGGGTGTTTCTTTTCGACCAGGAGACTATGTCTATCGTGCTAACGAAGCAAGTCGAGCGGAGAACACAGGAAAGCTGGGCCCTAAGTGGGAAGGACCGTATGAAGTCACTGAAGCCTTAGGACGAGGCGCGTACAGGTTACGTGATATGGATGGGCGCGACCTAGAGCGCACATGGAATATTTCCAATCTCAAAAGGTGCTATCTTTGAAAGCTACGGCTTCCGCATGGGTACTTCGCTATGTGCGGTCTTAAAGGTGCTATCTTTGAAGAACCATGCGGTTTCATCTGTTTTGTTTTGTCTTATGTTTGTTTAGATTCCTTTCTTGTTTCTTAGGACTTGTCACTATTGTTCAAACAAAATGTAAACGTTCTAAATAAAATGCCGTGGTGCCTAGCTAGCTCCACGACCTGTTTCGTGCAAATCATTTTTTAGATTTTTTGTTAGTCGTATGAATTTTTTACTTGTGTTATAATATGCCATGTTTTATTCATATGCATTCTTTCAAATTACTGTACATGTACTATACGCCTCCAGGCGGGGTAAGAGGATTAAGTGAACCTACTAATTCAACTTGCCGCGTAAGAGGGATGCAACCCCAGCCGCACGGATCATGTATCCTTACTAGACGCCTTACTCACAAGACGTTGTGATAAGTTTTTTGTGCACCGTATCCACACGGTACCCTGCATAGTAAAGACGCATGTCGCATGTCTAGTAAAATTATAGACTTGTATGTATTTTCCTTTTTCATGTGTAAGACGTGATACATCATGCGGCATTGAAATACAATGAAATACACAAGTTTCAAAATTAACAATAAACAAAATAGCCGTGGTGGTCACGGACTTCTAAATAAAAAGACAAGTCATTACAAATATGTCTTAGCCGTGTACATACACGGACGAATATAATCACAAGTGTTTACAACAGATAAGTTACAAGGGGGGTAGGAATTCCCCTAGATCCTTCTTCCCCTCCTCAATTAAAGCACGAAGGGCCTCCCCACGAGCATCCTTCCCGTCCCGGACTTTGACTGCGATAGCATCTAGAGCTTCTCCAAGCAGCTTCTCGCCTGTCATGGCTTTGGATGCGGAATCGTAAGTGGCCAACGTCAAGGGAATAGGAGCAACACTCAGCCGGGACATTATTGTTTCGTTTGGAGCATCTTTCATTGCCTCAAGCTCGTCTAGGAGGGGGTGTTGGAGTTCTGCCAAGGCATCCATGGACGCAGTCATCTTACCCGCTGCGGAGGGGTTGTGATATGGATGCTGCGTGATATCTTCATTTTTTGCGATCATCTCCACAGCTTTGACTAGGCCTTCATGCCTACCACGGTCGATCCCATCGGATACGACCCCAGCAAACGCCTGCAGTAGGTGTGGAGCGTTCATAGCCCCACTTACAGCAAGCCGCAGTCCTTGCCCGATAATCCACCTACGACCGGCTGTAACGGTTAGTAGAGGGGGTCATACTCTCTCCGCGCAGCTTATTACCACCTTGCTTAACTCTTCATCAGCGGAGGCAACTTGATTTTCAAGGTGGGTTTGGGTCTGCGTCAATTCTTCCTTCAGCGCGTCACGCTCCTGGGCAATGCTGAATGATTGCACGGTCACCGCCTTAGTAGCAGCCTCAGCCGCAGACACCTGCGTATGAAATTTGGAGTTATTACAAGGATATATACTTTTTGGGCTACATGCATACAAAAAGTAGGAGTGTATGTATAACATTTCTGAAAGTTTACCTTCTCATTTGATGCGGCTACGAGGGCCTCCAACTCAGCAATACGCTTCTCTCTGGCGTCGGCGTGATGCGCTTGCTCCTTCACTGTCGCCTCGGCGGTCAATAGTGCCACCTGTAAGGATGCGATGGTCTTCTCGTTCTTCACGACCATCGCCTCACGGCGGGCTATCCTCTTGTCAGAACGACTCACCTTAGTGAGGGCCTGGATCAGACGGCGTCTTAACGCGGCACCCACCGTCACCTGATGTGCGGATGATACGTCAAACTGCTCAATAAGGGCCTCATGATCTAGTTCATCTAAATCTTGTGCGAGGGCAGGCGGGGTGATGTGTTCGATAAATTCTGAACACTCGGATTCAGCCTCCAGCCGTGTCAAACTCGATAAGTTCCATGCTAAGCGCAAGCTTTCTTCTGGCCCCTCGGGGCGCGGTTCCTTGGCACGTGTGGTAGCAGGTGATGGGGGCTTGTTGGTTGGTGCGGGGGATGGATTTCTCCCCACTTCTTCCCCTTGCATTGCGGCTGCTGGATTAGTCCTGTTATTTACACGTGACAATAATTAGTCTATACATCATACAAAGATATGAATCATACTTACGGAGGAGTACTTACGGGGTGCCAATGACTGGGTCTGGGCCGGTAGGAGCTACGACACTCACAGGGGCGACTCGCAGAACTGGCCCTCCCATGTCCGGGGTGGAATCGGCCTGGACAGTTGTGGTGTCACTTCCTTCTTGGTATTGTGGGTGGTCTTTCCGCAGCTTCTTGGGGGGAGCATTTGCGACTCCGGCATCTTCCCCAATCTTCTTCGCTACCCGCCTGGTTGTCTTCCTCTTTCTAGAGGTAAGTGGGGTGGACCCGGAAGCCTGCGTGGTATCTTCATTAGGGTCATGCTCTTCTTCTTGATTCAGGGGGCCCCCTCTAGCAATGGGTCTTCGCCGTCTTCATTGTGGAAATCCAAGGGGTATTTCTTAATAACAGGCTCTTCTTCGTCCGACCTAGGCTCGGATGTCTCCTCCAGCGGTATTGTACGGTCGGCAAGAGCTTCTAGCAAGGGGCGCTCATTTGGCTTCAATGGCCGGAATCCTTCTGCCACCTTCATGGGGTCGCCTTGGCGGATTAGTCCGTGAAGGTTCATTTCTGCAATCAATTTTTTACAAGTATATGGGTTAATAAAGTTATACACGTGCGACAAATCAAATCTACAACATATGCATAGGACCTACCCTCTCCCTGTTCTGTTAAGAAGCACGGGTATAGGTCATCCCTCCCAAAGTAACGGCGGCTTATCCCTACTAAGCACAGAAAGTGTTCCGGCAACCCTCTATGGAATTCTGTGCGATGGGTATCTAGTATTTTCAGGTCCCGGCTACTATAATCTTTGGATTTGGGCGGATAGTCTTTTGGGGCTTTGGTTTTAAGTACGAAGGGGGTAGGGAATACTTTCTCATCTACAAAGAAGTAATGGTCGTACCAATTCTTAAGGGAGTCAAGAGGTTTCCTATATGTCATCGGGGCATTCCCGGGTCGTTTCTTGAACGACAACCACCCGTTCACTAACTGGGGAAAGTAGAAAGCCCTAAAAAGGTTCACGTTGGGGGTTACTCCGCAGGTATGGCATGTAATCTCAAACTGGTTGATTTTACACGCCCCTATGCAGTGGAGCTGGGTGATATGAAAGTCATAATACAAAAGAAGGTCTACCAAGAACTTGGATAACAGGATACGGTAGTTGGCTGAGTCAAACAGGCGTGTATATATGCCTACTTTCCCCGCCGGAGCATCCGTAATCGCTTCACCATCACCCGGATAGGTGGGGTGTACGCTTTCTGGTACATAATACTTCGACAGAAAGTCGAGGTATTTTTCCAAAGACATCACGTTCAGGACATCCGTGATAAGGGGATTATCCTTTACCATGTTTTATAAAAAGGTCTTTATGGGCGTGATGATCTAACCTGCGGCGACGAAAATCCGTGGAAAAGAAGGCAAAAAATTTGGGAGATAAAAGCTTGAGATTGACAATGGCGGAAGAAGGAGTGGGTTGTGTGTGTAACAAACACGCATACCCACTCTTATATAGGGTTGCCTCGGTTTCCGAGGTACCTTGGATCTTCGACACGTGTCAGTCACCTTGCCTATCCAACGGATAGGGTTTCTGACATTTCTGCAACGCCAGAGGGGGACCCACGGGTCACTTCTTAACAGTTTTGTGTGGCTCAAGGGTAGGCATTAATGATGCACTTTTGCAGGCATGCGACTGGATTGTTGATTATCATTAATGTTTTTTATTCTTGTCAGGTTATGCGGCTCTTACGTAAGACCGTATTTAATGTCGCATTTAAGTTGTCTCGGCCGTTGCGTGCGGACTGAGGTAGTATTCATTAAATATTCCCACGAAGGGTCGCCACGTGCGGCCAGGATAAACAAAAATTTCAATGTCTCATTTCCTGTCTTTCCTTGGTATGTCCGGAGAGCACCTTGATAGTCTAGAGGTTACGTCTACGACTGTAACAACTAGACTGGGGGGACATGATGACGTATAGTCCCCAACCGGGTCATGAGCCCGGCCCACGGGTACTACCCGTATTTGGCCTGTCACAGATGGGTGGAATAATGTCATTCAGGCTTATGGGCTTGGATGAGCAGTAACCGTACACATGTGTGCGGCCCACGGCCCGGTGCGGCCGATATGACCGACATAAGGTTAGACAGAATAATATTCTGTCTAGGAATATCTTTATCCCAATGGGAGAGGATATTCACTACCAGAATTAGAAGATAACAATCATTCTAATTCTGGTGGTTATCTTTTCCTTGGGGCCGAAGCATCAGTGAAAGCCCACTAGGGTTTCACTGCCTATAAAAGGAACCCCCAAGGGTTCCACAAAGGTATTACGACTTGTACTCTAAACTCATATAAACCCTAAATCGATTACTTACTCTCACGCCGGAGTCTAATCATGGGAAACACTCCTACGGTAAGTCTAACGCGTGCTGTTTAGTGTGCAGGATCCCAACCAAACAATTCACTTGGTGCAGGAGCCGGAGCCCAGCCAACTTGAATTAAGCCTAATTCGGGTCTAGCAAGGATCAACCAACTTTTGCATCAACACACGCCTAGAGATTATTTGTTTTATTACTTAATACAAGTAATCATTGGGGAAATTCATCTTGTTCATAACATCTTGTTTTTATATCTTGTTCTAGTTCCGCTATGTTTGATTACATAAGAACTTGATATAATCCTAGATAAATGGTCTAAACCATTGAGTCTAACGATCATTGGACTCCACAATTGGTATCAGAGCCTAAGGCTCGTGATATCTAGGAGATACACAATGTTACGTTCGTGTTCGTTGCTGTGAAGCCGCTGTCCAGAATTCGTGACAGTTTTAGTGACAGATTAGCGACGGTTTGCAAGATCTGTGACAGATTTGCAACAAAATTAGTGTCGCTAAAGGTCTGAATTTTAGGTTTTTGTTAATAAACCCTAGGTTGTCGATTTGTGGTGCTGTGAAGACGATTCTGTAGGGTTCCTTTATTTGTGAACCCTAAATACGTAGCTAAAGATGATTGAAGCTGTTATGTTATTCGAATTAGGGTTTGTGCTTGAAACCCTAGATCAATGTTTACGATATTGCTGATTGAAGATGAAGGCAGATTCGATGTAATTAGAGTTTTTCAAACTCTGATTAAATAGCAGTAGATGTGATGGTTATTTCACTAGCTTTGGATGGATCTCGTTGTGTTTAATAGCTGCAAGAACATCTCATGATTCATACAGGGTTTTCATGGTTGCTGTAGGAAATGACGTGTTTAGAGAATCAAGAAGAAGTATTCACATGATAAAATCAAATAGGCAGGTTGACTGTGAAACATGCAGGTTGACTGTTGACAAATTATTTATGGATGCAATATTCATGGTGACATCTCACGTTTGAGATAATGGTTGTGGAAGTTATGATAGACAATTTTGGAAGCATTTTATTGTTTCTGATTTTGTGGGATTACTTTCTTTTGGACGAGATCTACATATGGTCCAACGAATATTCATATGCTACTGTTGGTATGTCGATTAAAGCACAAAGAAAATATAGCAGATTCGAGTAAAAGAAAAACGACGTGATACAGTGATGTGGGAATAAAGGTCCCATAATAGTTCACGGGATATTATATTTATTTTTATTGAAGTGATACTCGTAGTTGGTTAAGGATTTATGATAGCTTGTTCCAATGAATGAGGAAAAAGAAATGATCGATGAAGAGTGGCATGATGCTGATCGAAACAAGAATTGTGATGATGCGTCGTTTTCAAGAAAAAGAAAGGTTTTGAAGTTGAATAATTCACGTGATGAATGGTACTTTTGGTGTGTTGGATTGGACCATCAAATAAAAGCTAAAGTTGGACAAAGCAATGCTACGTATACTATTTACTTTTGATGGAACAATATTGATATTGACGTGAGATAGCTTCTTGTGAAAAGAAAAAGTAGATACATTGGTCCAAGACATGACTTTGTGAAATCATAATGTGGGACAGATATTTGTACTATATTGCTGATTCAAAGACACACTTTGTGGTCAACTTGGATACAGTCGCTGTCAAACATTATTTAGCCATAGACAGATTAGTAGTGGATTAGTTTATCCGCTTATGGGATTTATTTAGTCGCTGACAGACACGCTGACACGTGAAAGCTAGACGCTGACACGTGTATTTAAGCCGCTGACAGTATTGTTCGCAGACGCTGAAAAAAAGTTTTGGAGATTTTTGGTTTGGAGTTCAGTTTATTCACAGCAACTAGGTCTTAAAGGTATAAAGGCTCGTTTTATTACCATTGATTACGAAGAAAAGTTTTTATTATCTGTTTGAAGACGATGTAGATTTTCGCGAGTTTGTGTTCTATCATATCTTAAAGTCGTGAACTCCCAGTCATTGACTTTTAAGGTAACTTGTTCGTGCTTAAATGGTTAGTGATGAAGACTTGTCAAATCTAGCAGTAGAAGATGTTATCACTTGAAGGAGTTACGTTATTTGTGCTCAGTATCTCATTTTAAGGATGAGGATTTTGGCAAAGGGATCGAGGTCTACTTATTCTTTGTGCCATGAGTATAAGTTCTTTGTTACATGTTTAGTACAAGACATGGAATGCAAGTTCGGGTTATTCTACTTCAACTTCAAGTAAGTCAAAATTAGATTTCTTCATATGTAATGATTACATAAAGCCTACAGAATTTGAAGATTCAAGAATGATTGGCATAATTTAAGGGGAAGCTAAATTGTTGAAGTGTTGGTCATTCAAATATGACATTAAGGTGAAGGTTTTTGTCACTGCTCATTAGTATTATTACAACTAATATAAGTTTTTATTTCTCAAATTCATAATAATTCATTACCTGTTCTTCATGGAGGGAAATTTGAGAAGTTAAAAAACTTGGGTTAGAAGTGTGATATTGGTTAGTAGTGGTCGAAATCAAGTTTGCTTATATACAAGACCCCTATTTGGATCATGTCAAAAAGGGGAAGAAGTCTACACAATGCAATCTGTTGATCCTTGGTGTTATATGTTTTACAAAGAATGCGAGTTTAAGGGGAAGTGTTTTTGACATCATCAACTAGGGGAAGACTGTTGGGTCGAAATTATGAGTTGATGCGTCAAAAACAACAAAATAAGAAGACAAGGGCTAAAGAGTACAACTTGCAAAAGAACAAGCCGTTGGAGTCTTTTTATTGTTTTAGCTTTCTTTGTAAGCTATGTTTTCTAGTATATAAAGAAAACATAGACGTAGGTTTTATATAAAAATTCATTCACAATGTAAACCTACAATTGAGTTCTTGTTCTAGGCGTGGGATTTAATGCATACACGCCTAGAGATTATTTGTTTTATTATTTAATACAAGTAATCATTGGGGAAATTCATTTTGTTTATAACATCTTGTTCTTATATCTTGTTCTAATTACGCTATGTATGATTACATAAGAACTTGATATAATCCTAGATAAATGGTCTAAACCATTGAGTCTAACGATCATTGGACTCCACAACATTGGCAACACTCGGTGTGCTACGGAGTTGGAAAATCTTATACCTATCCTCGATAATCATCGACGCGTCTCTTGGAGTTTTACACAAAAATTTGCCACCCGCGGAGGAATCTAACAAATCTTGCTCATGAGGATTAGGACCGTTATAAATAGTGTCAATTTGGTGCAACTCGGTAAATCCGTCATGAGGACATTTCCTAAGAAATTCCTTGAAATGATCCCACGCCTATCTAAACGATTCATTTGGTTTTTGGGTAAACCTCGTGACTGCGGGAAAAAATGATTAACAAATTTGGAAACGAGATCGTCCCACGTCAATATAGATCAAGGTGGTTCTTTCTCGTACCAATCTTTGACGGGGCCATCGAGAGAATAAGGAAAAAGCATGAGCTTAGTCACATCGGTATCGATGTTCTTAAACTTATACGTAGTCAAAAGACGATTAAAATTCCGAATGTGGTCATTAGGATTATCTGACTCATAATCTCTAAACTTTGTTGCTTGAAATAATGATAATATTCCCGATTTAATTTCAAAATTTTCCTCTTCAATGTCGGGAATCACGATCGCCTCTCCATAATCCTTGGCGGATGCTTGGAGAAACTCCATCATCGTACGATTTTCCGCCATCCCGTCTTGAGATTCAACAACAATATTAGGAATCTCGGGTCCTACTTGTATTTGTTGTCGATTCCTTCGATTTCTATTACGTCGATTCGACACGTTGTTTAAAAGTGGGATAAATGGTCGATCGAGTGCGCATGCACTAACGAAAGAAATTGGGGATTAGCAAAGAAGATTCTTTTTTGTTGTTTTTTATTTTTTTTAATTTTTTTTAATTTTTGTGTATTACGTAGATGAACATATCTACAAAAATCTCTCCTCAAATCAAAGTATCGTTTAGAGAATCCAAAGGAATGAAAGTAATTACGTGAAGTAAAAACCTTCGTTCGACTTTGAAACGTTGGTTGAAAACCAAAATGTTTCGTGGGTTCAGTAATTTAAGAACAAAGCAAATAATAAGATTTATAATACTTGAGTTGGCAAACCCTTAATTAGTCGTCACTTTCAAAGTACGCACAAGCGAGCGGAGAAACGAGGCGGCGCGAAGCACTTAAGAGCCTTTTCTTTAGGGTGTATTTTATAACACCCGTCTTATAGTTTGTACTAACTGAGATTAAACCTCTTTAGAGTATTTATCTATTTTTCCTTTTTGTTTGTTTGATTGATACCACCAAAATTAACCGATCGTTAATAATTGGTGAGAGTTTTCACTCTTTTGGAGATATGTGTATTTATTTTTGCTACCTAGATACAATATAGTATTCATAAAAGAAAAACGAAAAATAAAACTGATTATGTGTTATTTGAGGACAAAATAACACAATTGCTTATTTAGAAAAATAGAATTGAGTATATACAATTTGTACACTTCCCAAAAATAGAAGGTAAAAAACGTAGCTACTCAAACAAATACGATTATGGCTAACACACCGTCCCTGGAAGCGGCACCATTTGATATAGTAATTTAGTGTAGGTATATAAATTCGACGGATCATGATTTAGAGAAACCGAGATTGAATTTAAAAACCGACTAGTTCATTCTTCGAGGAGGTGGTTATTTGGCCAAGATACGTTTTTGGATTAGTTTAGTTTTTGGAAAAGAAGGGTTTTAAAATAAAAGACAAGTTATGTGTCACCCTCAAATTAGACATGCAGTGAAATGAACTTGGCTGTCACGTAGTGGATCACATAACAAATGGCATATAAAGCATAGATCATAATTATATGATTTTTAAATATAAGGTTAAAATTATTGTCTTAGTACAAATAGTTAAATGGTGAATATCAGTTTGTTACAGTCATTTCAGTGAAAAATAAATTCCCCAATCATTATTATGCTCCTAAATGATGCTCAGTCCATGCACACTGAATCCTGATTAGTTACCTGAGAAAAACATGCTTAAAAAGGTTAACATAAAGTTGGTGAATTCATAGATTTGATAAAATCAAGTTCAGGACCGCAAAATGTCTCACATAGTAATGCACAAAGTAAATACCATTAACCAATTATATTTTGTTAATGCAAGTGATGCCTAAAAACATTATTAGTGTTAACTAATTTTTATTAGTTTTGATCACGACGAAGTATAAACACATTTATCATCAAAGACAATCGTAAGACGAATTATTCAACAAACACTATCATCAAGGTAATAATCATTTAAGTCTTACACAAACATATCTTAATCAAATGTGACAAAAGATTTTAATAAACTTTCTTTTTAAGAAAATGTTTTATTAAAATAGAAAATGAAAATTTGAATATGGCATATTCCAAATGCCATAGGAATATCCTTTGAAGGTAAAACTTAGCTCAGATAACATTTCCCTACTAAAGGATAAAAAGGAACGGATTCTACTACCACAATTCCTTAATTAGGCCTGCGGTTCTCTATCAATAAGGAACCGCAGTGACAATTAAGGAACCGCAGGCAGAGAGCCGTTGGCTTTTGTCTCCTATAAATAGTGGATGAAATCTCCATTTTCCATGAACCTTTTTGGACATCCTTTCTGCCTCTTTTCTCTTTTCTATATCCTAATCATTAGTAAATGATCACATAATGTGTTAAGTACGTTTACTTATGATTATCCTCTTGATCCTCTTCTTTACTAGTCCAAAGAGAATATCACTCACACACTCGTGATGTGATTAAAGATAAAGCCTCGATGAAGATCATCCTACCTTAGATCTAGTCATGTTCAGCATTTTTATTTGAATCTTGTGTAGATCCAATGTATTTGTGTATACTTAGATTCGTGTTTGTGTTAATCCAATGTCTATGTGGATACTTGGATTAGTCTTATGTAGATCCTATGTATTTGTGGATACTTGGATTTGTGTTGTGATAATCTAATGTATTTGTGGATACTTGGATTAGTCTTGTGTAATTCCATTGTATATATATATACTTGGATTTGTCTTGTGTAGATCCAAGTTACATGTGTATACTTGGATAAGCCTTATTGAGTTATAATAAGTCTTGTGTGTTAGTTCTCACTAAACTATAAAGTGATGTGTGTATGTGTCTTGTGAGTTCTCACTAGACTTCAAAGTGGATAGTTGTGAAGATTGGTTCTAGCTTTCGATTAGAACTCAACATCTAGCCTTGTGTCAGAAAAGAAGATGGGCGACGGAGATTGGTTCTAGCTTTCGATTAGAACTAGACATCTAGCCTTGTGTCGGAAAATGGTGAAGTAGGCGACGTGTGTAGATTGGTCCTAGCTAAGATTAGGTCTCGACATTTAGCTTAGTGTCGGAAAATAATGTAAGCGATGTTGTAATATTTTCTCCGCCAAGCAGGGAGCTTGTGGATATAGTGGAAATATCGAGTAAGGTGTACTCAAGGAGTGGAGTAGGAACGAGGTTTCTTCTTTCCTTACTCTTTACATATGTTTTCATTATTTCTTTGTATTTCATTGTCACTAGATATTGTTAATGCATTAGAAATGAACCTAAGAAATATGAAACTAGTTTTCAAGTAAAAGGTAATATTGGGGAAAACCTAATTGAAAGAATTTTAATTAGGACCATAACCGAGAGAAACTATTCAACCCCTCCCCCTCCCGCTTCTAGTTTCCACACATTTCTCTATTGTATGTAAACTAAAGTTAGACGATCGTAGATGTCCACAACAAATGGGGACCACCCAATGTACGCCCTAAAATATCCGACATGGTATACGTTCGTTGTATTGGCCTAGGCACAATGAGCGCTACTCACCCAAACGGGGATTGTCAGTCTGAAATAGATCTATTTATAACATTCGCGCTATCCCACAATTCACAGTTTACAAACCACGGGTCATGGTGCATCTAACAATAGGAAAAATTAATCATAATGTACTCATGTTCTGTTTGCGTCCTTTAAAAATGTACTGCATGTTTTCTCCCCCAGTATTGCACAAAACATTTAATATATTCAAAGTGGGGGGCCATGAACTCACCTTGAACAATAGTATCCGAGAATAGTCAAAGTATCCAATTCAGAATGCACATGAAAAGTCAAATACCTATGTAAATGAATAGGTATCAATCTATGAATATAAAAAGTTCAAATGCTATTGATCATATTGTTCATTTGTACGTTCATACACACTTTATATTTATCACACGTGTATTTTCCAAATAAACGTTCTCTCTTTAGCATCGTATGTTTATTATTATATAAACGTTCGTTCATTATCATCATATGTTTATTATTAAATAAACGTTCGTTCTTTCCCTCGGGAATAATATATGTTCATGTATTTCTTTAGTCAAAAGTTCGGTAATTTAATTATTTAACATTAAATTAATAATAAATTATTCTAAAGTTCAAATTAAATATTATTTATTTAAAATAAATATTTTACGATTTGCACCACTCAAGTATCTTTGTTGTCAATTGTAGTCCTTGTAGATTTAATTACGTTTTGATCCTTGCACTTGTTCATAATGTAAATCATACCCTAGAGTTCCTATTCGTACATAAATAATCCCTAGGGTTAAGTTTCTAGGGTTTATACTTTTATTCCATGCCTTTATTATAATTCGACACCCTAGTTTTATAGGGTTTGCATATTTAGGCCCTCGTTAAAAGTTAAACTGTCACATAAGTTTAGGACTAGTCACTTATTGTCCATGTATTTCAAGTATTTTATGAAATTGTACATGGTGAACACTGATTTTTGATGAAATTGTACATAGTGAACACTTATAGTCTCAAATTTGGTCATGATAATATTTAAAGGGTAAATTAAGACGTAGTATCTTCTTTTTGGGACAAGTCATATTTTTAGTACACGTTTCCCAAGGGTTGCGCATACATTAGAAGGTTTGTGCTACTAGGGTACCAGTTTTGATTTCCATTTTAGAGATAGTGAAATAACCTCATAGGCTATAGTTTTTAGCCACGCTACATCTTATGGTGTAAACTAAGTGATGGTATTCAGGTTTCGTGTCCATGATATTTCTGAGGGTGTGTTTCATAAGGTGGTGCATTATATCAGAAGGTACAGATGTTTGTTTGAAAAAAAGGTCTAAATATTACCACGGCTTCTAGTTTTTGAACATGTTGTCAATATATCTATAACATGAAGTTTAGTAGATTTATTTATATTCATGACTCGTTGGTTCATTGAGTTTACCATGAAGAGGGCACAACATCAGTAGGTTGTCTAACTTCTAAAACATGTTCTTGGCAGATTTGAGGTTATCATTTGAATGACGTAGAAATCGATTTGAAGCCTGATATTTTGTGATTTTATAGTATGTTGGGTGTATATTAACATATCAAATATTTAGCCTAGGTTGTTTAAGAGAAGTCAGAAGTTATAGAGGCGCAAAGGTGACCCGAGACACTCGATCTATGATTTTATATACAAACAATAAATGTGTTTTCGCATGATTTGAGTTAAGAAACCTTTAGGATCAGATGCTAGGTGTTCTAGGGGCTATAATAAGTGTGTACTGAACAAGGTTAGGACTTACGAGAACGTACCATGAGATAACGTGGGTTAAACAAGTGAAAATGAACCTAATATCCTTTATGCTACAACACCATGCAAGAGAGAGATGGATAGTTTTAAGGTGTGTGTTTCTGTTTCGATTGTGAATCAGAAGTGACAAAACGCTTTAGCTTTTGATAGTATAATGAAATTGGGACTAAGATTTATCTAGAAATGTGGCTGGTGTTGAAGTAGACATGATTTTCACTTGTCCTTGAAGGAAATGTAAACGAATTGAAATAAAACAGAATTTGTCAATGTGTGCATTCGTGAAGTTGACATCTAACCCTCTGTTAGGTAAGTATGAATACACATGCTATGTTTATATAAGATAGAAAAGGTGATGAGTAGAACTTAAGGGCTGAGTTAGGTTATGAATGTGGTTGTGGTACAAGCCATGACATTTACTTGTCCTCCATGGAGATGATGATGTAAAGGATTGCAAAGATTTTGGTGAAACGTAAGGTTGATATGAAGATTCGCACAAGACATAGACAAAGAAATGAAATAATATGTAGTTTCTGTTTTACATAAGAATGAAATAATAGTTTTATTAGGTTATTAGCGAGTATTATTGAAGCCTGATATTTTAAAATTTATGATCTACAAAGATTAGACGTAAAATACGAAAAATAAACGCCTAATATATAATTAAAATTACAGTCTTCGGAATAGGTTAATAATTAAATTTTAGCTGTGATGTATGTCTAATGATGGTTTTAGATAGATCTTCGTTAAATAAATGATGTATGACGTAAGCAAAAAATGATCAAAAATCCAAAATGTCACATTTTGTACCCGTTATGAAAGCTTTGTCCTCAAAGCTTGAGATGAAGTCACTTGTCCAGTGAACAAGTGAGGACACTTTTTCTTGAACGAGTCTTCTTATTCCCACGTAAACTCAGGTTAAACTTATAGGTGATATACGTAAATTCGTTTAAAATTTAGTTATTGATTAAATTTCTCATACAAGTTTGTTTTAATGCGAAGTAGACTTCAACTGGATTATTCTTGATTTAATTAAAAATTATTGAAACAATAAATTAAATAATCATTTTTTCAAATCACTCAAGTAAAAATTTATTTTGTATCGCGTTAGTTCTCAGATTTGCGCAGTCTTTTACAATTACAAACTAAACTATTGTTTTCAATTAACTTTGATATAGCCCAAAAATAAATTTTGATTAATAAATAATATAGTTTATGTATCCGTTTTATTTTGAGTTTCGTTCTAGAAACTCGATCATTGTTACGAGGTTGAGAAACGTCAAGAAGGTTGGAACACAATCGGTAAAGCTGGAATGTATCTGAAAGTTTGATAGGTCAATCTAACAAAGCGATAACGGTTTATAGAAAAAATAAGGGACAATTAGAAGAGAATGAATTTAGTAAGTCATCAACTATGAAAGTCATACAGGGTTCACTACAGCCAACGCGTTAAGCTTACGTTGATTAGTATTCATTTGGAATAATTCTACAACAATTCACGAGTCGCATAAAGTTCAATAATGTATCGTCAAATGTGATAATGGTAACGATAAAAGGACTGAATAAGGATAAAATATTTCAGATGAACCGCGAGTCAAAAGGGGCATGCTCCATAGCTGGATTAATAAATTAAAATCAATAATGAGTCACGTCTAAGGCACTTAAGCCCACTTGTTTATAAATTCTTATTTACATCAAAAAGCGTCCTAATCTATGATAATAAAATTTTATAAGTTCATGGTTCAGTGACCTATGATATATTTATTCAAACGAAAAAACGTCCTAATTCGTTTCAATAAAGATTTTATAGCCCATCCTACTTAAATATTCTCAATAAGGCTTACCATAAAATAAAATATCTAAGAACATAGATATTACCAAGAGAGTTTACAGCCCGTTTATTTATAGATTTTGTATTCAGATGTCCCATACCATCTTAATACGAAACCATAAGTAAGCTTTTGGTCTGGTGGCTTAGGATTTCACATTTAAACGTCCCATACCATCTAAATATGAAATCGTAACAAACTAGTGGTCAGAAGACTTATGTTCCATATTTAACCATCCCATTCCATTTAAATATGGAGTCATAAGTACCCTGATTTTGAGTCCCACCGCACCATTTAGACAGGTAAACTATCCAAATAATATCACATTAAATTATCAAAAGTAAAGCGTATGAGTCGTCAATATCTCAAATTAAAAATAGAATAAAATAATTAATATAATATGTTATAATCGATATATAATATACGTGAAAATACGTATTAAACAAGGAACTCGTATATAATATAATATGCTTGATGAGACTGTATTTATACATAGTCTCATCGTCCAAATCGGGCATAAAACGCTTAAAATATCATCAAAATACCCCAATGTATGCCTGTGTTTGTTCATTGTGTATTTTAGGTACGGATATCGTGAATTCACCAAAAGATTACAAGAATCAAGCAAAAACGAACACGGGAAACGAAGCCGCACAAAGAACCGGACCCGAATCATGATTTTCCTATCAAGTCCTTGAAGTTTGGAGATTTGGCAACTTTGGTCCCTCTACTTTGGAAGACTTGTCATATTATACCCTTTTGAACACTCAAATTACACATTGGGTCCCTAATATTTCAAGTATATACTCATTTGGCCCTTGAAGAATGCAATTTATGCATAAAAAGCCCTTTAAACAAAGTTTGGAAATGCATGTGCCAAAAGTGACAAGTTGCTGAAAGATTTTACAAAGGGAAAAAGTTAATTGAGCTGTTTTCTACAAATGAAGAAATGAAGATAGATGGGGGACCAAAAGGGGGCAGACACACAACTTAACCCAGCCAACCAGGTCTTGCCACATCACCACCCTAACCAATCAACTCTCACCACTTCATCACCCTCCCACGTCGGATTACCACTAGCAGGTTTTAAAAAATATTTAACTTTGTTTTAAACTTGTTAAATATTATTAAACCTAGCGCCAAACAGGTACTATTCATTCATCATCCCCCTAATTACCCCTAAATCCATCCCAAGAACCCTAATCCTAATCACCTAAAACCAAAGGGGTTTTCCCCCTTATTATCCAGATAGCTAATTAACCTTACACTAAATCAATCCCACTCACCAACCTTGCAACCCGTGACCTCCAGTAGGCCCCCCCGTCCTCCCCTGCTTCAACAAAAATAGCAAAATAGGAATCCTGCCAGCAAATCAACAGCTCTCACTCACTCCTTGCTCCCAAAGTATTTTATCAACGACCAAGATTGTTTCATCCAACTGGCATCACATGATACCTGCTCAGGATCACAAGATGGCAGTTTTGACCAATTTTCAAAATCTGATTGACCAAGGGCATGAATGGAATTTTATTTACTAGGGTTTCAGAATTGTTTTAAGTTCTAGATTATTCATTTAGTACTATATAAGGAGCACCAGCATGTTGGTTTGCCCTTGTTCCAGTCCTTGTACAATTTTCTTTAAAGTAATGAAAATGAAAAAAATGAAGTTGTGCAATCTCTGAGTTCCCTTATCTGTTTTTCTTAGTGTAAACTTTATTTTTTAACTTGCAAAAATTAGTGTAAAAAGTTTTAGTTTTTCAGAAATTCTTAAATAGGTTTTAAAAATTTTTTAGATATCCAACTATCCAGGGAAGTGAAAGTGGAACTGAGTGTTTGGTTTTCTGAAATTTTTGTTTAAAAACGTTTTCAAAAGATTTTCTAGATCAGTTTAACAAGGTTCTTCCATTAAAATCAGTTTTCTAAGATTTTCTCAAAATCTTTTATTTTTCTTACTGCTTACTGTAGCAAAAGCTATCACAAGCCTGACAAGCTTGTGATAGGCTTCTACTACTTGAAGTCTTTTTCTTGTTTGGTGGTGTATGTGCAGGTATCAACAAGAGGAAATCAAGCAATCATCATTCCATTTCCATTTTTCATTTTTTTATATAGAAGACATATTACACCCTGGTTCTGTTGTTGAACCTCAACAGGGTTCTTGCAATTCTCCATAAGCTCCTTAAAAGCTCAGAACACCAACCTTTGGAAGGCATTCAGCTTGTAAGTGGCTTTGAACCCCTTTGGTTTATTTTTCTGAGTTTGATGTGATGCTTATGTGTTTGTTGTGAAATCTATTTGAATGAGCATTTAAGTGTTTATCCATGCTAGTTTAGGATCTTTATGCATGATTTGGTAGTTAGGAATTAGGTTTGAGCTGTTTAGATCACTTTTACTTTGTTAATTTTTGATTTCAGATATTAAGGGTGTGTTTGGGACTAGGGTTTAAGGTAAGACTTGTGACAATTCTTGGCTAAAATCAGACTTAAATAGACTCCTTTGGTTAATGATAGTTAAAATCAGTAATTTGCTTTAGGTTTTGTAGGATAAAATTATATTTGCATGCTCAATTTGGGTGATATTAGCTAAAAATCAGCAATCACACTTTTCTGCCTATTTTAGTGAAAATTTTACTTGAAATATTTGAGCATTGTTAGGGAAGGTGTTTAGATAGGATTGTGTTTAGTCCTTGTGTGATTTGGAGCTAAATTGAGCAAAGTTTTGTGAGCCAAAACTCACCAAACTGCCAAGTGCATCAGCAAACAAACACCCACAGACCTATAGCTTTTACAGTCACTTAATTGGCCCTTGTGTTGTGATTTTTGTGTTGTTACTTGTTTATTTTCTTGTGTTATTGACTCCCCACAACCCAACTGGTTGTGGGGGTGCCCAATTGTCCAAGCAAAATCATCTAACAAGCAGGGTCAATAACCCATCAGACCCATTTTTTTTATGCTACCAGTGGGAACCAAGTTCCCACTGCTAGTGTAACTGTTCCCCCTGCTTAGCTAAAAAACAAAAACACCTAAGTGTCATTGTCAGTTTCTTTCATTTTTTGTATTTTGTGACCTTAAATAGGAATTAGGGTTTAAAACTTTTTGCATTATTTTTCTCTTTTAATTTCTGATTTTTCAGTTTATTTAATTTTTAAGTTACTGTTCATTTTATAATTTTTTAGATTAAATTGCTATTTTTAATTAAGTTTTTACTATTCTGTTTTGTCATTTAGTGTAGAAAATTATTATTTTTCACTTTTAAAATTTTTCCTAGGCTTAGAATTATATTTTAGGATTTTTGGTTTTAAAAATTAGTCACTGTTCACTTTTTAATTATTTTTTATAATTAATTTAAGTTAATTAGGGTTTAATTATTAATCTGTTTTGTATTTTAGTGAAAATTTTTACATTTTTCAAACTTTTTCAATTTTCTACTGTTCATTAGGGTAATTTAGGATTTTTAAAATTGTTAAATTAATTTTGTCATTATTTTATTATTTTTTATGATTATTTTAATTTAAAAATAGTTTTTAGTGACTTAAAAATAAAAAAATAGTTTTGAAAATTTAGGAAAAATAGTTTTTAGTCTTTAAATAATATAAGTGACTTATTAGTTCAATTAAATAATATTTTGGGCATTTTGTTAATTATATTTAATTTTTGGGCTTTAATTTGCATTAAAAATTGAATATTAAATTAATAAAAGGTTTTAAAATATATTTGTTGGATTTTTATTCTTATTTGTATTATTTTAGACTTAGTTTAATCTTTTAATTAATTTTTAGGTTTAATTTTTAATTTCGTCACGTTTTACGTATTTACGTTCGCGTTTTACGTCAATGTCGTAGTTTAAATCGTAGTCGTAGCTCGTCTTTAATTTTTTCTCTTCTCAACCAAAAACGTCACTAATCCAAACATTGTTATTTTATATATTGGCACATTAATACACACACCTCCTTCGAGAACGAACTTGGAATTTATTCGTCTTCACGGTTTTCCTAAATCGTGTCGATTAATACTTACCACATTTATACTCGTCTTTCCTAAGACTTGTATATCACTAAAAACTACTATATCATTTTGGCGCCGCTACCGGGGAGGTGTTTAGTGTGCCATTATTATTAGTATCGTGTTTGTGTGAGTAGTGCGTTTTTGCTTTTCATTTTTTTGAAAAGCGTGAATATCGTACATACTCATTTTTGTTATTTTTCCTTATTATAGTATAATATCCAAATAAATCGTGTCTAATTTTCCTAAATTAAACACACAACAATCTTTAATATATTGTAGATATATTGGTTTTCGTTTTTATTGTGAATATATTATTACTATATTGTATTTACGTAAGTACAATAAATATACAAGTACTCCAAAAGCGTGAAAACGCAACCTTGATTCGGGATTTCATCACTCGATCATTGTATTCGAATCCAAAGCAAAAGTTTAAAGGAAAAATAGATAAATACTTTCGTGAGGCTTAATTTCAATTAACACAAACTATAAGTTGGGTATAAGGCGGTTGTATTTCACGACCTAAAGGAAAAAGGCTCTTAAGTGCTTCGGGCCGCCTCGTTTCCTCCGCTTGCTTGTGCGTGTTTTGAGAAAGAGGGCTAATCGAGGGTTTGCTGCCCAAGTATTATCTACGTATATTATATTTGCTTGTGTTTTCAAGATTAAACCCTCTTGAACGTTTTGGTGTTCCACCAACGTTCTAAAGTCATCGAGAACGTTCACTCCACGTGATCGTTTTCATTTCTCGAGGCTCCTTTAATCGAGAAAGTCGATTCGAGGGGAGATTTGTAGATTTGTGTCTACGTAATACATTCAAAAATCCAAAAAAATTTAAAAACCAATCAAAAACCAAAAAAATTGAAAAAATCGAAAAGCCGCAAAAAGAATCTTATTTGCTACCACCCATTCTACGCTTAGTGCATGCGCACTCGATCGAAGTATTATTCCAATTCTAGCGAAGCTTCGAATCGACGCAATCATAATCGAAGGAATCGACGACGTAGACGAGAATTAGAAACCGACGTTCCTAATATCGTTGTTGAAGAAACCGTAGAGGAGATGGCCGACAATCGTTCGATGATGGAATTGCTCCAAGCGCCCACCGAGGGTTATGGAGACGCGATCGTAATTCCCGCTATCGAGGTGGAGAATTTTGAGATTAAGAGCGGAATGCTTTCGTTGATTCAAGCTACAAAGTTTCGAGGTCGTGAAGCCGATAATCCTCACGACCATATTCGGAATTTTGATCGTCTTTTAGCCACGAGCAAGTTTAAGAATGTCGACACCGATGTCGTCAAACTTATGCTTTTTCCGTACTCGCTCGATGGTGCCGCCAAGGATAGGTACGAGAAAGAGCCACCTAATTCCATAGTTACGTGGAAGGATCTCGTTTACAAATTCGTTAATTATTTTTTCCCACCGTCTAAGACAACGTTTTTTAAAAATGAAATTACGAAATTTGAGCAAAAACCGAATGAATCTTTTAGAGACGCGTGGGATCGTTTTAAGGAATTGCTTAGGCAATGTCCTCACCATGGTTTTTCTGAGTTGCACCAAATCGATACGTTTTACAACGGTCTTAATTTTCACGAACAAGACTCGTTGAATTCCGCCGCCGGTGGAAACTTTTTGTGTAAAACTCCGAGAGAAGCATTGATAATTATCGAGAACCGATCCAAGGTTTACCAACTCCGCAACGCACCGAGTGTTGCCAATGTCGCCAATGTTAGTAGTTCTAATCGCGACATTGAGAGAGTTGATGCAAAAGTCGACAAGTTGACGAATGTGTTTACGTCTTTTCTCGCTGAGATGCAAAAGAAAGACGCTCCCGCTACGGTGAAAGCGGTTGAGGTTTCGTGTACGTTTTGTGGTGGACCTCATAATTATTACGAGTGTGCGGCTATGGATGGCCAAACGTCAAATGTGAGTGCGTTAAATGGAAACAACAATTTTCAAAATCAAAATAACGCCGGTCCATCACAACAAGGCAATTATAACCAAGGCAACAATTTTCAAAATCGAAACAATTTTCAAGGAAACAATCAACAAGGAAATTTTTCGAATCAAAATCAAGGAGGTTATAATCAAGGTCGTAATATAACTTGGCAAACTAGAGATAACAATCAGGGAAATAATTTTTCAAGTGGGAATCAAAACAATTTTCAAAGAAGTAATCAAAACCAAGGGAACTTTAATTCTAATCAAAATAGTTCGTCAAACGATTTTCAAAATTACATGAAAACGAATGAGGCTAATATGAGACGATTAGAGGGAGAAATTGGTACTTTGAAAAACGACTTTACAAATACTTTGAAATTGCAAAACACGAAGATTGAGCAAGGGCAAATTGATATTAAAAAGATGTTTTCGGCCATTATGAACAAAGCCTCGGGTTCGTCATCGAGTTCGTTACCTAGTGACACCGTTGCAAATCCGAAGGAACAATGTAAAGCCGCCTCGTCTCGTGAGAAAGGTCGTGTGATTACCCCTAACCTTGAAGGATTCCGTGTTGTTTATCCCTCTCAACCCTCGACTTCTAAGACGTCTTCTTGTTCTAAAGTCGATGGGGTGAACGTGGCGACCAAGGAAAAGAGTGCACACCCTCGTGTACCTCAAATTCCATCCACGGTTCAAAAAGAGAGTTTTGTCGACCTTACCAAAGTAACCCTTGAAGGAACTTGTGCTTCGATCCTTCTTAAAAAACCCAAAAGGCGTATGCCGAGAAAGGAAAAGGATCCGGGCCAATTTCTACTACCTTGTGATTTTTCCGAGATTGAGGGATGTTTAGCCCTAGCCGATTTAGGTGCTAACATCAATCTTATGCCTCATTCTCTTTGGAAATTGATGAGATTGCCTTCGCTTACCCCCACGAACATGACAATCGAGCTTGCGAATTGTACGCCACTTATACCAATTGGAATAGCCGAGGATGTCTATGTTAGGATTGGAAAGTTTGTTTTTCCCGCGGATTTCGTTATATCCGATTACGAGTGTGACCCTAAATGTCCCATTATTTTAGGACGACCATTCTTATCGACGGCTCGAACCGTAATCGACGTTCACGAGGGGAGACTTACTATGAGATATGGGGATGAGAAAATAGACTTTTTCGCTAGAAAATCCCAAGGATTTAATGAGAATGAAAAAACCGAGGTTTCAAAACCTAATGATTCAAATTCTAATGATTTCAAAATGTTTACTTTAGCGGAAAGAATGAAGCTTGATGCATGTTTTGAAAGAATTAAGAAAAACGGTTTTAAAGATGATGATTTTGATAAAGAATACGTGTACCTAATTCAAAAGGGTATGTGTAAATTTATGGATAAAAACTCACTTTGGGATGTTTTTAGCGAAACAAGTGAACCACCAATTCCGAAGGGTGACGTTAATGCTATCACGACTATGACCAAAATGGGTTCGTCTTCACCACCTTCGAAGGACCACGTCTTTGAGGCTTCAACTTCTAACTCCACCGAAGTGCCTCCTTTGCCTAGCCCAACACCCGTTGAGGCTAAAGGGTTTATCGACATCGATCCTCTCGTCTTAGAAAAGTCACCTAAGCATAGTCATTTGACTTGTAAGTCCATGGTTGTGAGTGCTCACATCGACTCTTTCTTTGACGATGACGATGGCGATTTTGCCGAGCTTGATCACGTACTTCGAAATCCACATGCTATTTTTGATTCTCCTAAGAAGAAACATGTGAAGTACGATGATTACGAGTTTGATCCCGAGATTGAGGAAATCATTGAACGAGAGCTAGCTCTTATGCCTTCACTTCCACCTACGAGTGAGGTCGACCTTTCCAAAATCGAGGATGAACTTGATGAGTTGGAACGTCTTATTTTCGATGACGAACCAACTCATGTGACCACTAAGAATCCCATTCTCGAGGAGCTACCTAATCAACACTCCTCATTTGAGAATGACGTTTACCACATTCGTGAGGATCTAACTTATCAACGATCCCCACAAAAGAATGATGGTTTCGTGCTTGATCGTGATCTTTTCGAGAGAGTTTCTAAGATACTCAAGGAGGGGAATGACAAACCATGGTTTGACAAGCCTATCTTTGATGAAGAAATCGATGAGATCGACGTTCATGAGGATGACGAGTATGTAGACCCCGAGGGGGCGGTGTTCTTCATTGACAAACGTTTTGAGAACTTATATAATCCGCCACCCCCTCCCGCCAAAGACTTAAATGTGAGGATTTTTAGCGCAACTAATTTTGAATTTGACACGCCAAATATTTTCGACATTATTCAATCGGGTTTTCATAGAGAGTTTTTAAACGATGAAAAACGAAAGGATTTTAAAAATGTTTTAAAAGAATTTTCTACAAGTTTAACTCCGTCATCACATCGTTTTATGAGTGCTACCACCTCGTCTACTCCTTTTGACGACGGTTGGTGTGGTTTTAGTGTGGGGGAAGCCCCAAATGTTCCCCCCCATTTTACCACCGAGGACGAGATTTACGATCCCAGAATTGCTCGTAAAGGGAAATCTCGGTCTTCCACCGATGCAATAAATGGAAAATCTTTTCGTTTGCTTGGTGTGAGTCTACCTCGAGTAGCTCATATGTTTGACTTACCCATTGCCCCACCTTTCTACTTCTTATCTCTTTTCTTCTGCCCCATTGGGGTTTGTGTTGGAGTAGCGTTGTTTCGTCTTTCATCCGAAAAAGAAGACGCTATCTTTGACCCCGGTATTCGTGCATCGGGTTTTTAAAGTGCTCCATGTACTTTTGGGCCTTGTTTATCATGTAAGCCCCATCAAAAAAGACCAAACCAAGATTATCCCTAAATGATGACATTTATGGGGATTCGAGTCGAGCTTTTGACTCGGTTATCAAAAACAAGGTGCCTCGTGGGGGATTCTCATGCTTATCCTTGTACATATTATTGCTTTCTTAGTTTAATGTAACGAGGGGACTTGTGCTCTTCCAACCTTTGTTTCGTAGTTGTTTGTGATTGTGATTCATTAGGTTCATCGTCATCATTGAAGCCTCTCGTGTTCGTTTTACGGATCACTCGAGGTTCGATCGTTGCCTTTGGAGATTCCGATATCCGATGATATCCTTTTATGTTCTAACGTTTATCTTATTAGCATAATTCATAAACGGCTTTTAGGTTATTCGTTTTACCCTTTCCATGCTCGAGATTAAGCATTCGACTTCGTCTCTAGTATGGGGGTGTTTACACCCCTAGACTCGAAACATTGAGGACAATGTTTAGTTTTAGTATGGGGGGGTGAGTAGATACTTCACCTTGCTTACGTCAACACGCAATCCAATATTTATCTTTTTGCTATTGTTTTGTTGCAAAATAAGGCTAAAAATGGCCAAATTTTAAAATTTTTCTTGCTTTTCATAAGTGTTTAAGACACGAATGTAGGTTTTCCGATGGTGAGAACGAGAGTAATTTTTGACTCGACCGTACGTGTTGAGCACTTAGCTTCGATTCCTTAACTTTTTAGGCTAAGTCTCTTAAATGAGGACGAGAAATGATAGAGTTATTTATAAGTCTCGTAATCGTCACGATCTTATGTGTAGTAATTATTAGCTTATTCTCCCAACGCTTTTGCATAATAAATTGTTAATAAATATTGATTTGGCGGTTTAGTCACTATTGTTGGGTTTCTAATTTGTTTTGGTAGCTTCCATGTAATTAAATTGGGAAAACATTAAGGTATCGCCAGCGTCACGGTTTTGAAGTATTGGCACCCGAATAATCGAAAGCTTCACCTAATAATAAGATTTCAAGTGCTCACCTAAATTAAGAAAAAATTTGAAGCTCACAAGGCCGAAAAATCTATGCGCAAATTGAAAGTGAATCAAGCCTTGATCTTCGAAGCTTTAAAGATCCAAAAATCGCTTTAGCGTGAGGATATACGTCTTTGGCTAATAAAACCACCGATGAGGCGGATAATAAAAGGCAAGGCAAGACCGAAGTCATAATAAAAGCTTCATGGCGAAGTTGAATAAAAGATGGAGGTAAACCAAAGATAATAAGGCCCTTCCGTTAGGGGGCGTATAAAAGTCTTGGTAATAAGTCTCATGTTCAAAAGCGTTATAAAACCGTGTTTATCGATCCTTCTTGTTGACTTAATTTTTTGACATCGTTGTCTATTGGGATGAATTATTGATTTAATGATTTTGGTTACACCGTTAAGTTTCTATTTTTAGACTTAATCTCTATTCACGCATAAGTCAATGATGTATCCTCGTGATCATTAAGACAAAATAAAATATAAGAGATACCAAGTACGAATAAGGGAGTTTAGGTTCGTAATTAACACTCATGAGAAGTGATCGTGTTGCTAACTTATAATAACAATGATCTCGTTACACGCTTAGCATGGAATTGGGTGAAAATCGAGGACGACGAAATTATTTCTAACGAAGCATTCACGTGTTCTTGTTCTATGATCCTAAAAGTCACGTTCTCGTGATGAAAACAATACACTATGTCTAAAACGCATGTAGTAGTTTATTTAAATTTATGTCTTCAATAAAAGTCATCATAAAATGAATTTTGGAAGTGCTATGATACTTAATTCTAGCATTGCGTGGGGACACGGCAATGGTTTAGTATGGGGGAGTGATGAGACTGTATTTATACATAGTCTCATCGTCCAAATCGGGCTTAAAACGCTTAAAATATCATCAAAATACCCCAATGTATGCCTGTGTTTGTTCATTGTGTATTTTAGGTACGGATATCGTGAATTCACCAAAAGATTACAAGAATCAAGCAAAAACGAACACGGGAAACGAAGCCGCACAAAGAACCGGACCCGAATCATGATTTTCCTATCAAGTCCTTGAAGTTTGGAGATTTGGCAACTTTGGTCCCTTTACTTTGGAAGACTTGTCATATTATACCCTTGTGAACACTCAAATTACACATTGGGTCCCTAATATTTCAAGTATATACTCATTTGGCCCTTGAAGAATGCAATTTATGCATAAAAAGCCCTTTAAACAAAGTTTGGAAATGCATGTGCCAAAAGTGACAAGTTGCTGAAAGATTTTACAAAGGGAAAAAGTTAATTGAGTTGTTTTCTACAAATGAAGAAATGAAGATAGATGGGGGACTAAAAGGGGACAGACACACAACTTAACCCAGCCAACCAGGTCTTGTCACATCACCACCCCAACCAATCAGCTCTCACCACTTCATCACCCTCCCACGTCGGATTACCACTAGCAGGTTTTAACAAATATTTAACTTTGTTTTAAACTTGTTAAATATTATTAAACCTGGCGCCAAACAGGTACTATTCATTCATCATCCCCCTAATTACCCCTAAATCCATCCCAAGAACCCTAATCCTAATCACCTAAAACCAAAGGGGTTTTCCCCCTTATTATCCAGATAGCTAATTAACCTTACACTAAATCAATCCCACTCACCAACCTTGCAACTCGTGACCTCCAGTAGGCCCCCCCGTCCTCCCCTGCTTCAACAAAAATAGCAAAATAGGAATCCTGCCAGCAAATCAACAGCTCTCACTCACTCCTTGCTCCCAAAGTATTTTATCAACGACCAAGATTGTTTCATCCAACTGGCATCACATGGAACCTGCTCAGGATCACAAGATGGCAGTTTTGACCAATTTTCAAAATCTGATTGACCAAGGGCATGAATGGAATTTTATTTTCTAGGGTTTCAGAATTGTTTTAAGTTCTAGATTATTCATTTAGTACTATATAAGGAGCACCAACAGGTTGGTTTGCCCTTGTTCCAGTCCTTGTACAATTTTCTTTAAAGTAATGAAAATGAAAAAAATGAAGTTGTGCAATCTCTGAGTTCCCTTATCTGTTTTTCTTAGTGTAAACTTTATTTTTTAACTTGCAAAAATTAGTGTAAAAAGTTTCAGTTTTTTAGAAATTCTTAAATAGGTTTTAAATTTTTTTTAGATATCCAACTATCCAGGGAAGTGAAAGTGGAACTGGGTGTTTGGTTTTCTGAAATTTTAATCTTGTTTAAAAACGTTTTCAAAAGATTTTCTAGATCAGTTTAACAAGGTTCTTCCATTAAAATCAGTTTTCTAAGATTTTCTCAAAATCTTTTATTTTTCTTACTGCTTACTGTAGCAAAAGCTATCACAAGCCTGACAAGCTTGTGATAGGCTTCTACTACTTGAAGTCTTTTTCTTGTTTGGTGGTGTATGTGCAGGTATCAACAAGAGGAAATCAAGCAATCATCATTCCATTTCCATTTTTCATTTTTTATATAGAAGACATATTTCACCCTGGTTCTATTGTTGAACCTCAGCAGGGTTCTTGCAATTCTCCATAAGCTCCTTAAAAGCTCAGAACACCAACCTTTGGAAGGCATTCAGCTTGTAAGTGGCTTTGAACCCCTTTGGTTTATTTTTCTGAGTTTGATGTGATGCTTATGTGTTTGTTGTGAAATCTATTTGAATGAGCATTTAAGTGTTTATCCATGCTAGTTTAGGATCTTTATGCATGATTTGGTAGTTAGGAATTAGGTTTGAGCTGTTTAGATCACTTTTACTTTGTTAATTTTTTTATTTCAGATATTAAGGGTGTGTTTGGGACTAGGGTTTAAGGTAAGACTTGTGACAATTCTTGGCTAAAATCAGACTTAAACAGACTCCTTTGGTTAATGATAGTTAAAATCAGTAATTTGCTTTAGGTTTTGTAGGATAAAATTATATTTGCATGCTCAATTTGGGTGATATTAGCTAAAAATCAGCAATCACACTTTTCTACCTATTTTAGTGAAAATTTTACTTGAAATCTTTGAGCATTGTTAGGGAAGGTGTTTAGATAGGATTGTGTTTAGTCCTTGTGTGATTTGGAGCTAAATTGAGCAAAGTTTGGTGAGCCAAAACTCACCAAACTACCAAGTGCATCAGCAAACAAACACCCACAGACCTATAGCTTTTACAGTCACTTAATTGGCCCTTGTGTTGTGATTTTTGTGCTGTTACTTGTTTATTTTCTTGTGTTATTGACTCCCCACAACCCAACTGGTTGTGGGGGTGCCCAATTGTCCAAGCAAAATCATCTAACAAGCATGTTCTGGGTCAATAACCCATCAGACCCGTTTTTTTATGCTACCAGTGGGAACCAAGTTCCCACTGCTAGTGTAACTGTTCCCCCTGCTTAGCTAAAAAACAAAAACAGCTAATTGTCATTGTCAGTTTCTTTCATTTTTTGTCTTTTGTGACCTTAAATAGGAATTAGGGTTTAAAACTTTTTGCATTATTTTTCTCTTTTAATTTCTGATTTTTCAGTTTATTTAATTTTTAAGTTACTGTTCATTTTATAATTTTTAGATTAAATTGCTATTTTTAATTAACTTTTTACTATTCTGTTTTGTCATTTAGTGTAGAAAATTATTATTTTTCACTTTTAAAATTTTTCCTAGGCTTAGAATTATATTTTAGGATTTTTGGTTTTAAAAATTAGTCACTGTTCACTTTTTAATTATTTTTTATAATTAATTTAAGTTAATTAGGGTTTAATTATTAATCTGTTTTGTCTTTTAGTGAAAATTTTTACATTTTTCAAACTTTTTCAATTTTCTACTGTTCATTAGGGTAATTTAGGATTTTTAAAATTGTTAAATTAATTTTGTCATTATTTTATTATTTTTATGATTATTTTAATTTAAAAATAGTTTTTAGTGATTTAAAAATAAAAAAATAGTTTTGAAAATTTAGGAAAAATAGTTTTTAGTCTTTAAATAATATAAGTGACTTATTAGTTCAATTAAATAATATTTTGGGCATTTTGTTAATTATATTTAATTTTTGGGCTTTAATTAGCATTAAAAATTGAATATTAAATTAATAAAAGGTTTTAAAATATATTTGTTGGATTTTTATTCTTATTTATATTATTTTAGACTTAGTTTAATCTTTTAATTAATTTTTAGGTTTAATTTTTAATTTCGTCACGTTTTACGTATTTACGTTCGCGTTTTACGTCAACGTCGTAGTTTAAATCGTAGTCGTAGCTCGTCTTTAATTTTTTCTCTTCTCAACCAAAAACGTCACTAATCCAAACATTGTTATTTTATATATTGGCACATTAATACACACACCTCCTTCGATAACGAATTTGGAATTTATTTGTCTTCACGGTTTTCCTAAATCGTGTCGATTAATACTTACCACATTTATACTCGTCTTTCCTAAGACTTGTATATCACTAAAAACTACTATATCAATGCTATAATAGTTATCAAATAGGTAAAAGGACCATCAGTGTATAAGCTTAAACAGGTACAACGAGCAGTCATGCAACAACAGTTCAAGGAATCACAAATATGGAAAACGAGGTTTTATAAAATATCATATCATTGTTCGGGCTATGATACTTCAAAAGCCATTCTATAAAAATTTGAGGGGCGATGGCACTTTAAATCGTAAACCCAACCACTCAGTCAAAACGTAGCGAGATGGAACATCTTTAGTACAAAGCTCCCTACTAACATGACATGTTCATATTCCAAATAAGGTTTTATTAAATATTTGAAGTATTTTAAAAGTTACATAAAGATATTTACACTTTAGATCTTTTAGTCCCTATTTTCACAGATAGCATCAGATGAAACAATTATAATATGTAACACACATATTGGATTAGTGTCTAGTAGTATCACGAATTATAAATGCAAAGGATTGCAAATGTGCATTTAAATCATGTAGTTATGCATGCTCTATATGCTACATGTTCACTATGTACGTCCCAAAAACCCTAGTTTTTGAAATTTTAATCTGGTTATAGTCGAGTTAATAATTTTTTTTATTTTTGATATGGTTCTCTATAACCATTGCTCTGATACCAATCTGTAACACTCCTAAATTAGACATGCAATTGAATGAACTTGGGTGTCACGTAGTGGATCACAAAAAAATGAAATATAAAACATAAATTATAATTATCTGATTTTTAAACAAAAGGTTACAATTATTATTCCCCAATTATTATTATGCTCCAAAATGATACTCAATCCATGCACACAGAATCCTGCTTAATTACCTGAGAAAAACATGCTTAAAACGGTTAACATAAAGTTGGTGAATTCATAGGTTTGATAAAATAAAGTTCAGGACCGCAAAATGTCTCACATAGTAATGCAGAAATCAAATACTATAAACCAATTACATTTCCCTATTGCATGTAAACTGAAGCTAGACGATCATAGGTGTCTACAATAAATTGGGACCACCCAATGTACACCCAAAAATATCCGACATGGTATACATTTGTTGTCCTGGCCTAGGTAAAATGAGCCTACTCACCCAAACGGGGATTGTTAGTTCCAAATATATCTGATTATAACATTCGCGCTATCCCACAATTAACAGTTTATAATCCACGGGTCATGGTGCATCTAACAATAGGCAAAATGTAATCATAATGTACTCATGTTCTGTTTGCGTCCTTTAAAAATGTACTGCATGTTTTCTCCCCAATATTGAACAAAACATTTTAAATATTCAAAGTGTGGGGCGATGAACTCACCTTGACCAGTAGTATCCGATAATAGTCAAAGTATCCAATTCAGAATGCACACGATACGTCAAATACCTAAGTAAATGAATAGGTCTTAGTCGATGAATATTAAAATTTCTAATGCTCTTGATCATATTGTTCGTTCGTATGTTCATACACACTTTATATATATAACACGTGTATATTCAAAATAAACGTTCGTTCTTTATCATCATATGTTTATTATTAAATAAACATTCGTTCATTCTCATCATATGTTTATTATTAAATAAACGTTCGTTCTTTCCCTCGGGAATAAAATATGTTCACATATTTAATGTATCAAAATTTCGGTAATTTAATTACTTAACATTAAACTTAATGGTAAATAATTCTAAAGTTCGAATAAAATATGATTTAACTAAAATAAACATTTTATGATTTGCACCCCTCAAGTATCTTCGTTGACAAATTTAGTTGTGACAATCCGTCAATTTATGGTCGTTATTTTATTCTCAAGTATTATTTATAATCATTATTTTATTGTTAGATTATGAACTCACTCATTTTGGGAGGAAAATGTGATTTACGTCTTAAATTAGCATCGTCTATGTTTAAACCGGAGAGCTCTACATTACGTGTTTACGTTTACATACTCCGTGTTTGTGACAGTCCGACATTTCAAGTAGCAAATTTATTCTCGTATATTATTTTGAAATTTTAGTTTGTGTTTGTTCATAAACTCACAAATTTACAAGAAGAAATTAGGACTTACGTTCATAATTTAGCGTCTTTTACGATTAAAGCGGAAACCCTAGGTTTTCGTATTTACGCTTTTGAACTCCGTTTTTGATGAGACAATTTTTATTAGAATCGTTTTGTGCCGTAGTTTCATAATTTATAAAAACGTTTTTCATAAGTCGACCCGCGGGCACGTAAATCGAGGAAACTAGAATCGAGGAGTACCCGTAAATTAGTGGAGATGAGACAAGTGGGACACTTGTCCCACCCCCACTATGGGCGGACAAAACAAGCTTAAACCACCCCTTGGTGGCAAAATTTTACAAGCCTTAGGACACTTGTCCATGAACTTGCAAACCACTAGCAAAAACCATCTAACCCTTTCCCACTTTCTCACAATACATGCAAACTAGAAAGTTTTTCTCCCACTCTCTCCCTCTTGCCTCTCTTTCCGTCCAAACACCCTCACATAATAATCATCATCATCAAAAATTAACCATAAACTTTATCTAAAATCCACATATGTTGATCACAACTTGAAGAGATGAAGATTGGAGGTGATTTTAACAAGTGAAAAGGAGTTTTCATGGAGGTTTAGGGCTGATATTTCAAGAAGTATTCATACACTTGGTGGTCTCAAAAAGTGATCTTGCTAAGTCCATAAGATTTGGTGAAAAACCAAGTCTTGTTCATCATAAACCTCATCTTTCCATCATATTGATTGGTATATAAATCATTGTTCTTTCTATCATCCTATTAGTTTTGTAAATGTATTCATCTATTTTTTAAAATATATATGTAATAGATCTATGAATGATGATCAAGTGATTGCATTGGGAATTTTATGTCATTAGATTAAGCTAACAAGGCTAAATCTACAAGTAAAACATGATGAAATCTTGACTAGTAAAGTAGGCTGTAACAAACAGTAACTTTCAATAATTTTACTTGGTTAAATAGATGATATTATTGGATATACAGATAGATAAATGATTTTTACATAAGTGGTGAGTTGGCCACACAATGGAATGTTAAAAATGAGAAAGATATGGCCAAAACACTTTTGTGGTACTAATCTATCTGGTCTGTATTGGAAGATTTATTAAAAAAACTTAGTAGCTGTTTGAGCAGGAGCTACAGAAGAGTTATTTGTAGCACATATCATGTAGTTCATACAGTGAAAATTTGGGGTTTCAACTCCTTGTAGAACTCAAGATATGATGAAAATTGTGGACTTGAAATTCTATATCAGATTTGACTAAATATATTATTAAAAGAGCACTCAAAGTGAAATACTATATAAAATAATTATGTATAAGTTAATAAATTGATATAACTAATATAAAATATGTTTATACACTATAATAAGTAAATATTATATTTTATAAAAAATAAAACTCAAATGTTTTCTAAAACTACAAACTATATATAAGTTTTACGTCTTTTCGGCTAAAACCAAAAGATTAACGTTTTCGCTAAATAAAACTTAGATGGTCGGACCCGTCTAATGTAACATTTTTATAGAACATATACTTATATGTAAACACAAATGAAAAGGAAAAATCGACAAAACCGAGCTTTATAACTAATGGACCATAATGGGCCAAATTAGCCTTGTTGGACCACTAGGCCCAACTACTTTGGTTTAATATTATTGGTCTTACTCATGGGCTTAACCCACTTGAGCCAACATATGAGTATGGGTCTGGTCTTAAAAAGATAAATGGACTAATATAATGTATTGAACTCTTAATGGGCTTATTGGGCCTTAATATGTAAATGGGCTAAAACTAGTATAAATAGACTAAGTTAACTACTACATAACAACTAGTAATGTTGTGTAAGGAAATAAAACCCCACTTGATCATCATGTTATGACATCATTACATATACATAAAAACTTTTATAAAGTTATTTGAGGATAGCCTAAGACCGAGTATTATTTGTTTAGGTTTCCATGATCGAGGCACGTACCGTACATCCTAATTGCTGATAACCCACATTTTCCAGCCAAAGTGAGTTCATAGCCTCGCACTCTGTTAAATGTTTTGTGAAATGTTTTATAAACCCGCGAGGGAGATAACATGATAGTTTAAATAAAGATTGAACACAAGTGGTCTTGAGTGTACGTTTATTGATATGGACCCGATTGATTGAATGACCCAATGAATGAATTGAAATTGATTATTAAAAGTTAGGTTATGTCACTATAAGTCCCATTAGCATGAATTGTGAACTACCGGGATTTGGTATACTCTTATGCATATAATATTACTATTTGGGGAAGATCACCCCAATTCGCGCCTTGACGGTTGATCCCCGTCGTGACACATTGAGTGGTAAGCGAATTTATGTATGAGAGGGATATATTTAGCGTGATTATTGTGATGACACGCTGTTTTAAATGGGCAAATGAAATCTGGGCTAGCTACCCGATATATTTTATAGAAAGGTAACAATGTCATGCGGCTTATAATTATCCGATAATAATAATGATAATGGTAATACTGAGGCTGCGGTCTCAGGAATAACGTATGATATGCGATTTGGATTTTAATATATTGCCTGACTAGCAATACGGGGTCTTATTTATGATTATACACGTGTTCTGGTTTTACATAACTGTTTTATATAGCGGTTTTTATTATTTTATAAACAACGTTATAAAACGTATTGAATGGTGTAGTTACGACAATGATTCGTCTAAAATGTTTTTGGCCTAAGTTGTGATTTATGACATTGATTCGTATCAAATGCTTAAGGCCTATGTTATGATTGTATAAAAAAAATTTTGGCCTATGTTATGGTCTATGACAAAGAATTGTACAAAATTTTTTTTCGGTAATGATTATATACCGTTTTTATGATTAATGGTTATTATTAAACTCTATGGACTCGCTTAGCGTTTTGCTGACTTTTAACATGTTTTATCTTAGGTACTTGAAGGTAATTCTCGGAAAGACGACAAGAATTTATGGCTCGCATTTAAATAAAAATTTCCATTCAAATGTTTTGTAAATTTTGTAAGATATACTTTGACCTGAGGACCTATGTAATTCGATGTTTATGAATGGAAAATGCTTTGTTATTAAACGACGCGATTTTTAAGCGTCGTCTATGATTTGAGAAATGTGCTATCTCGTAACACCAACGACTCTTACGCTGATTTGAAACATGAATATTTGGGGGTGTTACATTAGTCCTTGTAGGATTATTGTACGTTTTAATCCTAATTTGTTCATATTGTAAATAATACCATAGAGTTCCTATTCGTACATAAATAATCCCCAGGGTTAAGTTTCTAGGGTTTACACTTTAATCCTTGCCTTTATTTCAATTCGACACCCTATTTTTCTTGGGTTTGCATATTTAGTCCCTCGTTAAATGTTAAACTGCCACATAAGTTTAAGGACTAGTCACTTATATTCCCTCTATTTCAGGTATTTTATGAAATTCTACCTGGTGAACACTGATTTTTGATAATCATTTACGGGTTCGTTACCTAATCATATAACAAACAGAAAACACATTCATACTTTTGGATAACCCGTCTACAAGTATTGCTCTTTAAGTTTTGTGTTTCGACAATGTTAAACGGGTCAAAAATAGCCATAAAGACTGGGGTTCACGTTCATTTCAAAAGACAATTCTTAAGTGTGTAGGCTGTGTGCTCAAACGGCCTACTTTGGGATCAATTTCCTGGTTCGTTATCGACATTCATAGAATTCTAAAAACATGGGTTTTGTATACCGTAATGCGGTCCAAAACTTTCGTATTTTAAGTTTGGTATGAAAACTCGTCTAAAACGGGTGAAAGCGTGTCCAAAGTCAGCGGGTCAGAAACGTATATTTCCATCAGCTTATGCTGACTTTTTAGTGCATTCCTTGACAGATTTTGAAAATGTTCTATCTTACTCGTCACTAATCCGTTTTTAGTGTTCTTGGTGGCTACGGAAAGCTATCCAGTTGAACTACAACTTCCTTTAACATGTCGAGGTCGGGATCTAATTCTAACATGTTCAAAAACAGGGCCAAAGTCGACCCGTAATCTTATTTTATAAATGTTGGCAGCTTTTTGGTGTTATTCATAGATTTTCATTTTTAGTTTCTCGTTTGGTTATAGCTCCGTTTTAAGTGACTCAAAAGACTACAAAAGGCTATCTAGGCGATCTAGGAAATACCCTTTTAACCAGACCGATACTCGAGGTCCTAATAGGTCAGAATGGGTTCCAAAACAGGCTGTTCAGGCTAGTTTTTTCACATAAAATAACGAATATGCATCATTTGTTAAATATAGCAAACGAGTCCCCTTTTCTCTCAAATTTGGCCATGATACTATATAAGGGTTTAATAAGGGCTGCACATATATCAGAAGATTTGTGCTACTAGGGTATGATGAGACAGCTTTTATACATAGTCTCATCGTCTAAAACGGGCTTAAAATGTTTAAAATATCATAAAATGTGCCAAATATATGCTTGTGTTTGTTCAATGTGTATTTTAGGTACGGATATAGAGAAAATGGCAAAAGATCACAAGAAACAAGCAAAAACGAACACGGGAAACGAAGCCGCACAATGAACCGGGCCCTAGAGTTGATTTTCCAAGAAAAGTCTTGAAGAATTGAAGATTCTACAAAAAGGGTCCTCCATTATTGAATAATTGACACTTTAAACACTTGTATATTCATAATTACAAGTTTGGTCCCTAAAGTTTTTCAAATTTACAAAAAGGACCCTAACTTTGAAGAATTGGCAAGAATGGTCCCTAAAATTTGAAGACTTGTCACTTTTAGTCCTCCATAAAGTCAATCATACAAGTCAAGACCATGTAGATTGAAGACATTAGAAGTTCAGTCCTTCAAATATCATCAAATGGCAAAACAAGTCCCTTGAATATCTTTTGGAAAGTTTTGGTGGCCAAAGTATGAAGTTTAAAACTTCATTATACAAGGAAATCTGATTTGTGCTATTAAAAACACAAAAGAAAGAAGAAAGGAAGAAGAGGGGTGAAATAAGTAAAACATTAATCCTTACCTAGACCAACCAGAGTGTGCCACGTGCCCCACTAACACCTTTTAACCAATCAAAACCCACCTTTATGCCACCTCACTAATCCACTCAGCCGGGTTAATAACTAATTTATTAATTAGCTATAAACACGCGCCGAACACCCATTTAAACACTGAACTATATCAAATAACTGTTATTCATGTTCATAATCCGATTTGGTTTTTTCTTAATCCCTATAAATTAAGTGTTAATACCTTCCAGAATTATGATTAACCTTATACTAATCATAATCCAACTCACAAAACCCTTGCCACCTCAGCCCAAAGGCTCACATGATACACCCCTGCCTCACTTTTGAAGAAGAAGACAAATAGTGCCAATGGAATCAACGTCCCCTAACAGTGCTTCAATCCTAAGCTTGTTTTGATACCTTTGATCAATTTTTCACCAGCTAAGCATTAACAAACGTCCAAAAATTCTTCACATGTTCAAGAAATATTCAAACTTCAAAGGGCATTATAGGGACTTCATACATTAGGGTTTATGCTTTTTATCAGCTTCTTAGCTTACATTGTAGCCTATATAAGGCATTAGGACTCCAACATTTTCCTTTGCTCTTGGTTTTTCATTTGGTCACAAATCTGTAAACCCTTGTTTCTAGTGAATGAAAGAGAGAATGATTTTTGACGAATTCCAAGTGCCATTCTTATTTACTTGTTATTGATGTTATAAGTTTGTGTTTTCAAAGTTTAAAGGATTGGTTTTAAGTATTGTGCAAGTGTTTCAAAAATTTTCCAATAATCTGAACTTTTTCTAAGTCTTAGTTCAAACACTTGCATGTTTGGATCATAAGTGATCATAGCACCCTGATAAGGAGATTATCAAGGTGTAGTGAGCTTGTGGTTTGGGAGGATTCAAGGAGTGGGGAACAAGCTTGAATCAAATCTTGTTCATTTTCATTTTTTTATATATAATCTGTTTGCTACTAACCTTGTTGTTCTTAGCAGCTTGTTGGAAGCTTGTGCCTTGTTTAGCTAGGTACATAAGCTATAAATTCGTGAGTGTGGATGTACATTCATGAGGTTTGAGCCCCTTTTACCAAAAATCTTTCAAAATACTTGCTTTAAGTGATTTTGTGGATTGCTGTTATATGTTGTGTACTTGTGGCTTGAATCTTGTTCTTACTGCATGATATTGTTGGTATGATGCTTGATTAGGCTTGGGTATACCTGTTAATCACATTTTCTTTGTTAAATCTTGGATTAAAAAGTGAAAGGGGTGTTTGGGTCTACTGTTTTAGGTTTTGAATGTTAGTTTGAGTAGGTGCTAAGTGTTTTCCTGAGTTTGTATCTGATATTGAGTTGGTTTAGTGCTGATATTTGCTATACTTGAGCTTTTAAACATCAAATCTGAATCTGTGCTATATCTTGCTTGTTTTTGCATATTTTGACTTGAAAATTTGGAAACACTTAGTGTGTATGCTTATTCAGGGTTAACAAGTGCATAAACAAAGATTGTGTAACCTGTTTTAGAGATTTGAGGGTTTGAAATTGGGTTTATGGTCAAGTATATCAACAAAGTCATTTTGTGTTTGTTCATTGTTCATCAGTAACATTCATAGGCTTGATTCTAGGTCTAACCTTTGATCCAGTGTATGAAACAAGTTTATTTATGCTTATTTAAGTTTATTATAGCTTGTGTATGCTTTTGGTTCAATTTGGTTGGCTTAATCTTGCTAAATCTGCTTATTTCTTCAAATCATCTTCATGTTCATGTCTGTGCAATGTCTGAGCACTATTTGAATTAACTACACTAATTGGCTAAGTGTTATGGATATTTCTTGCTTGTTATTGACTCCTTATAACCCACTGGTTATAAGGGTGCCCTTGTTGTTCACTGAATCCAAGTAAATCTCACTAAAATCAAAGGTCAAGAAAGTCAAACAGTGAGAACCCTTTCCCACTGCTATTAGCCACTTCTAGTGTTAATTTGCATTCAGCTTATCAATAAGCTATAATAGCTTATTTAATTGTGCAACAACTTTGTTTTTGTAATAAATCTTCCTTATTTGACCCATTTAACTATTCTGGAGCATTTGAGCCTTTAACTTTTAAGTTTGACTAGAAAACGAATTGACTTTTCTTTTTCAAAACAGCTTATTGCTTATTCCAACTTATTCAGTGTGCTTATTTGAAATCGTTTTGATTATTAATCTTAGTTAAGTGAATTGAAACATTTTGCAAATAAATCAGCCCTTGAATTGGTCTAGAACTCGAAAACGACTATTTTGTCGTTTTGTGTAGAGAGCTTTTGCTTATTTCAGGCTTATTTCTTGGGCTTATTCAAAAATTATTTTTACAAATAGCTTTATAAGGTCAAGAGAAGGATGTGTGTCAAATTTCAGCTTATGGCATTAGCTTATGGCTTAATGGACCCAAAAGCCCATTAAGAATAAGATGTTTGCTTATTAAGCTGTGATAAGCTCACTTTCAGCTTTTGGGCCTTTAGAGTTTTGTGTTTTAAATTGAGTTTTAAGCTAGACTGGAACTTTTCAGCTTATTTGGTTAACGTTTTGCTTATTGGGCCAAAAAGCCCATTAAGCTTGGTCTGTTTTGAGTTTTAGCCCATTTGGAGGCCTATTAGGGGTATTTTTGTAATTTCAAGTTCATTTTCTATTTATTTAAGTTAAAATAAACTAGTTTGCAAATTTTTAGAATTTTTTATAAATTTTGAATTTTTATTAATATTTTATTATTATTTTATTATTAAAATTTTTTTAAAGATTTTTGCATCTTTTTCATTTTTCTTAGGTTAAATACATTAAGGGTAGGATTTTTAAAATTTTTACATTAATTTTTTTGTCTTTTAATTAATTTTTAGGATTATTTTAATATTCTTATAGTTTTTAATCATTTTTAAAATAGTTTTAATTAATTTTAAATTTTTCAAAGATAGTTTTTAGTTTAACTATGTTAATTTAGAGGTTTACAAACTGAAAAATCTCATTTTGGGCTTTTTGTTAATTAAATTGATTTTTTGGGCTTTAATGAGCATTAAAAAATTATTATTTAATTAAATAAAAGGTTCAAGTGATTTTTGATTTTTTTTAAACTCTGACTACATTTTTTGGATTTATTGCAATTTTCTATGAATTTTTTGGGTAATTTTTAAATTTCGTCACATTTTACGGTTTTACGTTTACGACTTTCGTCTTAGTGTAATTTTAATCGTAACCGTCATCCTTTTCTCTTTTCTTTCTTCATAATCATAATCACAAACATTTAATCATCTCTTAATATAACACACTAGCCTCCTTGAGAACGAACTCACTCATTGGGTCCTTTGTGCACGGTTTTCTTAAACCGTCGTACTTACCCTAATTACGCTCTTTGTTTCTCCTAAAGCAAAGGTGTGTATTTAGTACCACCATCATTTTGGTGCCGCTGCCAGGGAGGCGTGTTGTGTTTTGATTTGACCAAATTTTGTTTTTATATTAACCATAATAACTATTTGTGTGTTTAAGAACTCTAAGCACACGTATTATCGGTTTTTCGTTTTTGTGTGAATATTACTATATTGTATACGTATCACAATAAATTCACAAGTACTCCAAAAGTGTGAAAACACAACCTTGATTTGGGATTTCATCACTCAATCATTGTATTCGAATCTCAAAAAATGGAAAAAGGGAAAATAGATAATTACTTTCGTGAAGCTTTATTTTAATTAACACAAACTATAAGGTGGGTATAAGACGGTTGTATTTCACGACCTAAGGGAAAAAGGCTCTTCAGTGCTTAGCGCCGTCTCGTTTCTCCCGCTTGTTTGTGCGTGTTAAGAGAAAAAGGGTTAATCGAAGGTTTGCCAACCAAAGTATTATCTACGTATCTATATATTTTCTTGGTTTCAAAAGATTAAACCCTCTTGAACATTTTGGTGTTCCACCAACGTTCTAAAGTCATCGAAGGCGTTCACTTCACATGATCGTTTTCATTCCTTGAGGATCCTTTAATCAAGAGATTTGATTTGAGGAGAGATTTCTAGATTTTTGTCTACGTAATACACACAAAATCCAAAAAAGTAAAAAAAAACAATCAAAAGCACAATTTTTTTTTAAAAAGTTAAAAACACCCAAAAGAATCTTCTTTGCTCATCCCCACGTTGTACGTGACGTTTATGCAAACTCGTAACCAAGCAAGACGTGCACGTAAACGTAGAAACCGAAAGGAAGGAACGCCTTCTAGTGAAGAATCTCCTATTGACGATCCCATCGTAGAACAAGAAGCAACCATGGCTAATCGTACTATGATGGAGTTACTTCAAGTACCCACCAAGGGTTATGGAGAGGATATTGTAATTCCCGCTATCCTTGAGAATATTTTTGAAGTTAAGACGGGTTTATTGTCCATGATTCAAACAACAAATTCCGTGGTGACGAGAAGGACAACCCTCACAACCATATCCGCCAATCCAATCGTCTTACCGCCTCTTGCAAGTTTAAGGATGTCTCGAACGACTAAATTAAGATGATGCTTTTTCCGTATTCCTTAGCGAGGCCCGCTAAAATTTGGTTAGAGAAAGAGCCACCCAATTCTATATTGACGTGGAAGGATCTCGTTTCGAAGTTCGTGAACCAAATTTTTCCGCCCTCTAAGAGTACGCATTTGAAAAACGAGATTTCAAAATTTTCACAAGAGTATAATGAGAGTTTTTCAACGGCTTGGAATCAGTTTAAGGAAATGTTACATGAGTGACCTCATCATGGTTTTTCCGACTTGCATCAAATTGACACGTTTTACAATGGCTGGAACGATCATGAGCGTGATTATCTTAATGTCGCCGCGGGTGGTAATTTTTTGTGTAAAACGATTGAGGAAGCGTTGTTGATTATTGAGAATAGGTTTAAGTCTATAGCCCTCGTAGCACATCGAGTGTTCATAAGACTTCGTCTTCGCCTTCGCCTTCATTGTCACATACCATCGATGCTTGCCAAATTGAGGCGAATTTGGAAAACAAGATTTTTGATAAGCTTATGGGATTGTTAATTGAGTTTAAAGTTGGTGAACAACCCAATCCCGCTACGGCTAAAGCGGTTGAGGTTTCTTGTATATATTGTGGTGGAGGTAATGATTTCTCCAAGTGAATTACCAACGGTGGTAACACTTTGAGTGCCTACGCGGCCACGTGAACTTATAACCAAAACGGTCAAGTTACCCGCACTAATCAATTCACTCCACCGGGTTTTGCACCAAATCAAAATGCTAACAATTATCGAAACAATCAAGTTGGTTACTAAGGAAATCAAAGGAACAATTATAAGGGTAACAACTATAGGAATCAAGGGGCTAATAACCAAGTGCAAAACAAAAATCAAAATCGTGATTTTCAAAACAACAACAAAAGTTTGCAAAACTTGAAAGATCTTCCAAATGAATTTGTTGAATATGAAAATGGTAATGATGCAAGGTTTGATAATATACAAATGGAGATCATTAGCCTAAGATCCGAGTTTAAGAATGATTTGAAAAATGAGTTGAAAAACGAGTTAGCAAATGAACTTAAGTCTCATGCAAACAAAATGGAGAGTAATGTGCAAAGGTTACAACAAAACCAACAAAAGATGGAACAAGGCCAACATGAGATTAAAAAAGAGATGCTTAAGGCCGATAAGAGGCAATCTATGTTTGAGGATAAAATTTCTAGTATGTTTGAGGCTATAATGTGTAAACCTTCTTCTTCGAGTGGTCTTCCTAGTAACACCGTGTCCAATCCTAAGGGAGAGATGAAAGTGATTACCACACGTAGTGGTAAGAGCTTAAAGGAACCGACTCCCCAACCAATTACTCCTACGGTGGAGGAAATTGTGGAAGAACCCGAGGTGGTGGTCGAATAGGAGCATATCCCAATCCCACGAAGTACCACTCAAACCATACCTACGGTTGACCCATTACCATCATTGGAACCCGAGATTCCAAAGGCTATGCCTATGTCCCAACCCACACCACCCTTACCTTACCCATCGAGACTTCGTAAGGAGAGAAGACAAGAGCGTGAAAATTACCAATTTGAGCTTTTTATGAAAATGTTTTGTGATTTGCATTTTAACATATGTTTTGCTGACGCTTTGGTCATGATGCCTCGATTTGCCACTAACTTTAAGAGTATGTTGAACAACAAGGAGAAATTACAACAATTGTCTAGTTGTTCATCGGTTTATCTTAACCGCATACCTCAAAAAGTCGGTGATCCCGGTAAATTCTTGATTCCATGTGCTATTCAAGATATGGAAGAATGCTATGCCTTTGCCGATCTTGGTGCTAGTATTAACTTGATGCCTCTTACAATCTTCAAGTTGCTCAATCTTCCTAGTCTTACTACTTCAATAATGTCTATCGAGATGGCCGATCATTCCACTATTCCCGCATGTGGATTGGCCGAAGACGTTTTTGTGAAAGTGGGAAAGTTCTATTATCCGGTAGACTTTATCGTGGTTGATATTCCCATGGATCCTCAAGTTCATCTTATTTTAGGTCGTTCGTTTTTTGATACTTCAATGGCGTTGATTGATGTGCATGCTAGGAAAATCACCTTACGTTTCAACGACGAGGAACTTGTTATAAACACAACTGAAAACTGTCAACTTTCTCATGTTTATTCCGTCGCGACTATAAACCATGTTGATATGATCGATGTCGTTTGCGAGTAATTTTCACAAGAATTTTTAGGTTTTGGTGATGAAGAAAATAGTGGCAATCCCACTATGCTCGATCATATTCTTGATATTTCGAAACCATCCTTCACTCCATTTGAAGGAGGTGGTTTTACGTTGGAAGAGTTTGATGTTCCTCGTACTTGTAACGAAGACCTCAAAAACGATGAGGACTTCTCGATTATCAAGGATTTTCTCAACGATTTCCCATTTCCTGCTTCGATAGAGGTTATGAGTATCGAACCCAAATCTTCAATCGAGGAACCACCAATCCTCGAGTTGAAAGATCTTCCTCCTCATCTTGAATACATTTTCTTGGAAGGACACAATAAGTTGCCGGTTATTATTGCGAAGGATCTTTCGGATGATGAAAAAACCGCACTTATCAATGTCTTGAAGGACCACAAAGGGGCAATTGCGTGGAAATTATCCGACATTAAGGGGATCGACCCAAAATTTTTGTACCCACAAAATCTTAATGGAGGAAGACTACAAGCCCACAATCCAATGTCAAAGGAGGTTGAACCCCGAAATTCACGACGTCATCAAAAAGGAGGTCCTTAAACTCCTTGACGCGGGAATGATTTACCCTATTTCCGATAGCCCTTGGGTGAGTCCCATTCATTGTGTCCCTAAAAAGGGAGGAATTTCCGTTGTGCCAAACGATGACAACGAGTTAATTCCAACTTGACTCGTGACCGGTTGGAGGGTGTGTATCGACTATCGTAAGTTGAATGACGCTACTCGTAAAGACCATTTTCCCTTGCCCTTCATGGACCAAATGTTGAAGCGTCTTGCGGGAAATGATTTCTATTGCTTTTTAGATGGTTTTTCTGGTTACTTCCAAATCTTCATCGATCCTCGTGATCAAGAAAAAACTACGTTTATGTGTTCATATGGAACGTTTTCCTATCGTAGAATGCCATTCGGACTTTGAAATGCACCGGGAACCTTTCACATGTGCATGATGGCTATTTTTCATGACATGGTCGGGAAGACGATGGATGTCTTTATGGATGATTTTTCCGTGTTTGGTAGTTCATTCACTTCGTGTCTAGGAAATTTGAAACATATGTTGAAACGTTGTGAGGAAACCAACCTTGTGCTCAATTGGGAAAAATGTCATTTTATGGTTAAGGAAGCAATAGTCTTAGGGAACAAGGTTTCGAAAGCGGGGATTGAGGTAGACAAATCTAAGGTAGACGTCATCGCCAAATTACCTCATCCCAAAACCGTTAAGGGAGTTAGGAGTTTCCTAGGCCACGCGGGCTTTTATCGTCGATTCATCAAGGATTTTTCAAAGATTTCTCGACCCATTGCACCTCTTCTCGAAAAAGATGCTCCTTTTGTCTTTAGCAAAGATTGTGTACGAGCCTTTGAAATCCGTAAGAGGAAACTTACCGAAGCTCCCATTCTTGTTTCTCCCAATTGGAACCTCCCATTTGAACTCATGTGTGATTCAAGTGATTACGCTATTGGGGCCGTTTTGGGGCAACGTCATGAAAAACACTTCTTGCCTATTCACTATGCTATAAATACGATGACCGAGGCTCAACTTAAGTATACCAAAACAGAAAAGGAATTCCTTTCCGTGGTGTATGCATTTGAGAAATTCCGACCTTACCTCGTCTTGACCCAATGCATAGTGTATACGGATCATTCGGCAATCAAGTATCTCATGGCTAAGCCAGATGCAAAGCCAAGATTGCTTCGTTTCATTCTTCTCCTACAAGAATTTGATGTCACAATCCTTGACAAAAAAGGAGCCGAGAATCTAGCGGCCAATCATCTTTCTCGCTTGGAAGATCCTCACCAAAGTGTGTACGAGAACAAGAAAATCACTGAAACATTTCCTCTCGAGACACTTGGTGTAGTGAATTATAAGATTGAATCATCCACCCCATGGTTTGCAGACATCGCAAATTACCATGCGGGCAACTTCATCATTAAGGGTATGACGACTCAACAAAAACGGAAATTCTTTCATGACGTCAAGTTCTACTTTTGGAACGACCCTTACCTATTTCGGACTTGTGTGGATCAAATTATTTGACGTTGTGTTTTTTGTACCAAAGCTTCTAATATACTTAGGGCTTGTCACGAGGGACCAACAGGTGGTCACCATGGTGCTAATCTCACGGCGAAGAAGATCTTTGATGCCGGCTTCTTTTGGCCTACTATTTACCGAGATGCGCACGCACTTGTCAAGTCGTGTGACTCATGCCAACGACAAGAAAAAGCCTCAGAAAACAATGAAATGCCACAAAACATCATCCAAGTATGTGAGATCTTTGACATTTGGAGAATTGATTTTATGGGGCCGTTCCCATCATCTCGTGGTAATAAGTACATCCTTGTCGCCGTTGACTACCTATCTAAGTGGGTGGAAGCTAAGGCTTTGCCCATGAACGATGCTCGTGTGGTAGTAAAGTTTTTGAACAATTGTTTTCTCGGTTTGGAACCCCTCGTGCAATCATAAGCGATCGTGGAACCCATTTTTGTAATGACCAATTCGGAAGGGTTCTAAAGAAATATGGGGTTACACATCGGCTTTCTATGGCTTATCACCCACAAACGAGTGGGCAAGTTGAGGTTTCAAACCGAGCGTTGAAGAGGATCTTGGAGAGATCGATAGGATAAAACCGACAATAGTGGTCGAATAAGTTAGACGATGCTTTATGGGCCTTTCGTACCGCTCATAAGACGCCCATTGGGTGCACTCCTTACAAGCTTGTGTATGTGAAGAATTGTCACTTGCCAATTGAACTCGAACACAAAGCTTATTGGGCCCTAAAGCATTGTAATGATGACATTGAGACCGCGGGACAACACCAAAAAATGAAACTTAATGAATTGGATGAATTAAGGGATATTGCTTATGAAAATTCATTAATTTACAAAGAGAAAAATAATAAGTTTCATGATTCTAAAATTAAAACCGGGTTTTTAACATTGGAGATCAAGTGTTGCTTTTTAACTCAAGATTGAAATTTTTTTCCGGCAAGTTGAAATCCCGTTGGTCGTGTCCATTCACCATTACCCAAGTTTTTCCTTATGGGACCATCGAGCTAGATCAAAATGATGGCGCTAACTTCAAGGTGAATGGCCATAGGTTGAAGCACTACTTTGGTGGGGAAGTTCCTTCTTTGAACTACCTCGACCAAGTCACCTCCCCTAATGATAATTACTATTGAGGGGATCGAGTCAAGCTCATGAGTCGGTAATCAAAAACGAGGTGCCTCGTGGGGGAGTCCCATGCTTATCCATGTACATATTATCGCTTTCTAATGTAGTTAACGTGAGGGGATTTGTGCCCTTCCAACCTTTGTTTCGTGGTTATTTGTGTCTTGTGGTTTTTAGATGATCATGATCTTCACGATTGGAACCTCTCGTGTTCATTTTATGGGAGCACTCAATCGTTTGCTTTGAAGAATTTATCGATATCCACATGATATATCCTTGAATGTTCTAACCTTAGGTTTTTAGCACACTTCATAAACGGCTATTGATTTATTGGTTCCACCCTTTCCATGCTAGATTATGCATTCGACTTCGTCTCTAGTATGGAGATATCCTACCCTTAGACTCGAAACATTGAGGAAAATGTTTAACTTTAGTATGGGGTGGGTGAATAGATACTTGCCTTGCCAAACCTTCACGCTTTCCAAAGTTTATCTTTTTGTTTATCGTTTTGTTGCAAAATAAGGCTAAAAATGACCAATTTTTAAAATTTTTCTGTTTTATAAGTGTTTGGTGACACGAATGTAGATTTTCTGATGGCGAGAATAAGAGTATTTATACTTGACCGTGCGTGTTGAGCACTTAGCTTCGATTCCTTAACTTTATATTAGGCTAAGTCTCTTAAATGAGGACGAGAAATGATAGAGTTAATTATAAGTTACTATGCTAAACGTAGAGTACTCGTATTCTTTCAAAAACTCATGTGTTCTCGTTGTTTGCTTATTCTCCCTTCGCTTGTATTTATATTTTGCTAATAAGTATTGGCTTAGCGCTTTAGTCTTGATTGTTGGTTTCTAATCTTTTCTAGTAGCTTCCATGTAATTAAATTGGGAAGACATTAAGGTATCGCCATCATCACAGTTTTGAAGTATTGGCAACCCGAATAATCGAAAGCTTCACCCAATAATAAGATTTCAAGTGCTCACCTAAATCAACCAAATAATTTGAAGCTCACAAGGCCGAAAAATCTATGTGAAATCGAAAGTGAATTATGCCTTAATCTTTGAAGCTTTAAAGATCCAAAATTCGCTTTTAGCGTGAGGATATACGTCTTTGGCCATAATAAACACCTCATGGCGAGGTTAAATAAAAGGCAAGGCAAGACTGAAGTCATAATAAAAGCTTCATGGCGAAGTTGAATAAAAGATGGAGGTAAACCTATGATAATAAGGCCCATCGGTTAGGGGGCGTATAAAAGTCTTGGTAATAAGTCTCATGTTCAAAACCGTTATAAAACCGTGTTTATCGATCCTTCTTGTTGACTTAATTTTTTGACATCTTTGTCTAATAGGGGTTTTATTAATTCGATGGTCTTGGTTAGACCATTATGACTCTATTTTTGGATCTTATTCTCTATCATCGCATAAGTAAAAAATGTATCCTCGTGAACATTCAAGACAAAAATAAAATATAAGAGATACCACTTAGGAAAATGGGAGTCTAAGTACGTGATTAGGGCATATGAGTAGTGTTAGCATTACTAACTTATAATGACAATGATCTCGTTACACGCTTGGCATGGAATTTGGTGAAAATCGAGGACGACGAAATTATTTCTAACGAAGCATTCACGTGTTCTTATTCTATGAACCTAAACGTCTCATTTTTGAAGTTTATGATTCAATAAAAGTCGATAAAAATGAATTTTGGAGGTGCTAAAATACTTTATTCTAGCATTGTGTGAGGACACGATAATGGTTTAGTATGAGGGAGTGATGAGACTGCTTTTATACATAGTCTCATCGTCTAAAACGGGCTTAAAATGCTTAAAATATCATAAAATATGCCAAATATATGCTTATTTTTGTTCAATGTGTATTTTAGGTACGGATATTGAGAAAATGGCAAAAGATCACAAGAAACAACAAAAACGAACACGGGAAACGAAGCCGCACAGTGAACCGGGCCCTAGAGTTGATTTTCCAAGAAAAGTCCTTGAAGAATTGAAGATTGTACGAAAAGGGTCCTCCATTATTTAAGAATTGACACTTTAAACCCTTGTATATTCATAATTACAAGTTTGGTCCCTAAAGTTTGTCAAATTTACAAAAAGGACCCTCAACTTTGAAGAGTTGGCGAAAATGGTCCCTCAAATGTGAAGACTTTACACTTTTAGTCATCCACAAAGTCAATCATACAAGTAAAGACCATGAAGGTTGAAGACATTACAAGTTCAGCCGTTCAAATATCATCGAATGGCAAAACAAGTCCCTTGAATATCTTTTGGAAAGTTTTGGTGGCCAAAGTATGCAGTTTAAAACTTCATTATAAAGGGAAATCTGATTTGTGATATTAAAAACACAAATGAAAGAATAAAGGAAGAAGAGGGGTGAAATCTGTCAAACATTAAACCTTACCTAGACTAACCAGAGTGTGCCACGTGCCCCACTAACACCTTTTAACCAATCAAAACCCACCTTTATGCCACCTCACTAATCCACTCAGTCGGGTTAATAACTAATTTATTAATTAGTTATAAACACGCGCCAAACACCCATTTAAACAGTAAACTAGATCAAACAAGTGTTCTTCATGTTCATTATCCGATTTAGGTTATTCTTAATCCCTGTAAATTAAGTGTTAATACCTTCCAGAATTATGATTAACCTTATACTAATCATAACCCAACTCACAAAACCCTTGCCACCTCACCCGAAAGGCTCACATGATACATCCCTGTCTCACTTTTGAAGAAGAAGACAAATAGTGCCAGTGGAATCAACGTCCCACAACACTGCTTCAATCCTAAGCTTGTTTTGATACCTTTGATCAATTCTTCACCAGCTAAGCATCAACAAACGTCCAAAAATTCATCACATGTTCAAGAAATATTCAAATTTCAAAGGGCATTATAGGGACTTCATACATTAGGTTTATGTTTTTTATCAGCTTCTTAACTTACATTGTAGCCTATATAAGGCATTAGGACTCCAACATTTTCCTTTGCTCTTGGTTTTTCATTTAGTCACAAATCTGTAAACCCTTCTTTCTAGTGAATGAAAAAGTGTATGATTTTGTTGACGAATTCCAAGTGCCATTCTTATTTACTTGTTATTGATGTTATTATTTTGTGTTTTCAAAGTTTCAAGGATTGATTTTAAGTATTGTGCAAGTGTTTCAAAACTTTTCCAAAAATCTGAACTTTTTCTAAGTCTTAGTTCAAACACTTAAACTTTTTGATCATAAGTGATCATAGCACCCTGATAATGAGATTATCAAGGTGTAGTAAGCTTGTGGTTTGGGAGGATTCAAGGAGTGGGGAACAAGCTTGAATCAAATCTTGTTCATTTTCATTTTTTTATATATAATATGTTTGCTACTAACCTTGTTGTTCTTAGCATCTTGATGGAATCTTGGGCCTTGTTAAGCTAGGCACATAAGCTATAAATTCGTGAGTATGGATGTACATTCATGAGGTTTGAGCCCTTTTTACCAAAAATCTATCAAAATACTTGCTTTAAGTGATTTTGGAGATTGTTGTTATATGTTGTGTTCTTGTGGCTTGAATCTTGTACTTACTGTATGATATTGTTGGTATGATGCTTGATTAGGCTTGGGTAAACCTGTTAATCACATTTGCTTTGTTAAATCTTGGATTAAAAAGTGAAAGGGGTGTTTGGGTCTACTTTTTTAGGTTTTTAATGTTTGTTTTAGTAGGTGCTAAGTGTTTATCTGAGTTTGTATCTGATATTGAGTTGGTTGAGTGCTAATATTTGCCATACTTGAGCTTTTAAACATCAAATCTGAATCTGTGCTATATCTTGCTTGTTTTTGCATATTTTGACTTGAAAATTTGGGAACACTTAGTGTGTATGCTTATTTAGGGTTAACAAGTGCTTAAAAAAAGTTTGTGTAACATGTTTTAGAGATTTGAGGGTTTGAAATTGGGTTTGTGGTCAAGTATATCAGCAAAGTCATTTTGTGTTTGTTCATTGTTCATCAATAACATTCATAGGCTTGATTCTAGGTCTAATATTTGATGCAGTATATGAAAAAAGTTTATTTATGCTTATTTAAGTTTATTATAGCTTGTGTATGCTTTTGGTTCAATTTAGTTGGCTTAATCTTGCTTAATCTGCTTATTTCTTCAAATTTGCTTCATGTTCATGTCTGTGCAATTTCTGAGCACTGTTTGAATTAACTACACTAATTGGCTAAGTGTTATTGAGATTTTTTGCTTGTTATTGACTCCTTATAACCCACTGGTTATAAGGGTGCCCTTGTTGTTCATTAAATCCAAGTAAATCTCAATAAAATCAAAGGTCAAGAAAGTCAAATAGTGGTAACCCTTTCGCACTGCTACTAGCCACTGCTAGTGTTAATTTGCATTCAGCTTATCAATAAGCTATAATAGCGTATTTTATTGTGCAACAACTTAGTTTTTGTATTCAATCTTCTTTATTTGACCCATATGACTATTCTAGAGCATTTGAGCCTTTGACTTTTAAGTTTGACTAGAAAACGAATTGACTTTTCTTTTTCAAAACAGCTTATTGCTTATTCCAGCTTATTCAGTGTGCTTATTTGAAATCTTTTTGATTATTAAGCTTAGTTAAGTGATTTGAAACATTTTTCAAAAAGAATCAGCCCTTGAATTGGTCTAGAACTCGAAAACGACTATTTTGTCATTTTGTGTAGAGAGCTTTTCCTTATTTCAGGCTTATTTCTTAGGCTTATTCAAAAATTCTTTTTACAAACAGCTTTATAAGGTCAAGAGAAGGATGTGTGTCAAATTTCACATTATGGTATTAGCTTATGGCTTAATGGGCCAAAAAGCCCATTAAGAATAAGTTGTTTGCTTATTAAGCTATGATAAGCTCACTTTCAGCTTTTGGGCCTTTAGAATTTTGTGTTTAAAATTGAATTTTAAGTTAGACTCGAACTTTTCAGCTTATTTGGATAACTTTTTGCTTATTGGGCCAAAAAGCCCATTAAGATTGGACTGTTTTGAGTTTTAGCCCATTTGGAGGCCCATTAGGGGTATTTTGTAATTTCAAGTTCATTTTCTGTTTATTTAAGTTAAAATAAACTAGGTTGCTAATTTTTAGAATTTTTTATAAATTTTAAATTTTTATTAATATTTTATTATTAAAAATTGTTTTTAAGATTTTTGCATCTTTTTCATTTTTCTTATGTTAAATACATTAAGTTAGGATTTTTAAAATTTTTAGATTCATTTTCTTGTCATTTAATTAATTTTTAGGATTATTTTAATAATTTTTTAATCATTTTTAAATAGTTTTAATTAATTTTAAATTTTTCAAAAATAGTTTTTATTTTAATTAATTTATTTTAGAGGTTTACAAATTGAAAAATCTCATTTTGGGCTTTTTGTTAATTAAATTGATATTTTAGGCTTTAATTATCATTAAAAAATTATTATTTAATTAAATTAAAGGTTTGAGTGATTTTTTATTTTTTGTAAACTCTAACTACATTTTTTTAGATTTATTGAAATTTTCTAGGAATTAGGGTAATTTTTAAATTTCGTCACGTTTTACGATTTTACGTTTACGACTTTCGTCTTAGTGTAATTTTAATCGTAACCGTCATCCTTTTCTCTTTTCTTTCTTCATAATCATAATCACAAACATTTAATCATCTCTTAATACAACACACTAGCCTCCTTGAGAACGAACTCACTCATTGGATCATTTGTGCACGGTTTTCCTAAACCGTCGTACTTACCCTAATTACGCTCTTTGTTTTTCCTAAAGCAAAGGTGTGTATTTACTACCACCATCAGGCTACCAGTTATCGTTTCCATTTTAGAGATAGTGAAACAACCATTACATCTTATGGTGTTAACTAAGGCCTTGTTTGTTTTTTCCAAATAACCTCTTCTAACCTCTTTTTACCTCTTTTGTCTGAAGCATGAAGATTTTAATGTTTGTTTTTTTGCAGACAAAAGTGATAAAAAATCACTTAGCACCTCTTCATTTTGAAGACAAAAACTTTCTCTTCTTGCCTCTTCTTTTCACTTCTTGAACATTCACCTCCCACCAACACCTTCAATATTCGTTTTTCTCCGATATTTTACGTTTTCGTCAGTAACTCTACGTGTTCGTCAGTAAATTTACGTTTTCGTCAGTAATTTTACGTTTTCGTCAGTAATTTTACGTTTTCGTCAGAAAATTTACGTTTTCGTCATACAATTTTAGTTTTTGTCAGAAAATTTACGTTTTCGTCTTAAAATTTACGTTTTCGTCATAAAATTTACGTTTTCGTCTTAAAATTTACGTTTTCGTAAGAAAATTTACGTTTTTATCAGTAAATTTACGTTTTCGCCAGAAAATTTACCTTTTCGTCACTAAATTTACGTTTTCGTCAGAAAATTTACGTTTTTGCCAGTAAATTTACGTTTCGTCAGTAAATTTACCTTTTCGTCGGAAAAATTACGTTTTCGTCAATAAATTTACGTTTTCGACACAAAATTTACGTTTTCTTCAGTAAATTTACGTTTTCGTCTGAAAATTTACGTTTTTGATAGTATGTTTACGTTTTCGTTTGTAAATTTGTGTTTTCGTCAGTGAATTTACGTTTTCGTCTGTAAATTTACCTTTTCGTCTGTAAATTTATATTTTCGTCAATAAATTTACGTTTTCGTCTCTAAATTTACGTTTTCGTCTGTAAATTTACATTTTCGTCAAAACATTTACGTTTTCGTCAGTAATTTTACGTTCTCGTCTGTAATATTACGTTTTCGTCAGTAAATTTATGTTTTCTCAGTAAATTCAGGTTTTCGTAAAAAACATTATTGGCTAAAACGTAAATTTACTGACAGAAACGTAAAATTACTGACGAAAACGTAAATTTTCTGACGAAAACGTAAATTTAGTGACGAAAACGTAAAATTACTGACGAAAACGTAAATTAACTGAGAACAATGTAAATTTTCTGATGAAAAACGTAAATTTAGAGACGAAAAGGTAAATTTTCCGCCGAAAAAGTACATTTTCTGACGAAGACATAAATTTTCTGACGAAACCGTAAATTTACTTACGAAAACATAAAATTACTGACGAAAACGTAAAATTACTGACAAAAATATAAATTTTATGATGAAAATGTAAATCTAGAGATGAAAAGGTAAATTTTCTGGCGAAAACGTAAATTTACTGACGAAAACGTAAATTTTCTGACGAAAACGTTAATTTTCTGACGAAAACATAAATTTTCTGATGAAAACGTAAATTTTATGACGAAAAAGTAAATTTTATGACGAAAACTTAAATTTTATGACGAAAACGTAAATTTTCTGACGAAAACGTTAAATTTTCTGACAAAAACGTAAATAAACCGACGAAAACGTAAATTTACTGTCGAAAACGTAAATTTTCTGATGAAAATGTAAATTTTCTGACGGAAACTTAAATTTTATGACGAAAACGTAAATTTACGGTCGAAAACGCAAATTTTCTGACGAAAACGTAAATTTTCTGATAAAAACATAAATTTTCTGACGAAAACTTAAAATTTATGATGAAATCGTAATTTTTCTGACGAAAACGTAAAATTACTGGCGAAAACCTAAATTTACTGACTAAAACATAAAAATACTGACCAAAATGTAAACTTACTGACGAAAAACGTAATTTTTTGACAAAACGTGAAAGTACTGACGAAAACGTAATATTACTGATGAAAACGTAAATTTACTGACGAAAACGTAAAAATAGTGACGAATGCGTAAAATTACTGATCACAACGTAAGATTACTGACAAAAACGTAAATTTAATAACGAAAACGTAAAAGTAGTGGAAAAGATGAAGAGATAAAAAGTAGAAAAGAAGTACTTCAATAGTATAAAAAACAAACGGTCTTTTTCGTGTAGATAAGTGATGGTATTCAGGTTTCGCGTCCATGATATTTTCGAGGGTGCGTTTATCAAGTTGGTGCATTATATGAGAAGGTACACATGTTTGTTTGAAAAAAAGGTCTAAACATTACCACAGCTTCTAGTTTTTGAACATGTTGTCAATATATCTATAAAATGTAGTTTAGTAGATTTATTTGTATTCGTGACTCGCTGGTTGACTGAGTTTACCAATGAGAGGGCACAACATCTAGGTTGTCTAACTTCTAAAACATGTTCCTGGCAGATTTGAGATTATCATTTGAATGATTTCGAAATCGATATATGGCCTGATATTTTGGGATTCTATAGTATCTTGGGTGTATATTAACCTATAAAAAATTTAGCCTAGGTTGTTTAAGAGAGTCAGAAGTTATAGAGGCGCAAAGGTGACCATAGACACTCGATCAATGATTTTATGTGAAAACTATAAATGTGTTTTATTATGATTTAAGCTAAGAAACCTTTATGATCAGATGCTAGGCGTTATAAGGGCTATAATAAGTGTGCATTGAACAAGTTTAGGACTTACGAGAAAGTACCATGAGATAACATGGGTTAAACAAGTGAAAATGAACTCGATATCCTTTATACAATGGACTAAGGACTTTGCCTTCTAAACATGGCTTCAATAGCAACCCGTTCTTGATCTTTCTTAATGTTGCTACAACACCATGCACGAGAGAGATGGAGAGTTTTAAGGTGTGTGTTTGTGTATGCGTGTAACAGAAGTGATGAAAGGCTTTAGGTTTTTATAGTATAATGAAATTAGGACTTAGATTTGGCAAGAGATGTGGCTGGTGTTGAAGTAGACACGACTTTCACTTTTCTTAGAAGGATATGTAAACAAATTGAAATAAAACAGAATTTGTTGATGTGTGAACTTGTGAAGTTGACATCTAACCCTATGTTAGATAAGTATTACACACGCTATGTTTATATAGGATGGAAAAGGTGATGAGTAGAACTTAAGGGCTGAGTTAGGTTAGGAATGTGGTTGTGGTACAAGCCATGACAATTACTTGTCCTCCATGGAGATGATTACGTACGGGATTGTAAAGATTTTGGTGAAACGTAAGGTTGATATGAAGATTCGCATAAGACGTCGACAAAGATAAGGAAAAATATGTAGTTCTCGTTTTACATAAGAATGAAATAATTGTTTTATTTGGTTATTGGCGGATATTATTGAAGCCTAATATTTTAAAAGCTATGTTCTGCGAAAATTAGACGTAAAACACAAAAAATAAACGCCTAATATATAATTAAAATTACAGTCTTCGGAATAGGTTAATAATTTATTTAAAGTTCAGTTACGATGTATGTTATAACATACAATACCTTTGACTAATGTAATATCTATGTTTATAAATAAGAGGTGTTTTTACTAAGAAATTTTTGTTTTTTATTTTGATGTGTGACTAAATTGTTGAATGTATGAATACTCACTATTTTAACTATCACATCCACATATGCCTATATTTTACATATACTATGTATATATCAAGTCTGAGTTCTAAAGATAACTATATGTGCAAATAATGAATAAGAACAACTCAAATACAACAAAGATACCCAAAATAGCCATAGAAACCCTAGAAATCCCTTATAAACTAATATTTCAAGCAATATAACAACAAAATAAATATGTAATATTATTAAACACTTTATACTAATTCTAATCTACTATATAAAGAAAAGGTAAATAATCACAAAACACTAATATTCGCTAATCACAAGCTAATTACAAGAAAATGACCTAAAACCAAGATTAGCATATAAAATTCAATCTATAATGAATTAGACTCTAATCTTATGCAAAAAATTATAAAACTCAACTAAGTATCATAATATAATCATACATTTATCTTAAACTATGTTACAAATCATTAAAGCATAAAGTACAAGTTTTTAAAGCATAGAACCTTAAGCTTACTTAAATAACCCTAGAATATGATCAACCTATATATAAACCCTTAAACTAAGAATGTAGAACCCATAGTAGTCATAAACATATCATATAAGACTTAGAATAAGTGTACAATAAGATCCAAACCCTAATTACCCAAAATAGAATGTCATTAGGCTTAATGATATAGAAACCCTTATATTAAGAAATTTACATGGAATCATAACCTAGTCTTTTAGGAAAACTCTACCAACACTAATAGGACTTCATTAAAGATTATAAGATTATGTTAAGACAACTTACAAGTACCCTAATGCACAAGGTACAAGATTTCAATGCATGACTTGTAAATTAGGTCAAAATAGGTATTTTCACTCTTTAGACATGTTTACCTAAACTAAAACCTTAAACCAAGTGTAAGAACTCTCTGGACACTTAAGAAACAATTTCTAGGACCTAAATTAAGTTTAAATCAGTAGCTAAGAGGAGGATAATCACATTTACTAAGATTAAACCCTAGATCATTAGAAAACCCTAATCTACAAAAGTATACTTCCCATTTTCACATCAAACCTTTGTTAAACTTCAAACCAAGGACCCAAATATCTTAAATAGAATTTAAAAACCCTAATTAAGCCTTAATAATTCACTAATCACTTTCCTAAGTCCCTAATCATCAAAAAACAAACCATAAGATACAAGCCCTAGAATTTGAATACGGTTTTGTATTTTCGCTCAAAAACTCATTTTCAAACCATTTGCCTCCATTCCAAGTTCAAAATCAGATATTTAGGACTTCTAAGATATCTTAGGAGTGCTGACAAGTAGGTGCATCACCTCCTTGCTTGCTACACATAACCATCCTCATCCTAAACATTACGTGACTTATTTCTATCCATAAGTGAAGATTAGGACTAAGATATGGTCTAAGAACTTGTGTAGAGCTTCAATAACCTTCATTAGTCATCTACCTATCTATCTTTCACGTTTAGATGCCAAACTTGGAGCCTAAGTGTTGCTATTACTATAAATAGGGCCGAATACACAACATGTATACTTGCACATCGTTTTCCCTAAGCCTCCTACCCATTCTCCATTTACACTTCTATAAAAGTCTTAGGACATCCCCCAAGACCAGAAAACAAGTCTAGAAGGCTGCCATTGAAGCCCTTGAAGCTTTGATAGCAAGTAGTGTTCATAGGAGGTCATAAGGACCCATTTTGGAGCTACCTAGGTAATTTCTATACAGAACAAGCTTTGATATTGTCATAATGAATTATCAGATTTTTTATAATGCCAAAATTATGTTAGAGAGACAATCCAAAAATAACTAAGTCGTTTCATTAATTTAAATGAAAGTTATAAGCTAAAGATGTCTTGAAACCGTAGTTTTGTATTTTAAATTAAATAATGACTTAAAATCCATTTCAAGAGCTATAAATATGATAAAATGTTACTATTATGATTATAAGTATGTTTTGAGACTTTGTTTTAAAATCCTAGATCATTTGGTATATTTTTGAAGAAGTTATATGATTTTTACAAATATAGGGACCAAAACTGTCATTTTTAAAACTATTTGACATTTTTGGCCAAAAGTGTCATTTTATGAAAGATAGAGCTATAATAATAAAACATGGAAAGTTTGAGACCCTAAGGTTAAATATTGAAGTATTAAACTACAATTTAATGAAACTATATACTTAAAGGGTTAAAAGTGTAATTATGCTAAAATATAACTATAAGGACTATTTTTGCCAATATTAAAACTAAAGAACATAAAATATAACAAAATATATTGTGTCATGTTAGTAGGGAGCTTTATCAAAGATGCTCCAACTCGATATTACGTTCTGACTGAGTGGTTGGGTTTACGATTTAAAGTGCCCTCGCTCCTCAAACGTTTATAGAATGGATTCTAAGTATAATGGCCCAAACAATGATACTATAATAATAAAATACAAGAACCAAACAATAAAAACATGAAATAATAAAAGATTGAACCCATAGAGCATGACTTGATATATCTATATATTGTGTGTTAACTCAGATATTGTGAGAAGATTGTGATTGGGTATATCTGATTTAATCAAGACTCTCTAGGCTAAGGTGAGTTCACAGCCTCACTTTTAAATGTTTTATAAATGATTTGAAAACCCATGAGGGGGATATATGCAAAAACTAGAATACAAGTTTTTTTGTATGTTGCCTATATTAATATTGACACTACATTTACTAGTTGTTGTTAAGCCCCTTTTTAACCGTGGACATCTAATCATTTAATGAGCGCTAATATATTGAATAGTACTATTGGAGACTGACATCTCCTATCTGGGCAAGTCGCACTTGCTAAATGCTAATGGTTCCTACCTAGGCTAAACAAATATGCTTTATTTTGTATTTAGGATAGTCCGGCAAGCTTCCTACCTAAGCGCAAATTTGTTAGGTTTTCATGATAATGTCTAGTTACGGGGTCATGAGCTAGTGCAATATGAAGTGATGAATTTAAAATTTTTGGGTGTATAGTAATGTATCCCTGAAGTCGTAATTGTATTCAAATATTGTTTAAAAACCTATGAATGCTCAACCATTGGGCTGCGGATGGTGGTGTCTTGAATAAAGTTATCATTCTAGAAAATAAAACTAGATCTTTGGGAAAAACATGTGTTTTACATTATTGTACAATTGTTTTTATTTAACTCTAAATAAACGAATGATAACGTTAATATTTATAAACATGTTTTTGAGCATTTTCTATTATTATGACTAAGGTCCTTTGATAGTAATACCCCAAAAATTAGCTTCCGCTGCTATATGGTAAAATGGGGGTGTTACAGATTGGTATCCAGTGCTCATGGTTATAGAGAATAAGTTTTTCTTAAACTATAACTAAAATTTTAAATTCAAGACCATCAGCCATCATCAACGCCAGTGTAAGATTTTAATTTCTTTTAAATAAAATATCTTATGTTATTATATTACATAAACTACAAGGATGTCTACTTCCACCTATATTCTCATTTCCGACGATGATGAAAGAGAAATTCTAATGTTCACTCCATCTCCCACAGATGTGCGTGTTCCGAGTTTGTCTTTTTATGATACTCCTGAAGTACAAGAATATTTCTCACATCAAACTAAAGTGATGAATAGTGTACCTTCACCTACGTCTCAATTTATGTTACCTAAAGATCTTTATTCGTCTCCCAATCAAAGTCGTGCAGAGTCTTATGAAACTAAGGAAGACTAGAGAGCACGGATTATGGAAAAGCACGACAAGTAATTGTGCGTAATTGCTAGTCATGTTGATGAAATAATCTTGAATATTTTAGATTAGTAGAAAGGAATATTAGGAATCTGATAAGAGGAAGGAAGGAGATTGAAAAGCATATTAGTCAGTTGGAATATAAAGTTGAAGTTACTCGACGCCATAAATTATTCTAAGTAGAAGGATGCATGCTCATGAGATGAATATGACAAGAGAATACTGAACTGACAGACTTACGAGGATTGGGCTTAATTTAGAATTACTCATCGATGATCTTAAAACAACTCAACAATCTGACTCTGGATATATTTTGGACAGAATTGAGGAGATCAAAATGGGAAATTAAGCTTAGAAATCTAGTTTCAGTTTGTAAGATATGTACAGTTTTTCTTTATGTAACAGAGATGCTTATCGTGTACATACAAAACGATAAGTTGTTCATAAATAAACAAATTGTGCGTTGTTCTAAAAAATTCTTGTTATCTTATTTAAATATTTTCGTCATTCATATTATGAATCCTCATAAATGAATTAGAAAAGTTTGTCGTCATATATATTATGAATCCTCACATATGAAATGATCGAAAGAATTAAGAATATCTCTATGATATAATAAATAAATTCAATACTGTAAAACCCACAAAATGAGGTCATTATTTAATTCTATCTTTCAAATATTTTTGAAGTATTTTATAACGTTAAATACTATTATGCTTAACGGTTTAAGTTGAAACCGATGTTGAACATTTTATTTTAATATTTTGACGTGTAACGAGGACTACTAGTGATCGCGATACCGACGAATGCCTAATATTTTATATTTTATTATTATCGATTGTTTCGATATTTAATACTTTGGACGATATCGTTTTAATTACGTATTAAGTCGTTATATTATTATCTTTCGTGTGCGTTTAAACTTTTGAAAAGTATTTTCTTGAAACCCGAGCCCGGTGAATATTTTCAAAATTAACTAATAGTCATTTTCCGCTTTTTAACTAATATTTATATTTTGGTCTAAAACTATCACAAATTGGCAAAACAAGCCCTTGTACCACAATATAAAAACTTAATTTCCACCTAACTTTACACATAGTTGCATAAACAAAAAAATTAAACACCTCCTCCCTCTCTCTTCTCCAAACCGTCACCCCCCCTTCACTTTTGATGAAATTTCTCTCAAATTCAAGCTTGATTTAAGCTAAACTAAAACAAGATCCATCCTTAGAATCTCAAGGAGATCACTTTGGTACTAAATTTGGCTACATGCATGATGTTTTATTTTTTTAGGGTTGGTAGCTCAAAACTATGATCATGTATATGATTATGGTAATGATCAAAGGGTTTTCATGCTAAGTTTTTATTAAAAACATGATCTTGATTTTGGTTTTTTGATTTTGATGATGATACAATTGTTATAGATTAGATAAGTTGATATTAGGATATTAGGATAATGATAAAAATGATTTGTTTTGATCAATAACATGATTTCATGTGAGATTTTAGCAGGTGATTTAGATCAGTGGGAAAAAGGCGGATTTTGGGTACCTTATAGTTTGACTATTGTTTAACTAATAGGATAGGGTTGTAGAGAATTTCGTTAGCTTCGATTTGATATAAAGTAGAGCTTCTAGCTCCAAACGAGCAAGAATTTATGACAGTTTGATTATTCGTGTACCGGGAGACGAGTATCAACACAATATGTAGTTGTTGTCGATATTTGGATCGAATCTCAGGGACTATAGAATGAGTTTTGAAACGAGTCAAGGACTGATGTTAAAGTATAAACCCTAAGTTGTGAGTCTATTTTCAAACCTAGGTGTCGGTTTTGTAAATGGAGTCGTTTATAGAAGTTAAAACGGTTGTATGAGTCGATGACGTAAAACTGCCCGGTTTTTGTAGTTCAAAGTTGTGTCGGGCAGGAAATTTTAAAAGTAAAATCTTTTAACCAACTTTTAGGAGGATTTTCTATATATAGTAAGTGAGTTCTCTGAGTAGTATCATAAAATTTTGATTTGTTCAAGTGGGGTAAACGAGCTAGTGTATTTGGTATGTGCCGACAGATTTTTATCGAAAGTATAGAATAATAAAGTGAATGTATAGGAGAGTATAATAGTATCACTTGTATCGTTTTCTCTCGATTTTGTCATGATTTTATGAGTTTGAGTTTAATATTCTTATGTATGGATTATTTCTCGAGTCTATTATTAATCAATGCGCCTTATTTGATAGGTTGCGGTTCTCGTGTTTGAAAGGCATCAGCCATCGTCGACGATCGTCTTCGACTACTTCTACTACTTAAGGTGAGTCTATAGCCTCGTTTGCACAATTATATGGTTTTAAAAACCAGCGAGGGGGAATACATGTTTTTTAAACTTAGAACACAAGATTTTTATGATATGCTTGTCCCTATCTGAATGGACCCGTGGTTGCCTTAAATTGCATTAAGTAGATTGCCATTGTTAAAGCCTCAATTATGGACCGTTAACTAGGTTATGATGGGCTAGCCGCTGGTACAATTAATAGATCTATGAGGGAAGCCGCCTCGGTTCGGTTTGTGGGTGATGTCCCTAGTGCTTAGGCCTGGACGCCCATTGTACGGACATATTGTATTGAGAAGTCAGGTATACAGCAATGTACCATTAATCTGGAGGTAACTGACTATTAATAAATCTCTTGTCTTATTAGACCTAACGGAGTGTCTAAGGGCTCGGTTCCATGAGCTTAATGCAATTTGTTGCTATATACAATTATATTGTTGATGCAAATTATTTGATGCTTGTTACCTTCAAGTATACCACCAAATTATAACTTTTGCTTGTGTTCAAAATGATTATATAAACCTATAGATTTCACTCATCATTTTTGTTGATGATTTTCTCACATGTATTTCAGGTAATCAAGGAGTGTGAAGCTTGGGAGTCACGGGAATGAAGTTGTGCACTGTTTTTCTAGTTTAAGCTCTTTGAATATTATCGTTCCTTTGTTTAAAACAATATAAATCTTTTATTTTAGTTGTACTTTGGTTACGATGTCTTGGGACTACGCTACTCTGATAAATGTTTTAGGAACGATAAATCTAAAACGTCTCTTTTCGAGTCGTTCTTTATAAATTATGTGTTATTATACCATTGTTTAGCACCCAAAGATATCTTCCGCTGCGTGTAAATTTGGGGTGTGTTAAAGATTGGTATCAGAGCCATGAGTTATAGAGAACTAGGTCTTTTTCTGAAAACCTAAACTATAACTGTCAGTTTTTATTTTTCAAAGAGTCAATGCACATGATTTCGCGTGACTTCAGGTTTAAGCTACTTCTGGGGTTACAATTTTAGTATACATTATTATGTATCCTTTATTGCTAAGTATTTATATAATAAATACTATAAACCCTAATCGGTATATATTAATTTCGTTAAAACTTTTCGATAAAAGTTTATCATTTATTAATGATCTATTTAAATAAATTTTTGAAATTTTCCTGTACTTATTTTGAAGGATTTTCTATATTTATTTGAATTTTTGAAATTATTCTATTTCATTTTATTATGACCTTATATCTATTTTCTGAAATTTACCATCGCTTAATTACGTCTTCAATGAGGAGGAAGCAGGTTCCACTGCTGCAAGCGAGTCACAGTCAACTAAGCCATGTGGATCCTCACGTGACTAGTGTCCATTATTTTGTGTCATTGTACTCTATTTGTCTTTAAGATCATTCCTTGTTGATCTATGATAATAGTCTCCTTTGATCCTTATAATGATTGTGATTTCTAGTATTGATAATGTGTATACACTTGATGATTGATTTTGTACATGATATGACTATACCATGATTACAATTAACTCATTCATTTTATCTTCTCTCTTTGGGATATGACAGAATCATGTCACCTAGAAGAATGACAAATGATAACATTGCAAGGCTAGTTGCTGAAGAGGTAGCGAAAGCATTAGCTGCGGATAGAGCTGCATGTGTTAACACTGAAGGAGTAGGTGGATCTAGAGGTGCGGGTGCTGGAGGTACAGGTGAACCTGTTGAACCAGAAATTGTTGGAGGAGCAGGTGAAGCTGAGAATTCTGTAGGTGAGGTTGCTCAGGCTGCTGTTGTAGTAACAGAGTGTACTTTTGCTGGATATATGAAATGTGGACCCACTACATTTCAAGGAACTGGTGGAGCACTAGAATTATCCAGGTGGATTGAGAAAACAGAAACAACATTTGAGATTAGTGATTGCTCAAAAAGGAACAAGGTTAAGTTCGCAGTTGCTACTTTCAAGGATCAAGCTTTAAGCAGGTGGAAGACTCAAGTTGCTACAGTTGGGTTAGAAGTTGCAAACAGGAAACCTTGGGATGAAATTAAAAGGTTGTTGAAAGAAGAGTTCTGTCCAGAAGAAGAGTTATCTGCTTTGGAGGATGAGTTGAGGCACCTAAAGCTGAAAGATAATAACATTGCTGCCTATACTAGCCGATTCAATGAGTTGGTGTTGTTGTGTCCAGATGCTTTTGCTACTGAAAAGAAAAATATGGACCAATACATTAAAGGGCTGCCTGGGTACATTAAAGGTGAGACAACTTCATCTCGACCCAAGAACTTTGTTGAAACTGTAAGAATGGCTCATACACTCATGGGGCAGAAAGTTCAAGATAGGGCTGAGAAAGCTGCTGAGGGTAGAAAAAGGAAATGGTAAAATTCGCAGAGTGGTAATCAGGGCAATAACCGTCATAAGCAGTATAATCAGATAAGAAATGATGGAGCTAGAGCTGCAACTAACAAGAATAATAATGCTGGCCATGGGGGATCAGCCCAGAAATGTAAGAGCTGCGGTGTTTGTCACTTTGGTAATTAATAAGTGTGTAAACACTTATCTTTTTACCACTAAAAACAATGAAAAACAAGACCTAATCATGTGTTTAATATCGTAAAAGTCGGAATTACTGGTTTTATGTTTTTGTAGGAAATAGGTACAAAACATCAAAAGGAAAGAAAACACGGGATTTCATGATCAATTTTTGAAGAAAAGTCAAAGTCAAAGATCCAAAAGTGCAAAAATATCAAAGGTACCAAGATCACGAAAACCGGCAATATCGACACGAGTTTGAAGATTATATCGAGAAGCCAAAAGACAAGTTCGTTTTCAAGGATTAAAGTTTATCAAAGTTAAATGGACTTTGTGGGACCCACATGTGTTAAATGGGCCCAAAAGCCCATTTATGGGATTAATAAATGACTTTTGGACTCAAAGCCCATATCCAAGGCCCAATAACAAGATAATAAGGGACTATTGATGATTTATAACCCAATTCGGTCACAGGCCCTATATAAATCCCAAATGACGGATGAAGAATTTATAATTTTGGGTCCAAACTCTAAAAGGGCCCACAAAGGTAATGTTATGAGTCGGTTAAAAAGTTTATTATATATCTTTAGGGTCAAACCTTTCATTCGATATAAACAAAGTATACATAAACAAATAAATACGAGAGAGAAGAATAAAAATGGGGAAGAACACAGCCACTCATAAACCCTAGCTATTTTGGGTTTTTTCTTTTCATCAACACTTGAACCTCACGCGTTGAAATTAAATCGCAAGTTTATAGGAAGAGAGATTATGCTATCAAAGGTCCATGTGGACCTATCTAACGTCACATCTAATCTGTGATTGGTTGATTCCCCTGTCACCAGCAAAAGAAGGCAAATCAAATCAAGCCACCTCAGCATCAAAGTAGCACAAGAAGCATAAAAAACGCCACCCTGGCGATCCGTGTGAAGAGAAGGTGATTTTCAGCCCTTGATCAAGAAAGAGATGATGAAAAGAAGATCTAATGGCCAAAAATTGATCATCACCAACAAACCCACACCCTTGGTTAGCCTATAAATACCCTGATTTTTATCATGTATTCTATCCCTTCTTTTATTTTTTTAGTTATAATGGTAGTTTTGATTTAGATAGATTTGTATTTTTTCCTTTAAATAGTGTAATTTTCGATTTTAATGAAATAAAATTTGGTTACTGTTTTTGTTAATTATTAATCTAAGTTGATGAGACTGCTTTTATACATAGTCTCATCATCCAAAAAGGGCTTAAAATGCATTAAATATCATCAAAATACCCATATATATGCTTGTGTTTGTTACTTGTGTATTTTAGGTACGGATATTGAAAAAATGACAAAAGATCACAAGAATCATGCAAAAACGAACACGGGAAACGAAGCCGCACATTGAACCAAGCCTTAATGAAGATTTTTCCCAAGAAAACCCTTGAAGACTTGAATAATTATGAAGAAGGGTCCTCCAATATGGAATAATTGACACTTTATACCCTTGTATCCTCATAATTACAAGTTTGGTCCCTAAAGTTTGTCAAAATTACAAAAAGGGCCCTCCACTTTAAAGATTTGGCAATTTTAGCCCCTCAACAAAGCTAAGATGTCAATATTTATCCTCCTCAAAGTCAAACATATCAATAAGGACTCCAAGTTATAAGAATGACAAGTTTGGTCCTTTGAAAATATCAAAATTACAAAAAAGGACCCTTGACTTTGAAGATTTGGCAAAAATGGCCCCTCATCAAACATGATTTGGCAATTTCAGTCCTCCAAAATGTCAATCATACAAGTTTAGACCATTATCCTTGAAGAAAATACCAAATCAGTCCTTCAAGAATCAAGAATTGGCAAGAAATACCCCTAAATTTACTTTACAAAACTTTTTGGGGCAAAAGTGTGAAAATGGAAAGTTTGATAACAAAGGAAAACGGATTATGTGTGATTATTTACAAAGTGAAAGGAAGAAAGGAGTTAAGGGACCAAAAGGGGCAGACAACAATACTTACCTAGACCTACCAGCACTTGACACGTGCCCCACTACCACAAATCATCCAATCACAACTCACCTTGCTGCCATGTCACACTCCACTCACCTTTAATGTTTATTAAACATTGGCGCCATTAACAACTTTTTAAACTTAATCCACCCCTAATCCGGATCAAACTCTCAACTATTCACCTCACGAACATAATTAGGGGTTTACTAATAACAAGTAATTAGCCCCTAATTCATTGCAGATTAATGATTAATGATGTTTTAATCATAACCCAACCTTAAAATACCTTGCCAACTCACTTCCTTGTCCCACGCAAGATTCCCCTGCTACAAGGTTGTGCATACTGCCAAAATTGGGACAGCAATCCAACGTTTGAGATTGCAGCTTACTTTTTAAGCTTATTATAAGCCTTTGGATGCAAATACATCATGCCAGCTCCACAAACAAACAAGGAAGAGTCACATGATCCTCAAGTTTTCAAAAGTTCACAAGGGAAATTCTGGGAGACCACTGCATTTAGGGTTCACAATTTAGGGTTTACCTTCACTTCTTGTAGCCTATAAAAGGCATAGCACTAGTTCATTAGTAGTTTGCTCTTGAATTTTCAGTTGTTCACTTTTCTGTAAATCCTTTTCAGAATTAATGAAATGTGTTTGAAATGTTGAAGAAAGCTCAAGTGCCATCATTTACATCTGCTTATTATTGTTCCTAGTTTGATAATTTTGAATCTTAAAACCTATTTTTAAGGAGTGTGCAAAAGTTTGCATTTTTCCTTCAAGCTTGATATTTTGCTAAGTTCTTTTTCAAACCTTGGAATTCTTGGGTTATAGGGCTGATCATAGCATCCTGATATTTTGTTATCAAGGTGTGGTGAGGCTTATAACTTGGGGATAATCAAGTGTGGGGTAACAAGGTTGCATTAATCAAGGCTTTTCACTTTTCTGATTTTACTATTTTGTTCTTAACTTTGTTGATTCTTAGCAGGGTTGTTTAAGGAAGCTTGTACTTGTTCTTGCTAGTACATAAGCTCAAAATTCGTGGGTGTGGATGTACATCCATGAGGTACACACCCTTAATCTCAAAATCTGAAAATACTTTGGATATTTGTGATATTTGAGTGTTGCTTGTGTTCTTGTGAATTTTGTGGCTTAATCTTGCTTGAATCTGCTATATACATCTGTTATTGTGTTAATTTGGGCTTGGGTGGTCTTAAATCTCACTTTTGATTTGAAAATTTTGATTTTGAAATGTTAAAGGGGTGTTTGGGATTACCTGTTTAAGATCATAAGTGTTTATTGTGTTGTTAAAAGTTGGTGTTTATGCTTGTTATCTGCTATACACTTGGTTGAGAGTTGTTTGCTGCAAGTTTTTGGGGTTAAACCTTGAAATCAAAGATTGTGCTATAACTTGTTGAGTTTGACTGTTTTTGACCTAAAATTTTGGGAATACTTAGAGTATATGCATGTTTAGGGATATAAGCTATTAAATCATTGTTATCATAACATATCTTAGAGATTTGAGTGTTTGAATCTGGCTTGTTGGTCAATTACATCAGCAAAAGTGAAAACTGCATGTTCTTGTGTTCATCAGTAACTTTAAGTGCTCGAATCTTGCTTAATACTTTGAATCATTGCATGAAACCTGTTTAGACTTGCTTATTTAAGTTTAATATTGCTTGTGTATGCATTTGGTTAAGTTTGGCTGGCTGAATTGTGCTCTAAGTGCTTATTGAACCTAATCTGCTTATTTGTTCAAGTCTGGGCTAGATCTGGTGCTTAATTGAATTAACTGTACAAATTGGCTTGTTGGATTGTTGATTTCTTTGTTTGTATTGACTCCTTATGATCCAATGATCATTTGGGTGCCTTGTTGAAACCTGAATCTCCAAAAAAGTCACTAAAGACAAAAAAGTCTACAAGTCAAGCAGTGGGAAAAGTTCCCACTGCTCAACACCCAAAACTAGCCCCTGCTAGTGTTAATTTGCATTCAGCTTATCAATAAGCTATAATTGCTTATCCAGGCCTGCAACAACTTATTTTCTTGTGATAGATCTTCATTATTTGACCCATTTGATTAGACTGGAGCTTATTGGACTTTGACTTTGACTTTTTGCTAGAAAACCAACTTAATTGACTTTTTCATAAGTGCTTATTTGCTTTTTCTAGCTTATTGAGTCAGCTTATTTGAAAACTTTTTTTTGATTTAGCTTATTTAAGTCATTTAAAAGCTTTAGAAACTTGAATCGGCTCTTGGGGTGGCCTAGAACTCAAAAACGACTATTTTGTCGTTTTCTGTAGATTGCTTTTTGCATTTTCAGGCTTATTCCTTTGGCTTATTTCAAATTTTTTTACAGAAGTCTTATTTAGCTCAAAAGAAGCTTGTGTGTCTAATTTGAGCTTATGGCATCAACTTATAGCTTAATGGGCCAAAAAGCCCATTAAGAATAAGTTGTTTGGTATAAGCTTGCTTATTTCACATTTTCAGCTTTTGGGCCTTTGGAAAAAGTTGCTTAAAATCAAATTTTGAGTCGAGTAGTGCTTTTTGGGCCACTTTGGGCCACTTTTTCATTTTGGGCTCAATTTGGCCCATTAAGGAGTCTGTTTTGGGTTTAGCCCATTTTCTAGGCCCATTAAGGGTATTTAGGTAATTTCAAGTTCATTTCTGAGTTATTTAGGTTAAATCAAGCTAGTTTGCAACTTTTTAGAATTTTTTAGGATTTTTGGATTTTTATTAATATTTTAATATTATTTTATTATTAAAAATTAAAAGTCTGATTCTCTAAGTTTTTATATTTTTCCTAGGTTCTAGACACTTAATTAGGATTTTTACAACTTTCCAAATATTTCTAGTGTCTTTTAATTATTTTCTAGAATTAGTTTAAGTTTTTATAGTTTTTAATAGTTTTTAATTGTTTAAAAATAGTTTTTAGTGATTTTAAAATTTTGAAAAATACTTTTTAGCTTAATTAGGTTATTTTAAAGGTCTACAAACTTTAAGATCTTGATTCGGACTTTTTATTAGTTAATATTCATTTTTAGGGCTTTAATTAGCATTAAAAGTTAATATTAAATTAATTAAAAGGTTTTAGCAAGTTTGGCTTTTTTGTAAACCCTTAGAATATTTTAGTGGATTTTTAGTGATTTTTAGGAATTTTTAGAGTAAAATTTTAATTTTGGTCTCTTTACGGTTTTACGTATACGCCTTTTTCGTCTTAGTGTAATCCGTTATCATAACCGTCATTCTCTTCTTATCTCATTTCTATTTTTCTTTCTCATAACAATATAATCACAAAGTTAATCATTTCATTACACACACACCAAGCCTCCTTGAGAACGATCCCCACTTTGGGTCATAACTCGTAATTTTCCTAAGTCACTTGTTAACGCTTGCCCTATTTACCTCCTTTTTCCTAAAGGTGTGTAAAAACTCAACTATCATTATGGCGCCGCTGCCGGGGAGGCGTGTTGTGTTTTGATTTGGAAATTGTTGTTTTTATATAGCCATAAAAAGCTAATTGTATTAGTAGCACTCTACTAATACGTATTATCGGTTTTCGTTTTTTGTGTAAATACTATTACTATATTGTATACGGAGAACAATAAATTCACAAGTACTCCAAATACGTGAGAAATCGCAACCTTGACTTGGGAGGTCATTACCCAATCATTGTATTCGAATCTCAAACCAAAGAAAAAGGCAAAAATAGATAAATACTTTCGTGAAGCTCAATTTTGAAAAATACAAACTATAAGGTGGGTATAAGGCGGATATTATAAAATATATCCTAAGGAAAAAGGCTCTTAAGTGCTTCGCGCCGCCTCGTTTCCCCGCTTGCTTGTGAGTATTTGATTTTGAGAGCTAATCGAGGGTTTTGCCGCCCAAAGTATTATTAAGTATCATATATACTTTCTTGGTTTCATTGATTAAACCCTCTTGAACGTTTTGGTGTTCCACCAACGTTCTAAAGTCATTGAAGGCGTTCACTTCACGTGATCGTTTTAATTCCTTGAGGCTTCTTTAACCAAGAAATTTGATTAAGGAGGAGATTTGTAGATTTTTGTCTATTTAATACATTCACCAAAATCCAAAAAAGGTTAATACAATCAAAAACCACAAAAAAATTGAAAAATACAAAACACCAAAAAGAATCTTCTTTGCTCATCCCCTCGTTGTACGTGACGTTTATGCTAACCCGTAATCAAGCAAGACGTGCACATAAACAAAAGAACAAAACTCCCACTCCTAATCATTCTAGTGAGGAGTCTCCTATTGACGAACCCATTGTAAGAGAAGCACCAACCATGGCGAATCGAACTATAATGGAGTTACTTCAAGCACCCACCGAGGGTTATGGAGAGGCTATTGTGATTTTCGATATCCTTGCGGAGAATTTTGAATTGAAAACGGGTTTGTTGTCGATGATCCAAAACAACAAATTCTATGGTGATGAGAAGGACAATCCACACAACCATATCCGCCAATTCAATCGTCTTACCGCCACTTGCAAGTTTAAGTATGTCTCTAATGACTCGATTAAGATGATGCTTTTTCCGTATTACTTAGCGGGGCCCGCTAAAATTTGGTTAGAGAAAGAGCCACCCAATTCTATATTGACGTGGAAGGATCTCGTGTCTAAATTTGTGAACCAATTTTTTCCGCCCTCTAAGACTACGCATTTGAAAAACGAGATTTCAAAATTTTCACAAGAGTTTAATGAAAGTTTTTCAACGGCTTGGAATAGGTTTAAGGAAATGTTACATGAGTGTCCTCATCACGGTTTTTCCGACTTGCATCAAATTGACACGTTTTACAATGGACTTAATGATCATGAAAGGGGTTATCTTAATGCCGCCGCGGGTGGTAATTTTTTGTGTAAAACGGTTGAGGAAGCTTTGGTGATAACTGAGAATAGATCTAAGGTGTATAGTCCTCGTAGCACGTCTAGTGTTCGTAAGGCTTTTTCTTCGGCTTCACCTCCTTTGTCTACTACCATCGATGCTTGCCAAATTGAGGCGAATTTGGAAAACAAAATCTTTGATAAGCTAAAAGGTCTTTTGATTGAGTTTAAAGTTGGAGAACCAAGTGCTCCCGCTACGGCTAAAGCGGTTGAGGTTTCATGCATGTATTGTGGTAGAGGTCATGATTTCTCCGAGTGCATTACCAACGGTTGTAACACTTCGAGTGCCTACGCGGCCACAGGAACTTACAACCAAAACGGTCAAGTTACCCGCTCTAATCAATTGACTCCACCGGGTTTTGGTTCAAATCAAAATGCTAACAACAACTATCGCAACAATCAAGTTGGTTTCAAAAACAATTACAACAAGGGAAACTATGGGAATCAAGGTGCTAATAATCAAGTTTCAAACAAAAATCAAAATGATTTTCAAAACAACAACAAAAGTTTGCAAACGTTGAAAGATCTTCCAAATGAATTTGTTGAATACGCTAATGGGAATGATGCTAGGTTTGACAATATTCAAAGAGAAATCATTAGCCTAAGATCCGAGTTTCAGACCGACTTGAAGAAAGAGTTGAAAAATGAGTTAGTTAATGAGCTTAAAATCCATACCAACAAGATGGAAGGAAATGTAACTAGGTTACAACAAAACCAACAAAAAATGGAACAAGGGCAACATGAGATTAAACAATAAATGATTAAAGCCGAGAAGAGGCAATCCATGTTTGAAGATAAAATCTCATCTATGTTTGAGGCAATAATGTGTAAACCGTCTTCGAGTAGTCTTCCTAGCAACACCGTATCAAACCCTAAGGGTGAGATGAAAGTGATTACCACACGTAGTGGTAAGACACTTAAGGAACCGACTCCTCAACCAATTGCTCCTACGGAGGAAGCAATTGAGGAAGAACCCGAGGTGGTGGTCGAAAAGGAGCATGCCCCAATCCCACGAAGTACCGCTCATGCCACACCTACGGTTGACCCATTACCAACATTGGAACCCGAGATTCCAAAGTCTATGCCTATGCCTCAACGAACACCACCTTTGCCCTATCCATCGAGACTTAGAAAGGAGAAACGTCAAGAGCGCGACAATTATCAATTTGAGCTTTTTATGAAAATGTTTCGTGATTTGCACTTTAATGTGAGTTTCGCCGATGCTTTGGTCATGATGCCTCGATTTACCGCTAACTTTAAGAGTATGTTGAGCAACAAGGAGAAATTGCACCAATTATCTAGTTGTTCATCGGTTTATCTTAATCGCATACCTCAAAAAGTCGGTGATCCCGGTAAATTTTTGATCCCTTGTGCAATCCAAGATATGGAAGAATGCTTTGCCTTGGCCGATCTTGGTGCTAGCATTAACTTGATGCCACTTGCAATCTTCAAGTCGCTCACTCTTCCTAATCTTACTCCTTCACTAATGTCTATCGAGTTGGCCGACCATTCCACTATTCCCGCATGTGGATTGGCGGAAGACGTTTTTTGAAAGTGGGGAAGTTCTACTATTCCATAGACTTTGTCGTTGTCGATATTCCCACGGATCCTCAAGTTCCTCTCATTTTAGATCGTTCGTTTTTAGATACGTCTATGGCTTTGATCGATGTTCATGCTAGAAAGATCACCTTACGTTTCAACGACGAGGAGCTTGTTATAAACGCAACTCAAAACTCTCAAATTTCTCATGTTTATTCCGTTTCAACCATAAACCTCGTTGATATGATTGACGTGGTTTGCGAGGAATTTTCAAAAGAAGTTCTAGGTTTTGGTGATGAAGAAACTAGTGGCAATCCCACTATGTTAGATCCTATTCTTGATAACTCGACACCAACCTTCACTCCATTTGAAGATGGTGGTTTTACGTTGGAAGAATTCGATGTTCCACGTACTTGTAACGAAGACCTCGACAACGATGAGGACTTCTCGATTATCAAGGATTTTCTTAACGATTTCCCATTTCCTCCACCCGAGGAGGTTATGAGTATCGAGCCCAAATCTTCAATTGAGGAACCACCTAACCTCGAGTTGAAACATTTACCTCCTCACCTCGAATATGTCTATTTGGAGGATGACGATAAGTTGCCGTTTATTATTGCGAAGGAACTTTCGGATGATGAAAAAACCGCACTTGTCGATGTTCTAAAGGATCACAAAGGGGCAATTGCGTGGAAGTTATCCGACATTAAGGGGATCGATCCCAAATTTTGTACCCACAAAATCTTAATGGAGGAGGACTACAAGACCGCAATTCAATGTCAAAGGAGGGTGAACCCCAAAATTCACGACGTCATCAAAAAGGAAGTCCTTAAACTCCTTGACGCGGGAATGATTTACCCTATTTCCGATATCCCTTGGGTGAGTCCTATTCATTGTGTCCCTAAGAAAGGAGGAATGACCGTTGTGCCAAACGATGCTAACGAGTTAATTCCCACTAGACTCGTGACCGGATGGAGAGTGTGCATTGACTATCGTAAGTTGAATGAAGCCACTCGAAAAGACCATTTTCACTTGCCTTTCATGGACCAAATGTTGGAGCGTCTTGTGGGAAACGATTTCTATTGAATTTTAGATGGTTTTTCCGGTTACTTCCAAATCCCCATCGATCCTCGTGATCAAGAAAAAACTATGTTTACATGTCCATATGGAACGTTTGCCTATCTTTGAATGCCATTCGGACTTTGCAATGCACCAGGAACCTTTCAAAGATGCATGATGGCTATTTTTCATGACATGATCGAGAAGACGATGGAAGTATTCATGGATGACTTTTCCGTGTTTGGTAATTCGTTCACTTCGTGTTTGTCGAATCTCGAGAGAATGTTGAAACGTTGTGAGGAAACCAACCTTGTGCTCAATTGGGAAAAATGTCATTTTATGGTTAAAAGTGGAATCGTCTTAGGGCACAAGGTCTCGAAAGCGGGGATTGAGGTAGATCAAGCTAAGGTAGACGTCATCGCCAAATTACCTCATCCCAAAACCGTCAAGGGAGTTAGGAGTTTCCTAGGCCATGCGGGCTTTTATCGTCGATTCATCAAGGATTTTTCAAAGATCTCTCGACCTATTACACATCTTCTTGAAAAAGAGGCACGTTTTGTCTTTGACGAAGATTGTGTACGAGCCTTTGAAATCCTTAAGAGGAAACTTACCGAAGCTCCCATTCTTGTTGATCCCAGTTGGAACCTCCCCTTTGAGCTCATGTGTGATGCTAGTGATTACGCTATTGGGGCCGTATTGGGGCAACGTCATGAAAAGCACTTCTTGCCTATTCACTATGCTAGCAAGACGATGACCGAGGCTCAACTAAAATACACTACAACGGAGAAGGAGTTCCTTGCCGTGGTGTATGCATTTGAGAAATTTCGACCTTATCTCGTCTTGACGAAATGCATAGTGTATACGGATCATTCGGCTATCAAGTATCTTATTGCTAAACAAGATGCAAAGCCGAGATTACTTCGTTGGATTCTCCTCCTTTAAGAATTTGATCACAAAATTATTGACAAAAAAGGAGCCGAGAATCTAGCGGCCGATCATCTTTCTCGTTTTGAAGATCCTCACCAAAGTGTTTACGAGCCCAAGGAAATCATCGAAACATTTCCGCTCGAGACACTTGGTGTAGTGAATTCTAAACTTGATTCTTCCACCCCATGGTTTGCGGACATCGCAAATTACCATGCGGGTAACTTCATCATTAAGGGTATGACGACTCAAGAAAAACGAAAATTCTTTCGTGACGTCAAGTTCTACTTTTGGAACGACCCTTGCTTGTTTCGAACTTGTGCGGATCAAATCATCCAACGTTTTGTATTTGGCACCGAAGCTTCTAACATCCTTAGAGCTTGTCATGAGGGACAAACGGGTGGTCACCACGGTGCTAATCTCACGGCTAAGAAGGTGTTTGATGCCGGATTCTTTTGGCCTACTATTTACCGAGACGCACAAGATCTTGTGAAGTCGTGTGACTCATGCCAACGACAAGTAAAAGCCTCACAAAAATATGAAATGCCACAAAATATCATTCAAGTGTGTGAGATCTTTGACGTTTGGGGCATAGATTTTATGGGGCCGTTCCCATCATCTCGTGGTAATAAGTACATCCTTGTTGCGGTTGACTACCTATCTAAGTGGGTGGAAGCTAAGGCTTTGCCCACCAATGATGCTCATGTCGTAGTCAAGTTTTTGAAAAGCTTGTTTTCTCGGTTTGGAACCCCTCGTGCGATCATAAGCGATCGTGGAACCCATTTTTGTAACGACCAATTCGAAAGGGTCCTAAGGAAATATGAGGTTACACATCGTCTTTCTACGGCTTATCACCCACAAACGAGTGGGCAAGTCGAGGTTTCAAACCGAGCGTTGAAGAGGATCTTAGAGAGATCCGTAGGGGAGAACCGACAATCTTGGTCGGATAAGTTGGACGATGCTTTATGGGCCTTTAGGACCGCTCATAAGACGCCCATTGGGTGCACTCCCTATAAGCTTGTGTATGGGAAAAATTGTCATTCGCCAATCGAATTAGAACACAAGGCTTATTGGTCCCTAAAGCATTGTAATGATGACAGGGAGACCGCGGGAAAACACCGGAAAATGCAATTAAATGAATCGGATGAATTAAGGGATATTGCTTATGAAAATTCATTGATTTATAAAGAAAATACTATAAAGTTGCATGATTCTAAAACTGAAAACCGGATTTTTAACATTGGGGATCAAGTTTTGCTTTTTAACTCTCGTTTGAAAATCTTTTCCGGTAAGTTGAAATCCCGTTGGTCCGGTCCATTCACCCTGACTCAAGTATTTCCATATGGGACCATCGAGCTAGCTCTAAATGATGGCCCCAATTTCAAGGTGAATGGACATAGGTTGAAGCACTACTTTGGCGGGGAAGTTCCATCCTTGAACTACCTCGACCAAATCACCTTCCCTAATGATAATTAGTATTAAGGGGATCGAGTCGAGCTCATGACTCGGTAATCAAAAACAAGGTGCCTCGTGGGGGAGTCCTGATGAGACTGCTTTTATACATAGTCTCATCGTCCAAAAAGGGCTTAAAATGCATTAAATATCATAAAAAATACCCATATATATGCTTATGTTTGTTGCTTGTGTATTTTAGGTACGGATATTGAGAAAATGACAAAAGATCACAAGAATGAAGCAAAAACGAACACGGGAAACGAAGCCGCACAATGAACCAAGCCCTAATGAAGAATTTTCCAAAGAAAACCCTTGAAGACTTGAAGAATTATGAATAAGGGTCCTCCAATATGGAATAATTGACACTTTATACCCTTGTATCTTCATAATTACAAGTTTGGTCCCTAAAGTTTGTCAAATTTACAAAAAGGGCCCTCCACTTTGAAGAATTGACAAGTTTAGCCCCTCAACAAAGCTAAATTGTCAACCATTATCCTCCACAAAGTCAAATATATCATGAATTCCTTCAAAGTACAAGAAATTACAAGTTTGGTCCTTTGAAAATCCCAAAATTACCAAAAGGACCCTTGACTTTCAACATTTGGCAAAAATGGTCCCTCATAAATGAAGACTTGGCAATTTCAGTCTTCCAAAATGCCATTCATACAAGTTAAGGCCATAATCCATCAACAAAATGCCAAAAAAACTCTTCAAGAATCACAAAATGTCAAGAAATACCCCTGAATTTACTTTACAAAACATTTTGGGGCAAAAGTGTGAAAATGCAAAAGTTGTCAAGAAGAATTTTGGCGTTGATAGAGTTATAAACTGAAAAGACAAGAAGGAGAAAGATAAGGGGTTATAGTTGGCCAGACAAGGAAGTTACCTAGACCTACCAGCATCCAACACGTGTCCCACTACCTCTCTCCACCAATCAGAACACCCCATTCATCCATGTCACACTCCACTCACCCTGGTTAAATAATTAACTAATCTTTGGCGCCTTAAACATTTATTTAAATGTTAATTACCCCTTAAACATATCAAACGCTTGTTCTTGATGTTCATAATCTAAATTGGGGATTTTTGTTTTAGTAAAAATTAAACCATCACCTATTCAAGATTAGTGATTAAGGATGTCCTAATCAAATCCTAACCTTAATATTGGTCACCACATCACCCCACATGCTACGTGGGACCTCCCCTGCTGCATCAAAGAAAAAGAAGACAAGAGATGGACAGAGAATCAACAGCCCACAATTGTGCTTACATCCTAAGCTTGTTACAAGCCCTTGGATCACTTTTTCACTTGCCAACTCATGCCACACAACAAAATTCGTCATATGATTCTTCAAGAAATTCAAACAAGACAAGGGAAAATTTGGAAGTTTAAGGCTAGGGTTTCACTTATTTCTCAGCTTTCTAGATACATTGTATGCCTATATAAAGGCACTTAGGCTTTACATTTTACCTGCTTTTGGTTTTTCCTTGTTCAACAACTTGTAAATCCTCTTTTCAGTTTAATGAAATTGTGTTAAGTTTGTTGAAGAAAGACCGAGTGCCATTGTTATAATCTGCTTATTATAGTTCTTAGTTTGATATTTCTGAATCTCAAAACCTGTTTTTAAGGAGGGTGCAAAAGTTTGCATTTTTCCTTCAAGCTTGATATTTTGCTAAGTTCTTGTTCAAACCTTGGAATTCTTGGGCTATATGGCTGATCATAGCATCCTGATATTGTGTTATCAAGGTGTGGTGAGGCTTATAACTTGGGGATAATCAAGTGTGGGGTAACAAGGTTGCATCAATCAAGGCTTTTTACTTTTCTGAATTTGATATTGTGCTTCTAACCTTGTTGAATCTTAGCAAGGTTGCTGTTGGAAGCTTGTGCTTGTTCTAGCTAGCACATAAGCTCTAACATTCGTGGGTGTGGATGTACATCCATGAGGTTTCTCTTGAAACCTTGAAAATCTGATGAAATTTGGATTTTTTGTGGATTTGTGCTCTACTTGTGTTCTTGTTGATTTCTTGGCTTGAATCTGCTTAGTCTTGCATGATAATGTTGTTTATATGCTAGATTAATCATTTGGTAAACTGAATCATACTTTTACTTGTTTAAAATTTGATTTGAAAAGTTAAAAAGGTGTTTGGGTCTACCTGTTTGAGTTGAAATCTTGTTATTGTGTGAAGGAAAGTTTGTGTTTGTGCTTTATATCTGATATATGATTGGTTGAGAGTGTTTTGCTGCAAGTTTTTGAGTTTGAAACCTTGAATCACATAATCTGCTATAACTTGTGGAGTTTGACTGTTTTTGACCTAAGAATTTGGGAAAACCTAGAGTTTATGCACGCTTAGGGTTAAAAGCGGTTAAAACATCATTATTATAACATACTTGATAGATCTTGAGGTTTGAATCTGGCTTGTTGGTCAAATACATCAGCAAAGTGAAAACTGCATGTGTTAGTGTTCATCAGTAACCTTCATAAGCTTGAATCTTGATTTAGGCTTCAAGCCATTGCATGAAAACTGTTTAGACTTGTTCATTTGAGTTTATAATAGCCTGTGTATGCGTTTGGTTGAATTTGGTTGGCTGAATATTGCTAAAACTGCTTTTAAGTGCTCAACTGCTTATTGTTCTAAGTCTGTGACAGATCTGGTGCTTAATTGAATTAACTGTACAAATTGGCTGTTACTTGTTGTGAATTTTTGATTGTTATTGACTTCTTATGATCCAAATATCATTTGGGTGCCTTTGTGAAATCTGAATCTCCAAAAAGTTCACTAAAGACAAAAGAGTCTACAAGTCAAGCAGTGGGAAAAGTTCCCACTGCTCAACACCCAAAACTAGCCCCTGCTAGTGTTAATTTGTACTCAGCTTATCAATAAGCTATTTTAGCTTATCCAGACCTACAACAACTTATTTTTTGTGATAGATCTTCATTATTTGACCCATTTGATTAAACTGGAGCTTATTAGACTTTGACTTTGACTTTTTGCTAGAAAACCAACTTATTTGACTTTTTCATAAGTGCTTATTTGCTTTATCCAACTTATTGAGTCAGCTTATCTGAAAACTTTTTGTTGAAATAGCTTATTTAAGTCATTTTAAAGCTTTAGAAACTTGAATCAGCTCTTGGGGTGGCCTAGAACTCAAAAACGACTATTTTGTCGTTTTCTGTAGATTGCTTATTGCATTTTCAGGCTTATTCTTTGGGCTTATTTCAAATTTCTTTTTACAGAAGTCTTATTTAGGACAAAAGAAGCTTGTGTGTCTAATTTGAGCTTATGGCATTAGCTTATAGCTTAATGGGCCAAAAAGCCCATTAAGAATAAGCTGTTTGGTATAAGCTAGCTTATTTCACACTTTCAGCTTTTGGGCCTTTGGAAAAAAGTTTTTTAAATTAAAATTTTGAGTCACGTAGTGCTTTTTGGGCTTATTTGGACCACTTTTTCATTTTGGGCTCAAATTTGGCCCATTAAGGATCTGTTTTGGGTCTAGCCCATTTTCTAGGCCCAATAAGGGTATTTAGGCAATTTCAAGTTCATTTCTGTGTTATTTAGGTTAAATTAAGCTAGTTTGCAACTTTTTAGAATTTATTAGGATTTTTGGATTTTTAATAATATTTTAATATTATTTTATTGTTAAAAATTAAAAGTATGATTTTCTAAGTTTTTATATTTTTCCTAGATTGTAGACACTTAATTAGGAATTTTGCAACTTTCTATATATTTTTAGGACTTTCCAATTATTTTCAAGAATTATTTTAAGATTTATTAGCTTTTAATAGTTTTTAATTGTTTAAAAATAGTTTTTATTGCTTTTAAAATTTTGAAAATTACTTTTTAGCTTAATTAGGTTATTTTAAAGGTTTACAAACTTGAAGATCTTGATTTGGACTTTTGTTAGTTAATTTTGATTTTTAGGGCTTTAATTAGCATTAAAAAGTCATTATCTAATTAAATAAAAGGTTTTAACAAGTTTGGATTTTTTGTGAACTCTTAGAATATTTTAGTGGATTTTTAGTGATTTTTGGTAATTTTTAGGGTAAAATTTTTATTTTGGTGCTTTTTACGGTTTTACGTGTACACCTTTTTCGTCTTAGTTTAATTCGACATCGTAACTGTCATTCTCTTCTTATCCCATTTCTATTTTTCTTTCTCACAAATATAATCACAAAGATAATCAATTCATTACACACACACCAAGCCTCCTTGAGAACGAACTTATTTTAGGGTCATTTATACATGGTTTTCCTAAATCGTCGTGCTTACCCGATAATTTACACTTTTTTTTCCTAAACAAGGTTGTAAAACTCAATACATCAATTTTTGGCGCCGCTGCCAGGGAGGCGTGTTGTGTTTTGATTTGGAATTTTTGTTTTTATATACTAACCATAAATAGTATTTTTATTAGTAGCACTATACTAATACGTATTATCGGTTTTCGTTTTTTGTGTGAATACTATTACTATGGTGTATACGTAGAACAATAAATTCACAAGTACTCCAAATACGTGAGAAGTCACAACCTTGACTTGGGAGGTCATTACCCAATCATTGTATTCGAATCTTAAACCAAAGAAAAAAGGCAAAAATAGATAAATACTTTCGTGAAGCTCAATCTTGAAAAATACAAACTATAAGGTAGGTATAAGGCGGATATTATAAAATATATCCTAAGGAAAAAGGCTCTTAAGTGCTTCGCGCCGCCTTGTTTCCCCTCTTGCTTGTGAGTATTTGATTTTGAGAGCTAATTGAGGGTTTTTCCGCCCAAAGTATTACTAAGTATCATATATATTTTCTTGGTTTCAATTGATTAAACCCTCTTGAACGTTTTGGTGTTCCACCAACGTTCTAAAGTCATCGAAGGCGTTCACTTCACGTGATTGTTTTCATTCCTTGAGGCTTCTTTAATCAAGAGATTTGATTAAGGAGGAGATTTGTAGATTTTTGTCTACTTAACACATTCACCAAAATCCAAAAAAGGTTCATACAATCAAAAACCAAAAAAAAAATTGAAAATACAAAAACCAAAAAGAATCTTCTTTGCTCGTCCCCCCGTTGTACGTGACATTTATGCTAACTCGTAATCAAGCAAGACGTGCACGTAAACGAAAGAACAAAACTCCCACTCCTAATCTTTCTAGTGAGGAGTCTCCTATTGACAAACCCATTGTAAGAGAAGCACCAACCATGGCGAATCGAACTATGATGGAGTTACTTCAAGCACCCACCGAGGGTTATGGAGAGGCTATTGTGATTCCCGCTATCCTTGCGGAGAATTTTGAGGTGAAAACGGGTTTGTTGTCGATGATCCAAAACAACAAATTCCTTGGTGATGAGAAGGACAATCCACACAACCATATCCGCCAATTCAATCGTCTTACCGCCACTTGCAAGTTTAAGGATGTCTCAAATGACTCGATTAAGATGATGCTTTTTTCCGTATTCCTTAGCGGGGCCCGCTAAAATTTTGTTAGAGAAAGAGCCACCCAATTCTATATTGACGTGGAAGGATCTCGTGTCTAAGTTTGTGAACCAATTTTTTCCGCCCTCTAAGACTACGCATTTGAAAAACGAGATTTCAAAGTTTTCACAAGAGTTTAATGAAAGTTTTTCAACGGCTTGGAATAGGTTTAAAAAAATGTTACATGAATGTCCTCATCACGGTTTGTCCGACTTGCATCAAATTGACACGTTTTACAATGGACTTAATGATCATGAAAGGGATTATCTTAATGCCGCCGCGGGTGGTAATTTTTTGTGTAAAACGGTTGCGGAAGCTTTTGGTGATAATTGAGAATAGATCTAAGGTGTATAGTCCTCGTAGCACGTCTAGTGTTTGTAAGGCTTCGTCTTCGACTTCACCTTCTTTGTCTACTACCATCGATGCTTGCCAAACTGAGGCGAACTTGGAAAACAAGATTTTTGATAAGCTAAAAGGACTTTTAATTGAGTTTAAAGTTGGTGAACCAAGTGATCCCGCTACGGCTAAAGCGGTTGAGGTTTCATGCATGTATTATGGTGGAGGTCATGATTTCTGCGAGTGCATTACCAACGGTGGTAACACTACGAGTGCCTACGCGGCCACGGGAACTTACAACCAAAACGGTCAAGTTACCCGCTCTAATCAATTGACTCCACCGGGTTTTGGTTCAAATCAAAATGCTAACAACAACTATCGCAACAATCAAGTTGGTTTCAAAAACAATTACAACAAGGGAAACTATGGGAATCAAGGTGCTAATAATCAAGTTTCAAACAAAAATCAAAATGATTTTCAAAACAACAACAAAGGTTTGCAAACGTTGAAAGATCTTCCAAATGAATTTGTTGAATACGCTAATGGGAATGATGCTAGGTTTGACAATATTCAAAGAGAAATCATTAGCCTAAGATCCGAGTTTAAGAACGACTTAAAGAAAGAGTTGAAAAATGAGTTAACTAATGAACTTAAAATCCATACCAACAAGATGGAAGGAACCGTAACTAGGTTACAACAAAAGCAACAAAAAATGGAACAAGGGCAACATGAGATTAAACAAGAAATGGTCAAAGCCGAGAAAAGGCAATCCAAGTTTGAAGATAAAATCTCGTCTATGTTTGAGGCAATAATGTGTAAACCGTCTTCGAGTAGTCTTCCTAGCAACACCGTATCAAACCCTAAGGGTGAGATGAAAGTGATTACCACACGGAGTGGTAAGACACTTAAGTAACCGACTCCTCAACTAATTGCTCCTACAGAGGAAACAATTGAGGAAGAACCCGAGGTGGTGGTCCAAAAGGAGCATGTCCCAATCCCACGAAGTACCGCTCATGCCACACCTACGTTTGACCCATTACCAACATTGGAACCCGAGATTCCAAAGGCTATGCCTACTATGCCTCAACCCACACCACCTTTGCCCTATCCATCGAGACTTAGAAAGGAGAAACGTCAAGAGCGCGACAATTACCAATTTGAGCTTTTTATGAAAATGTTTCGTGATTTGCACTTTAATGTGAGTTTCGCCGATGCTTTGGTCATGATGCCTCGATTTTCCGCTAACTTTAAGAGTATGTTGAACAACAAGGAGAAATTGCACCAATTGTCTAGTTGTTCGTCGATTTATCTTAATCGCATGCCTCAAAAAGTCGGTGATCCCGGTAAATTTTTGATCCTTTGTGCAATCCAAGATATGGAGGAATGCTTTGCCTTGGCCGATCTTAGTGCTAGCATTAACTTTATGCCACTTGCAATCTTCAAGTCGCTCAATCTTCCTAATCTTACTCCTTCACTAATGTCTATCGAGTTGGCCGACCATTCCACGATTCCCGCATGTGGATTGACGTAAGACGTTTTTTTGAAAGTGGGGAAGTTCTACTATCCCGTAGACTTTATCGTTGTTGATATTCCCACGGATCCTCAAGTTCCTCTCATTTTAGGTCGTTAATTTTTAGATACGTCTATGGCTTTGATCGATGTTCATGCTAGAAAGATCACCTTACGTTTCAACGACGAGGAACTTGTTATAAACGCAACTCAAAACTCTCAAATTTCTCATGTTTATTCCATTGCAACCATAAACCTCGTTGATATGATTGACGTGGTTTGCGAGGAATTTTCACATGAAGTTCTAGGTTTTGGTGATGAAGAAACTAGTGTTAATCCTACTATGTTAGATCCAATTCTTGATAATTCGACACCAACCTTCACTCCATTTGAAGGTGGTGGTTTTACGTTGGAAGAATTCGATGTTCCACGTACTTGTAACGAAGACCTCGACAACGATGAGGACTTCTCGATTATCAAGGATTTCCTTAACGATTTCCCATTTCCTCCACCCGAGGAGGTTATGAGTATCGAGCCCAAATCTTCACTTGAGGAACCACCTATCCTCAAGTTTAAAGATTTACCTCCTCATCTCGAATATGTCTTTTTGGAGGAGGGCGAAAAGTTGCCTGTTATTATTGCGAAGGGACTTTCGGATGATGAAAAAACCGCACTTGTCGATGTTCTAAAGGATCACAAAGGGGAAATTGCGTGGAAGTTATCCGACATTAAGGGAATCGATCCCAAATTTTGTACCCACAAAATCTTAATGGAGGAGGATTACAAGCCCGCAATCCAATGTTAAAGGAGGGTGAACCCCAAAATTCACGACGTCATAAAAAAGGAGGTCCTTAAACTCCTTGACGCGGGATTAATTTACCCTATTTCCGATAGCCCTTGGGTGAGTCCTATTCATTGTGTCCCTAAAAAGGGAGGAATGACCGTTGTGCCAAACGATGCCAACGAGTTAATTCCCACTAGACTCGTGACCGGATGGAGAGTGTACATTGACTATCGTAAGTTGAATGAAGCCACTCGAAAAGACCATTTTCCCTTGCCCTTCATGGACCAAATGTTGGAGCGTCTTGCGGGAAACGATTTTTATTGCTTTTTAGATGGTTTTTCCGGTTACTTCCAAATTCCCATCGATCCTTGTGATCAAGAAAACACTACGTTTACGTGTCCATATGGAACGTTTGCCTATCGTAGAATACCATTCAGACTTTGTAATGCACCGGGAACCTTTCAAAGGTGCATGATGGCTATTTTTCATGATATGATCGAGAAGACGATGGAAGTCTTCATGGATGACTTTTCTGTGTTTGGTAATTCGTTCACTTCGTGTTTGTCGAACCTAGAGAGAATGTTGAAACGTTTTGAGGAAACCAACCTTGTGCTCAATTGGGAAAAATGTCATTTTATGGTTAAAAGTGGAATCGTCTTAGGGCACAAGGTCTCGAAAGCGGGGATTGAGGTAGATCAAGCTAAGGTAGACGTCATCGCCAAATTACCTCATCCCAAAACCGTTAAGGGAGTTATGAGTTTCCTAGGCCACGCGGGCTTTTATCGTCGATTCATCAAGGATTTTTCAAAGATTTCTCGACCCATTACACATCTTCTTGAAAAAGAGGCACGTTTTGTCTTTGACGAAGATTGTGTACGAGCCTTTGAAATCCTAAAGAGGAAACTTACCGAAGCTCCCATTCTTGTTGCTCCCAATTGGAACCTCCCCTTTGAGCTCATGTGTGATGCTAGTGATTACGCTATTGGGGCCGTATTGGGGCAACGTCATGATAAGCACTTCTTGCCTATTCACTATGCTAGCAAGATGATGACTGAGGCTCAACTAAAAAACACTACAACGGAGAAGGAGTTCCTTGCCGTGGTGTATGCATTTGAGAAATTTCGACCTTATCTCGTCTTAGCTAAATGCATAGTATATACGGATCATTCGGCTATCAAGTATCTTATGGCTAAACAAGATGCAAAGCCGAGATTACTTCGTTGGATTCTCCTCCTTCAAGAATTTGATCACAAAATTGTTGACAAAAAAGGAGCCGAGAATCTAGCAGCCGATCATCTTTCTCGTTTGGATGATCCTCACCAAAGTGTTTACGAGCCCAAGGAAATCACCGAAACATTTCCGCTCGAGACACTTGGTGTAGTAAATTCTAAGCTTGATCCTTCCACCCCATGTTTTACGGACATCGTAAATTACCATGCGGGTAACTTCATCATTAAGGGTATGACGACTCAAGAAAAACGAAAATTCTTTCGTGACGTCAAGTTCTACTTTTGGAACGACCCTTACTTGTTTCAAACTTGTGCGGATCAAATCATCCGACGTTGTGTATTTTGAACCGAAGCTTCTAACATCCTTATAGCTTGTCATGAAGGACCCACGGGAGGTCACCACGGTGCAAATCTCACGACTAAGAAGGTGTTTGATGCCAACTTCTTTTGGCCTACTATTTACCGAGATGCACAAGATCTTGTGAAGTCTTGTGATTCATGCCAACGACAAGGAAAAGCCTCACAAAAAGATGAAATGCCACAAAATATCATCCAAGTGTGTGAGATCTTTGACGTTTGGGGTATAGACTTTATGGGGCCGTTCCCATCATCTCGTGGTAATAAGTACATCCTCGTCGCGGTTTACTACCTATCTAAGTGGGTGGAGGACAAAGCCTTGCCCACCAATGATGCTCGTTTGGTAGTCAAGTTTTTGAAGCAATTATTTTCTCGGTTTGGAACCCCTCGTACGATCATAAGCGATCGTGGAACCCATTTTTGTAACGACCTATTCAAAAGGGTCCTAAGGAAATATGGGGTTACACATCGGCTTTCTACGGCTTATCACCCACAAATGAGTGGTCAAGTCGAGGTTTCAAACCGAGCGTTGAAGAGGATCTTGGAGTGATCCGTTGGGGAAAACCGACAAACTTGGTCGGATAAGTTGGACGATTCTTTGTGGGCCTTTAGGACCGCTCATAAGACACCCATTGGGTGCACTCCCTATAAGCTTGTGTATGGGAAGAATTGTCATTTGCCTATCGAATTAGAACACAAGGCTTATTGGGCCCTAAAGCATTGTAATGATAACATGGGGACCGCGGGAAAACACCAGAAAATACAATTAAATGAATTGGATGAATTAAGGGATATTGCTTATGAAAATTCATTGATTTATAAAGAAAAAACTAAAAAGTTGCATGATTCTAAAACTTTAAAACCGAGTTTTTAACATTGGGGATCAAGTTTTACTTTTTAATTATCGTTTGAAAATCTTTTCCGGTAAGTTGAAATCCCGTTGGTCCGGTCCATTCACCGTGACCCAAGTTTTTCCATATGGGACCATCGAGCTAGCTCAAAATGATGGCCCCAATTTCAAGGTGAATGGACATAGGTTGAAGCACTACTTTGGCGGGGAAGTTCCATCCTTGAACTACCTCGACCAAGTCACCTTCCCCAATGATAATTAGTATTGAGGGGATCGAGTCGAGCTCATGACTCGGTAATCAAAAACGAGGTGCCTCGTGGGGGAGTCCCATGCTTATCCTATGTACATATTATCGCTTTCTAATGTAGTTAACGTGTGGGGATTTGTGCCCTTCCAACCTTTGTTCTGTGGTTGTTTGTGAATTGTGGACTTTAGATGATCATGATCTTCAAGATTGGAGCCTCTCGTGTTTGTTTTATGGGAGCACTCGATCGTTTGCTTTGAATACTTTCTCAATATCCATGATATATCCTTTGATGTTCTAACCTTAGGTTTTTAGCACACTTCATAAACGGCTATTAATTTAACGGTTACACCCTTTCCATGCTAGATTAGGCATTCGACTACGTCTCTAGTATGGGGGTGTGTGCACCCCTAGACTCGAAACATTGAGGACAATGTTTAACTTTAGTATGGGGGGTGAATAGATATTTTCCTTGCCAAACCTTCACGCTTTCCAAAGTTTATCTTTTTGTTTATCGTTTTGTTGCAAAATAAGGCTAAAAATGGCAAAATTTTAAAAATTTTCTCATGTTTTATAAGTGTTTGAAGATACGAATGTAGGTTTTCCGATAGCGAGAATAAGAGTAATTTTTGACTCGACCGTGCGTGTTGAGCACTTAGCTTTGGTTCCTTAACTTCACATTAGGCTAAGTCTCTTAAATTAGGACGAGAAATGATAGGGTTAATTATAAGTTACTATGCTAAACGTAGAGTACTCGTATTCTTTCAAAAACTCATGTGTTCTCGTTGTTTGCTTATTCTCCCTTCGCATGTAAATATTTTTTGCTTAATAAATATTGACTTAGCGGTTTAGTTAGGATTGTTGGGTTTCTAGTCTTTTCTAGTAGCTTCCGTGTAATTAAATTGGGAAGACATTAAGGTATCGCCAGCATCACAGTTTTGAAGTATTGGCAACCCGAATAATCGAAAGCTTCACCCAATAATAAGATTTAAAGTGCTCACCTAAATCAAGCAAACAATTTGAAGCCCCATAAGGCCGAAAAATCTATGCGAAATTGAAAGTGAATCAAGCCTTAATCTTTGAAGCTTTAAAGATCCAAAATTCGCCTTAGCGTGAGGATATACGTCTTTGGCTAATAAAACTACCGATGAGGTGGATAATAAAAGGCAAGGCAAGACCGAAGTCATAATAAAAGCTTCATGGCGAAGTTGAATAAAAGATGGAGGTAAACCAAAGATAATAAGGCCCTTCCGTTAGGGGGCGTATAAAAGTCTTGGTAATAAGTCTCATGTTCAAAACCGTTATAAAACCGTGTTTATCGATCCTTCTTGTTGACTTAATTTTTTGACATCGTTGTCTATTAGGAGGGGTTATTGATTTGATGGTCTTGGTTACACCGTTAGGACTCTATTTTTAGACCTAGATCTCTATTATCGCATAAGTTAAACAATGTATCCTCGTGAAACATTCAAGACAAAATAAAATATAAGAGATACAACTTAGGAAAATGGGAGGATAAGTACGTGAATAGGGCATATGAGTAGTGTTAGCATTACTAACTCATAATGACGATTATCTCGTTGTACGCTTGGCATGGAATTGGGGAGAAAATCGAGGACGATGACATTATTTCTAACGAAGCATTCACGTGTTCGTATTCTATGAACCTAAACGTCCCATTTTGCGATGAAAATCATACATTATGTCTAAAACGCAAGTAGTAGTAATAGTAGTAGTGTAGCTAGTTTATAATTCAATAAAGTGAATAAAAATGAATTTTGGAGGTGCTACGATACTTTATTCTAGCATTGCGTGAGGGCACGACAATGGTTTAGTATGGGGGAGTGATGAGACTGCTTTTATACAGTCTCATCGTCCAAAAAGGGCTTAAAATGCATTAAATATCATCAAAAATAACCATATATATGCTTGTGTTTGTTGCTTGTGTATTTTAGGTACGTATATTGATAAAATGACAAAAGATCACAAGAATGAAGCAAAAACGAACACGGGAAACGAAGCCGCACAATGAACCAAGCCCTAATGAAGAATTTTACAAAGAAAACCCTTGAAGACTTGAAGAATTGACAAGTTTAGCCCCTCAACATTACAAAAAGGGCCCTCCACTTTGAAGAATTGACAAGTTTAGCCCCTCAACAAAGCTAATTTGTCAACCATTATCCTCCACAAAGTCAAATATATCATGAAGTCCTTCAAAGTACAAGAAATTACAAGTTTGGTCCTTTGAAAATCCCAAAATTACCAAAAGGACCCTTGACTTTCAACATTTGGCAAAAATGGTCCCTCATAAATGAAGACTTGGCAATTTCAGTCCTCCAAAATGCCATTCATACAAGTTAAGACCATAATCCATCAAAAAAATGCCAAAACAACCCTTCAAGAATCACAAAATGGTAAGAAATACCCCTGAATTTACTTTACAAAACATTTTGGGGCAAAAGTGTGAAAATGCAAAAGTTGTCAAGAAGGATTTCAGCGTTATTATAAACTAAAAAGACAAGAAGGAGAAAGATAAGGGGTTATATTTGGCCAGACAAGGAAGTTACCTAGACCTACCAGCATCCAACACGTGTCCTACTACCACTCTCCACCAATCAGAACACCCCATTCATCCATGTCACACTCCACTCACCCCTGGTTAAATAATTAACTAATCTTTGGCACCTTAAACATTTATTTAAGTGTTAATTACCCCTTAAACAGATCAAACGCTTGTTCTTGATGTTCATAATCCAAATTGGGGATTTTTGTTTTAGTAAAAATTAAACCATCACCTCTTCCAGATTAGTGATTAAGGATGTCCTAATCAAATCCTAACCTTAATATTGGTCACCACATCACCCCACATGCTACATGGGACCTCCCCTGCTGCGTCAAAGAAGAAGAAGACAAGAGATGGACAGAGAATCAACAGCCCACAATTGTGCTTACATCCTAAGCTTGTTACAAGCCCTTGGATCACTTTTTCACTTGCCAACTCATGCTACACAACAAAATTCGTCACATGATTCTTCAAGAAATTCAAACAAGACAAGGGAAAATTTGGAAGTTCAAGGCTAGGGTTTCACTTATTTCTCAGCTTTCTAGATACATTGTATGCCTATATAAAGGCACTTAGGCTTTACATTTTACCTGCTTTAAGTTTTTCCTTGTTCAACAACTTGTAAATCCTCTTTTCAGTTTAATGAAATTGTGTTAAGTTTGTTGAAGAAAGACCAAGTGCCATTGTTATAATCTACTTATTATAGTTCTTAGTTTGATATTTCTGAATCTCAAAACCTGTTTTTAAGGAGGGTGCAAAAGTTTGCATTTTTCCTTCAAGCTTGATATTTTGCTAAGTTCTTGTTCAAACCTTGGAATTTTTGGGCTATAGGGCTGATCATAGCATCCTGATATTATGTTATCAAGTTGTGGTGAGGCTTATAACTTGGGGATAATCAAGTGTGGGGTAACAAGATTGCATCAATCAAGGCTTTTTACTTTTCTGAATTTGATATTGTGCTTCTAACCTTGTTGAATCTTAGCAGGGTTGTTGTTGGAAGCTTTTGCTTGTTCTAGCTAGCACATAAGCTCTAACATTCGTGGGTGTGGATGTACATCCATGAGGTTTGTCTTGAAACTTTGAAAATCTGATGACATTTGGATTTTTTGTGGATTTGTGCTCTACTTGTGTTCTTGTTTATTTCTTTGCTTGAATCTGCTTAGTCTTGCATGATAATGTTGTTTATATGCTAGATTAATCATTTGGTAAACTGAATCATACTTTTACTTGTTTAAAATTTGATTTGAAAAGTTAAAAGGGTGTTTGGGTCTACCTGTTTGAGTTGAAATCTTGTTATTGTGTGAAGGAAAGTTTGTGTTTGTGCTTTATATCGGATATATGCTTGGTTGAGAGTGTTTTGCTGCAAGTTTTTGAGTTTGAAACCTTGAATCACATAATCTGCTATAACTTGTGGAGTTTGACTGTTTGTGACCTAAGAATTTGGGAAAACCTAGAGTTTATGCATGCTTAGAGTTAAAAGCTGTTAAAAAATCATGATTATAACATACTTGATAGATCTTGAGGTTTGAATCTGGCTTGTTGGTCAAATACATCAGCAAAGTGAAAACTACATGTGTTAGTGTTCATCAGTAACCTTCATAAGCTTGAATCTTGATTAGGCTTAAAGCCATTGCATGAAAACTATTTAGACTTGCTCATTTGAGTTTATAATAGCCTGTGTATGCATTTGGTTGAATTTGGTTGGCTGAATATTGCTAAAACTGCTTTTAAGTGCTCAACTGCTTATTGTTCTAAGTCTGTGACAGATCTGGTGCATAATTGAATTAACTATACAAATTGGCTGTTACTTGTTGTGAATTTTTGATTGTTATTGACTTCTTATGATCCAAAGATCATTTGGGTGCCTTTGTGAAATCTGAATCTCCAAAAAGTTCACTAAAGACAAAAAAGTCTACAAGTCAAGCAGTGGGAAAAGTTCCCACTGCTCAACACCTAAAACTAGCCCCTGCTAGTGTTAATTTGTACTCAGCTTATCAATAAGCTATTTTAGCTTATCCAGACCTGCAACAACTTATTTTTGTGATAGATCTTCATTATTTGACCCATTTGATTAGACTCGAGCTTATTAGACTTTGACTTTGACTTTTTGCTAGAAAACCAACTTATTTGACTTTTTCATAACTGCTTATTTGCTTTTTCCAGCTTATTAAGTCAGCTTATTTGAAAACTATTTGTTGAAATAGCTTATTTAAGTCATTTTAAAGCTTTAGAAACTTGAATCAGCTCTTGGGGTGGCCTAGAACTCAAAAACGACTATTTTGTCGTTTTCTGTAGTTTGCTTATTGCATTTTCAGGCTTATTCTTTGGGCTTATTTCAAAATTATTTTTACAGAAGTCTTATTTAGGACAAAAGAAGCTTGTGTGTCTAATTTGAGCTTATGGCATTAGCTTATAGCTTAATGGGCCAAAAAGCCCATTAAGAATAAGCTGTTTGGTATAAGCTAGCTTATTTCACACTTTCATCTTTTGGGCCTTTGGAAAAAGTTGTTTAAAATCAAATTTTGAGTCAAGTAGTGCTTTTTGGGCTTATTTGGACCACTTTTTCATTTTGGGCTCAAATTTGGCCCATTAAGGATCTGTTTTGGGTTTAGCCCATTTTCTAGGCCCAATAAGGGTATTTAGATAATTTCAATTTCATTTATGTGTTATTTAGGTTAAATTAAGCTTGTTTGCAACTTTTTAGAATATTTTAGGATTTTTGGATTTTTAATAATATTTTAATATTATTTTATTGTTAAAAATTAAAAGTCTGATTTTCTAAGTTTTTATATTTTTCCTGGATTGTAGACACTTAATTAGGAATTTTGCAACTTTCGAAATATTTTTAGGACTTTCCAATTATTTTCGAGAATTATTTTAAGATTTACTAGCTTTTAATAGTTTTTAATTGTTTAAAAATAGTTTTTATTGGTTTTAAAGTTTTGAAAAATACTTTTTAGCTTAATTAGGTTATTTTAAAGGTTTACAAACTTGAAGATCTTGATTTGGACTTTTTATTAGTTAATTTTGATTTTTAGGGCTTTAATTAGCATTAAAAAGTCATTATCTAATTAAATAAAAGGTTTTAACAAGTTTGGATTTTTTGTAAACTCTTAGAATATTTTAGTGGATTTTCAATGATTTTTGGTAAATTTTAGGGTAAAATTTTAATTTTGGTGATTTTTACGGTTTTACGTGTACACCTTTTTCGTCTTAGTTTAATTCGACATCGTAACCGTCATTCTCTTCTTATCCCATTTCTATTTTTCTTTCTCACAAGTATAATCACAAAGATAATCAATTCATTACACACACACCAAGCCTCCTTAGAACGAACTCATTTTAGGGTCATTTATACACGGTTTTCCTAAATCGTCGTGCTTACCCTATAATTTACACTTTGTTTTCCTAAACAAGGTTGTAAAACTCAATACATCAAGTCCCATGCTTATCCTTTGTATATATTATCGCTTTCTAATGTAGTAACGCGTGGGGATTTGTGCCCTTCCAACCTTTGTTCCATGGTTGTTTGTGAATTGTGGATTTTAGATGATCATGATCTTCACGATTGGAGCCTCTCGTGTTCGTTTTATGGGAGCACTCGATCGTTTGCTTTGAAGACTTTCTCAATATCCATGATATATCCTTTGATGTTCTAACCTTAGGTTTTTTAGCACACTTCATAAACAGCTTAAAATTTAACGGTTACACCCTTTCCATGCTAGATTAGGCATTCGACTACGTCTCTAGTATGGGGGTGTTTGCACCCCAAGACTCGAAACATTGAGGACAATGTTTAACTTTAGTATGGGGAGGGGGTGAATAGATACTTTCTTTGCCAAACCTTCACGCTTTCCAAAGTTTATCTTTTTGTTTATCTTTTTGTTGCAAAATAAGGCTAAAAATGGCCAAATTTTAAATTTTTCTCATGTTTTATAAGTGTTTGAAGACACGAATGTAGATTTTCCGATGGCGAGAATAAGAGTAATTTTTGACTTGACCGTGCGTGTTGAGCACTTAGCTTTGATTCCTTAACTTCACATTAGGCTAAGTCTCTTAAATGAGGACGAGAAATGATATGGTTAATTATAAGTTACTATGCTAAACGTAGAGTACTCGTATACTTTCAAAAACTCATGTGTTCTCGTTGTTTGATTATTCTCCCTTCGCATGTAAATATTTTTTGATTAATAAATATTGACTTAGCGGTTTAGTTGGGATTGTTGGGTTTCTAGTCTTTTCTAGTAGCTTCCGTGTAATTAAATTGGGAAGACATTAAGGTATCGCCAGCGTCACGGTTTTGAAGTATTCGCACCCGAATAATCAAAAGCTTCACCCAATAATAAGATTTCAAGTGCTCACCTAAATAAAGCAAACAATTTGAAGCCCCACAAGGCCGAAAATATGAAAGTGAATCAAGCCTTAATCTTTGAAGCTTTAAAGATCCAAAATTCGCCTTAGCGTGAGGATATACGTCTTTGGCTAATAAAACTACCGATGAGGTGGATAATAAAAGGCAAGGCAAGACTGAAGTCATAATAAAAGCTTCATGGAGAAGTTGAATAAAAGATGGAGGTAAACCAAAGATAATAAGGCCCTTCCGTTAGGGGGCGTATATATGTCTTGGTAATAAGTCTCATGTTAAAAACCGTTATAAAACCGTGTATATCGATCCTTCTTGTTGACTTAATTTTTTGACATCGTTGTCTATTAGGAGGGGTTATTGATTTGATGGTATTGGTTACACCGTTAGGATTCTATTTTTAGACCTAAATCTCTATTATCGCATAAGTCAAACAATGTATCCTCGTGAAACATTCAAGACAAAATAAAATATAAGAGATACAACTTAGGAAATTAGGAGGATAAGTACGTGATTAGGGCATATGAGTAGTGTTAGCATTACTAACTTATAATGACAATGATCTCGTTGCACGCTTGGCATGGAATTAGGGTGAAAATCGAGGACGATGAAATTATTTCTAACGAAGCATTCACGTGTTCTTATTCTATGAACCTAAACGCCCCCTTTTGCGATGAAAATCATACATTATGTCTAAAACGCAAGTAGTAGTAATAATAGTAGTGTAGCTAGTTTATCGTTCAATAAAGTGAATAAAATTGAATGTTGGAGGTGCTACGATACTTTATTTTAGCATTGCGTGAGGGCACGACAATGGTTTAGTATGGGGGAGTGATGAGACTGCTTTTATACATAGTCTCATCGTCCAAAAAGAGCTTAAAATGCATTAAATATCATCAAAATACCCATATATATGCTTGTGTTTTTTACTTGTGTATTTTAGGTACGGATATTGAGAAAATGACAAAAGATCACAAGAATCATGCAAAAACGAACACGGGAAACGAAGCCGCACATTGAACCAAGCCCTAATGAAGATTTTTCCCAAGAAAACCCTTGAAGACTTGAATAATTATGAAGAAGGGTCCTCCAATATGGAATAATTGACACTTTATACCCTTGTATCCTCATAATTACAAGTTTGGTCCCTAAAGTTTGTCAAAATTACAAAAAGGGCCCTCCACTTTGAAGATTTGGAAATTTTAGCCCCTCAACAAAGCTAAAATGTCAATATTTATCCTCCTCAAAGTCAAACATATCAAGAAGGACTCCAAGTTATAAGAATGACAAGTTTGGTCCTTTGAAAATATCAAAATTACCAAAAGGACCCTTGACTTTGAAGATTTGGCAAAAATGGCCCCTCATCAAACATGATTTGGCAATTTCAGTCCTCCAAAATGTCAATCATAAAATTTTAGACCATTATCCTTGAAGAAAATACCAAATCAGTCCTTTAAGAATCAAGAATTGGCAAGAAATACCCCTGACTTTACTTTACAAAACTTTTTGGCGCAAAAGTGTGAAAATGAAAAGTTTGATAACAAAGGAAAACGGATTATGTGTGATTATTTACAAAGTGAAAGGAAGAAAGGAGTTAAGGGACCAAAAGGGGCAGACATCAATACTTACCTAGACCTACCAGCACTTGACACGTGCCCCACTACCATAAATCATCCAATCACAACTCACCCTGCTGCCATGTCACACTCCACTCACCTGATTTAATGTTTATTAAACATTGGCGCCATTAACAACTTTTTAAACTTAATACACCCCTAATCCGGATCAAACTCTCAACTATTCACCTCAAGAACATAATTAGGAGTTTACTAATTACAAGTAATTATCCACTAATTCTTTCCAGATTAATAATTAATGATGTTTTAATCATAATGCAACCATAAAATACCTTGCCACCTCACTCCTTGTCCCACACAAGATTCCCCTGCTACAAGGTTGTGCATACTGCCAAAATTGGGACAGCAATCCAACATTTGAGATTGCAGCTTACTTTTTAAGCTTATTATAAGCCTTTGGATGCAAATACATCATGCCAGCTCCACAAACAAACAAGGAAGAGTCACATGATCCTCAAGTTTTCAAAAGTTCACAAGGGCAATTCTGGGAGAGCACTGCATTTAGGGTTCACGTTTTAGGGTTTACCTTCACTTCTTGTAGCCTATAAAAGGCATAGCACTAGTTCATTAGTAGTTTGCTCTTGAATTTTCAGTTGTTCATTTTTCTGTAAATCCTTTTCAGAATTAACGAAATGTGTTTGAAATGTTGAAGAAAGCTCAAGTGCCATCATTTACATCTGCTTATTATTGTTCTTAGTTAGATAATTCTGAATCTCAAAACCTGTTTTTAAGGAGTGTGCAAAAGTTTGCATTTTTCCTTCAAGCTAGATATTTTGCTAAGTTCTTGTTCAAACCCTAGAATTCTTGGGCTATAGGGCTGATCATAGCATCCTAATATTGTGTTATCAAGGTGTGGTGAGGCTTATAACTTGGGGATAATCAAGTGTGGGGTAACAAGGTTGCATTAATCAAGGCTTTTCACTTTTCTGATTTTACTATTTTGTTCTTAACTTTGTTGATTCTTAGCAGGGTTGTTTAAGGAAGCTTGTACTTGTTTTGCTAGTACATAAACTCAAAATTCGTGGGTGTGGATGTACATCCATGAGGTACACACCCTTAATCTCAAAATCTGAAAATACTTTGGATATTTGTGATATTTGAGTGTTGCTTGTGTTCTTGTGAATTTTGTGGCTTAATCTTGCTTGAATTTGCTATATACATATGTTATTGTGTTAATTTGGTCTTGGGTGGTCTTAAATCTCACTTTTGATTTGAAAATTTTGATTTTAAAAAGTTAAAGGGGTGTTTGGGATTACCTGTTTAAGATCATAAGTGTTTATTGTGTTGTTAAAAGTTGGTGTTTATGCTTGTTATCTGCTATACACTTGGTTGAGAGTTGTTAGCTGCAAGTTTTTGGGGTTAAACCTTGAAATCAAAGATTGTTCTATAACTTGTTGAGTTTGACTGTTTTTGACCTAAAATTTTAGGAATACTTAGAGTATATGCATGTTTAGGGATATAAGCTGTTAAATCATTGTTATCATAACATATCTTAGAGATTTGAGTGTTTGAATCTGGCTTGTTGGTCAATTACATCAGCAAAAGTGAAAACGACATGTTCTTGTGTTCGTCAGTAACTTTAAGTGCTTGAATCTTGCTTAATACTTTGAATCATTGCATGAAACCTGTTTAGACTTGCTTATTTAAGTTTAATATTGCTTGTGTATGAATTTGGTTAAGTTTGGCTGGCTGAATTGTGCTCTAAGTGCTTATTGAACCTAATCTGCTTATTTGTTCAAGTCTGGGCTAGATCTGGTGCTTAATTGAATTAACTGTACAAATTGGCATTTTAGATTGTTGATTTCTTTGTTTGTATTGACTCCTTATGATCCAATGATCATTTGGGTGCCTTGTTGAAACTTAAATCTCCAAAAAAGTCACTAAAGACAAAAAAGTCTACAAGTCAATCAGTGGGAAAAGTTCCCACTGCTCAACACCCAAAACTAGCCCCTGATAGTGTTAATTTGCATTCAGCTTATCAATAAGCTATAATTGCTTATCCAAACTTGCAACAACTTATTTTTTTGTGATAGATCTTAATTATTTGACCCATTTTATTAGACTGGAGCTTATTGGACTTTGACTTTGACTTTTTGCTAGAAAACCAACTTAATTGACTTTTTCATAAGTTCTTATTTGCTTTTTCTAGCTTATTGATTCAGCTTATTTGAAATTTTTTTATTGATTTAGCTTATTTAAGTCATTTAAAAGCTTTAGAAACTTGAATCAGCTCTTGGGTGGCCTAGAACTCAAAAACGACTATTTTGTCGTTTTCTATAGATTGCTTTTTGCTTTTTCAGGCTTATTCCTTTGGCTTATTTCAAATTTCTTTTTACAGAAGTTTTATTTAGCTCAAAAGAAGCTTGTGTGTCTAATTTGAGCTTATGGCATCAACTTATAGCTTAATTGGCCAAAAAGCCCATTAAGAATAAGTTGTTTGGTATAAGCTTCCTTATTTCACATTTTCAGCTTTTGGGCCTTTGGAAAAAGTTGCTTAAAATCAAATTTCTGAGTCGAGTAGTGCTTTTTGGGCCACTTTGGGCCACTTTTTCATTTTGGGCTCAATTTGGCCCATTAAGGAGTCTGTTTTGGGTTTAGCCCATTTTTAGGCCCATTAAGGGTATTTAGGTAATTTCAAGTTCATTTCTGAGTTATTTAGGTTAAATTAAGCTAGTTTGCAACTTTTTAGAATTATCTAGTATTTTTGGATTTTTGGATTTTTATTAATATTTTAATATTATTTTATTATTAAAAACTAAAAGTCTGATTTTCTAATTTTTTAAATTTTTCCTAGGTTCTAGACACTTAATTAGGAATTTTACAACTTTTCAAATATTTTTAGTGTCTTTTAATTATTTTCTAGAATTATTTTAATTTTTTATAGTTTTTAATAGTTTTTAATTGTTTAAAAATAGTTTTTAGTGGTTTTCAAATTTTGAAAAATACTTTTTAGCTTAATTAGGTTATTTTAAAGGTTTACAAACTTTAAGATCTTGATTTGGACTTTTTATTAGTTAATACTGATTTTTAGGGCTTTAATTAGCATTAAAAAGTTAATATTTATTTAATTAAAAGGTTTTAGCAAGTTTGGATTTTTTGTAAACCCTTAGAATATTTTAGAGGATTTTTAGTGATTTTTAGGAATTTTTAGAGTAAAATTTTAATTTTGGTGCTCTTTACGGTTTTACGTATACGCCTTTTTCGTCTTAGTGTAATCCGTTATCATAACCGTCATTCTCTTCTTATCCCATTTCTATTTTTCTTTCTCATAACAATATAATCACAAAGTTAATCATTTCATTACACACACACCAAGCCTCCTTGAGAACGATCCCCACTTTGGGTCATAACTCGTGATTTTCTTAAGTCACTTGTTAACGCTTGCCCTATTTACCTCCTTTTCCTAAAGGTGTGTAAAAACTCAACTATCATAAGTCTTGTTATTTTACTAAATATTCTTACAAAAAGTTATTTATTATTATCATTATAAGCTGTTGGCTCAAATTCCTGGTTTGGTTATGTCGTTTTGTTATACTTGGTTCGAGATGGTGTTCGTGTAATGGTGGTTTTGATTTGGTTCTAAAATCCGCTCAACGCGCGATTTCGTCATCAAAGGTTGTCTCCAATAGGTTATACTCGTTTATTTTTCTATGTTTTTCATGTTTTCAGTTTAATTTGTTTATGTGTTCAAATAATTTAAATGTTTAGATGGTTTAGGTTTTGATAATTGTGCTTATGGTTATTATTTACTTTGATTTGTTTGATATAAATCTGGTTATCTGCTTTCTGATTAATATATGATACTGATTTGTTTTGAGTATTTGAAATATTTATTTTGTAGGAATAATAATATTTGGTTTCATTATTGTACTACTGAATCATTTAGCTGTTATCTGCTTATATTAATTGCTTGTTTTTTAGTTGATATGATAATCTGCTTATTACTCTTGCCAAATATCAGTAGAATGATTTAAACATATAGCCTTTAATCTGATTGATATTATTTGTTCAAGTTTTCTGATAATTGACTTGTGTTGAATCTGGTTTTGGAATTCACTTTTAGATTTTTGTTATCTGTTTTTACTGTTTTTTTAGTGTATACCTGCTGAAATTTAGGGGATATATCTAGTTTTTGGTTTTAAATCTGATATGAATATTCGATGTTTATTAATTGTTAAGTCTGTTGAATATTGTCAGATGTGATGTATTCAGTTGAGATTTATTTTGATGCTGTTAGAATTTGTTATATATTTGAGTATTTGCTGATATTTTGATTCTGTTAGAATTTGTTTCCCTATTTTGCTCTTGATTTTTATTTTATCCTGTGTTATTTAGTTTGATTTTCTAAGCTTATTGATTTATTCGCATCTTTTAATGATTATTGTCAAAAACAAATCTACCAAAAAAAATGGCCTCAACAGGATTCGAACCCATGACCTCCTAGTCATGGGCCAAGTGATTCTACCATCTATTCTAGCTTGCCTTTTGAGTTTGATTACAGTTATTCTTTTCAATATAGTTACTTAGATTTTGGGCTATCAATTTAGGAGTTATTTTACAAGTTTTCATTTAAATAGTTTGTAATTAAAAGTTTATTTAATTTACTTTTAAAAAGTTTTAAATAAATAAATAAAAACAAAATAAAATATGTTTTATTAATTTTAGAAAGTTAAATTGTTTTTAAAATTAGTTTTTTAGTAATAGAAGTTTTAATTAATTTAGTTTTAAAATAAAAAATAGTTTTAAATAGATTTTGTTTTTTAAATAGTACAAGTAATTTTCAAAATAAATTCATTAGTTGATAATTTTTAAATAGTTTTTAAATTGTTTAATTAGATCTTAAATAGTGTAAAAGTATTTTCTTATTAAATAGATTAAATAGTTTTTAGTTTTAAATACCAATTAATTACTTTTAACCATGAACAATTAATCTCTACGTATAAATTGGATATCAATTCGAGTCGAGTCGAGGAAGAAAATTAGAGATTAAAAGAATTTGCAAAATTTCTATATTAATATGGCGCCGCTGCCGCTTCGCTCGTTACGATTGACGATTTTTCGTGAGAAGATTTGGATTTTGGGATCCGTTCATTTTTGAACGTTACTTTTCTTGTTAAAAAATCAAAAACATAAAAAAATCAAAAAGATAAAAATACAAAAAAAAATCACAAAAGCAAATTCTTTCCTAATATTTGTACCAAAAAAATTAACAAATCCAAAAGTGACGCTTTCCTAAGTGTTACACCAAAAATATTCATCTTTATCCTCTATTGTGTTTAACTCTTTTCTCTACCCCTCTTATTTTTTATCCTTCATGGATTCGTATTTCGTAAGGTGTGGGAGACCATGAAATGGTTATCAAATATGTCAATGGTGTACATGTGAGCGATGCGGCTATCATATCGACAATACACAACTTGGATTTTGTCCACTTTATAATTCAGCCAATTCGTACTTCACCTCTCCCATATATGAGGATCCGTATCCGCAAAATGCACCATTTTTTTCTCCATACCCGGGTTGCAACTATTGTGGGGGCCCTCACGATACTTCTTATTGTCAACCGATGAATTATTATGAACCAAATCCGTGCTATAATTCCGGTTTTCATAATTTTGAGCCCCCACAATACACCCTCGATCATCAACCTTCTTTGAATCAGAATGACGAAAGAAAATCCCTTCTTTTGAAATTCATGACGTCTTAATTCGACTGACCGAAACATTGGAGGAGCGACAACGACAACGACAAGAGAAAGTATCTAATCTTAGTGATTATACTCCGCCTCTTGTGCGTTCTTTTTATTATGATGATGACGAGGATGATATCTTTGATCTCAACCCATCTTCTGAGATTCCTATTCCTTCTCTCAATATCCCAAATGCGTCTAAGGATTGTGATACATCGAGTGAGATTAGTGAATTTGGTCTTGACAACTTATTTGAGGAGGTTTGCGATGTACCGACTTTTGCGGAGACTACAGACAATGTCGCTCTTACGGATGCCATTTCTCCATGTTATGAGAATTTCACGTTTGAAATTTCTCCTTTTCACCAATTTCCACCGGGAGATGAGGGCGATGTCGATTTATTCTCTCCGGCTTACGAGATGATCACCGATGAACTTGCTCTTTTAGATGAGGTGAAAGACGTTATTCTTCGCGACAAATTATTGAAATTTCATCTTCTTATTTCTCAAATTGAAGCGTTGAATTCTACTCCTATCAATGAATCTTTACCTCCGTCTTTCACTCCCGGTTGAGAATAATGACCCATATATATGGAAGAAATTGACAATCTCTCAATACCTCCGGGTATTGATGATGATGACACGGAGGGGGACATTCTCTTTGATAATTTTATAAATTAAGATATTGTCCCAAGTCCCCCTCCCGAGCACCTTTCCTCCCAACCTTTAGAACCTATTTCCGAGGATGAGTGCTTTGACCCGGGATGTGACATTGACTATTCTATACTTGATACCGTTACGGCTTTGCCGCTTGGTGCGCATTCATTGTCTTTGCTTCCTTTACCCACCCCACCTCCCGTGGATCACGACCTCACATACTTTTCGTATGTTGAGAGGACTTTTCTACCTTTTAAGACTTATCCTACTACCTCTCACTTATTAATGACCTCCGGGAACGAGGACAAGGTCTTTGATCCCAGTATAACATTAGAGGCTTCCCCATGGACCATTTAATTTGGGGTCGAGTCAGGCTCGTGACTCGGTTAAAAAAACAAGCGCTTTTTGGGAGGCAACCCGAGTATCTTTTTTATCTATTTTTTAACATAAGTGTAGGGGAGCTGAGTAGGTTGTGTTTTGTGATGTTGTGATGTTGTGCAGGGATGTGTGCTTTAATGATCCACTTTTGGTGCTTTTGACGCGACCAGTAATCCCGTGTACCCGGTTTCTTCGATTTGTTTTTGCTATTGTGATTCAATTTTGTCTTTAAATAAAATGTGAAAAATTGATCACTTTAGTTGTCTCTTCCTTAGCAAGATTTAAACAACGTACTCAATGTCCTAAGTGTAGGGGAGTTTATTCTCCCACATCCATAAACATTGAGGGTAATGTTTATATTAAGTGTAAGGGTGACTTCTATCGAATTTTAGTGGGTTTTTCCATGAATTTGATCTCATTTAACCGGAAAATTTAACTTTTCAACGTTTTTCAAAATTTTAATTTATTTTGCCCTAGTTGTATTTTCCATTTATTTTCTTTTATTTTCTTTTATTTTCTTTCCTTTTGTCATCACATCGTATGAATAAATTCCATTTCAAGAATAAAGTCAAAAAAAAATAAATGAATAAAATGGTTTTAACAAGTTTAGATGTCTTTGATATATTAGGCACGTTGTGAATATTTTGACTCAACCCGAGTTTACTTATCCAAGTTTACTCTAGCTAGTATCCTTAACCATATGGACCTTAATTGGTTTATTAGGCTAAGCATCCCCGAGTCTCATTCCTTGAGATTTTAAATTGTGGAGAACGAGAGATGATGGAGTTGATAATAAGTTTTTGGGTTAATTCTTGCTTATATGAGTTTTTGTGGCTCTTTCTTCCCGCTTGTATATTTAATTGCTTAATAAATGAGGATTTTTGCGGTGTAAATTTGATATCTTAGCTCTTAACCAAATCTTTTATCTCCTTGTAATTAAAGCATGAACACATTAAGGGTGCCAGCGTTGTGGACTTTCGACTAAGGTGGCTCATAACCACTAAGTAGGAGGTATTCAGACCATGGGAACGCGGAATTTGGCCTACTATATATATCATAAATAAGAAAGAAAAAGATCAAAACATGACCTCAAGGAGCCTTAGGGTGTGGGACATGTAGCACGAACCTTGTCATTAGAGCCTTATGGTGTATGGCATGGAAGTGTTGAATAAAAATTGATCAAAAATCAATTCCCTTGTTTATGGTTCAAGGAGCCTTAGGGTGTGTATCATAGATGAGGAGCATTTTTACATCTTAAAGAGCCTAAGGGTATATAATGTGGACTTGCTAAACTCCACATAAAGTCTACATGACTTTGGAGGAATAAATAATAAGTAGTACTATTGCCAAATTTTGGATCCGGGAATTTATTCCCCAAATCGTGTTAAATTATCCTTGATGTGGGCTTACTCTAGTAACAACGTTTTTTAGGACGAGGTTAGGTTCTGAGTGTCGGGTTTGCACCGTTTTGCCTTCATTTTTGGACTAATGATTATTGAATAAGTCAAATGATCCTACGGGTGATTGACAATACTTAAAATCTAGAGATACAACTTAGGAATTGGAGAAGCAGTATTACACAATTGTCTTATATAAGTGGTTTTAACTTAAAAACTTATGGTAAACAATGATCTTGTTTTTAAGCTTGGTATGGGGAACGTGAAACTTGAGGGTGATTTATATTCATGACACCAAAGCCCTAATCTAAGTCTTAGATTTCTTTACGAGTTTCTTCCATCAAATAATTTCAAAGTTAATAAATTAATTATTATAACTTTTGTTTCCTTGAATAAAGTTTTTATCTTTTCATCGTTCTTTAGTTTCTTTTTATTGTAGTAGTAATAGTATATCGTAATAAAGGCCAAGATGGGTTAATTATGAAGGAAATGTAACTTTATGCTTTAAAAGTATGCATTGCATGGGGTCATTGCAATGGTCAAGTGTAGGGGATTTAATAAGTGTGTAAACACTTATCCTTTTACCACTAAAAACAATGAAAAACAAGACCTAATCATGTGTTTAATATCTTAAAAGTCAGAATTACACGTGGTTTTGTGTTTTTGTATGAAATAGGTACAAAAGATCAAATGGAAAGAAAACACGGGACAGTCAGTTGTTGAAGAAAAGTCAAAGTGAAAGAGCCAGAAGTGCAAAAATATCAAAGGTACCAAGATCACAAAAACCGGCAATATCGACACGAGTTTGAAGATTATATCGAGAAGCCAAAAGACAAGTTCGTTTTCGAGGATTAAAGTTTATCAAAGTTAAATGGACTTTGTGGGACCCACATGTGCTAAATGGGCCCAAAAGCCCATTTATGGGATTAATAAATGACTTTTGGACTCAAAGCCCATATCCAAGGCCCAATAACAAGATAATAAGGGACGGATGATGATTTATAACCCAATTCGGTCAAAGGCCTAATATAAATCCTAAATGACGGATGAAGAATTTATAATTTTGGGTCCAAACTCCAAAAGGGCCCACAAAGGCAAAGTTATGAGTCGGTTAAAAAGTTTATTATATATCTTTGGGGTCAAACCTTTCATTCGATATGAACAAAGTATATAAAAACAAATAAAGACGAGAGAGAATAATAAAAATGGAGAAGAACACAGCCACTCACAAACCCTAGCTATTTTGGGGGGTTTCTTTTCATCAACACTTGAACCTCACGCGCTGAAATTAAATCACAAGTTTATAGGAAGAGAGATTATGCTATCAAAGGTCCACGTGGACCTATATAACGTCACATCTAATCTGTGATTTGTTGATTCCTCTGTCACCAGCAAGAAGGCCAATCAAATCAAGCCACCTCAGGATCAAAGTAGCACAAGAAGCACAAAAAACGCCACCCTGGCGATCCGTGTGAAGAGAAGGTGATTTTCAGCCCTTGATCAAGAAAGAGATGATGAAAAGAAGATCTAATGGCCAAAAATTGATCATCACCAACAAACCCACACCCTTGGTTAGCCTATAAATATCCTGATTTTTATCATGTATTCTATCCCTTCTTTTAATTTTTTAGTTATAACGGTAGCTTTGATTTAGATAGATTTGTATTTTTTCTTTTAAATAGTGTAATTTTCGATTTGAATGAAATAAAATTCGGTTACTGTTTTTTGTTAATTATTAATCTAAGTCTTGTTATTTTATTAAATATTCTTGCAAAAAGTTATTTATTATTATCATTATAAGCTGTTGGTTCAAATTCCTTGTTTGGTGGTGTCGTTTTGGTATACTTGGTTCGAGATGGTGTTCGTGTAATGGTGGTTTTGATTTGGTTCTAAAATCCGCTCAGCGCGCGATTTCGTCATCAAAGTTTGTCTCAAATAGGTTATACTCGTTTATTTTTATATATTTTTCATGTTTTCAATCTAATTTGTTTATGTGTTCAAATGATTTAAATGTTTAGATGGTTTAGGTTTTGATAATTGTGCTTATGGTTATTATTTACTTTGATTTGTTTGATATAAATCTTGTTATCTGCTTTCTGATTAATATATGATACTGATTTGTTTTGAGTATTTGAAATATTTATGTTGGGAATCTAAGTTTGTTAGATTCCCTGTATCATAGATTTAAACACAAATGAAGCTGTTAGATAGTCACTTGCCTGCCTCTTAGGCACAGGCAAGTATCGCAAGACTCACAGAGATCCAAGTCTCTGTGAGCAACCAAAGAGGAGTCTATGTCAGAGATATTGTCAAGGAAGTCGAAGATTACTTGAAGACATACTCATTGGCTGTGATGGATAACAGCCAAGATGTATCAGAGACTCTGAGGGGTTGAGGGTTAACAAGGGTGGCAATACCCTGTTAACACTCAGCACACTTTGGACATGCCATTTGTGTGTACGAGACTATGAAGAAAAGGGAAATTGTTTCAAGATCTGTTTTCCTAAAGCATTATGGCAGACTACCAAGAATAGAAGAGCATCTTGTGACAGATGTCTGAAAAGTGAATGTCTTGTGTAGTCACCATCAACTAGTACTTAGGTCAACCTCGTATCACTATAAATAGGAATTTTAGCCGAGCATTAATGTTTAACACTTTGAGAATATTCACACATTAATGCTTAGAACTTATTGAATCAAACAGCTGTGACTGTATTCATAAGTTAGGTTATTTAGTTGTTCGAAGTGTGCTCAACACATTGTCATCAAACGGTGTTATCCATAACACTTGTAATTCTTTATTATACAATAATAAGTATTACGTTTGAAAAGTATTTACTTGTGTTGATTAGTAAAGTTTAGTGCTTCTAGCATTGATTAGGGACTTTCAATTGGTATCAGAGCAGTGTTTGATATTAAAACCTTCAAGAAACATCGTTCTCAGTTTTATAATCAAGATCCACCATGCCAAAAACATCCAACCCACCACAATCGCCTTCTGGAAACAACAACAATGCATCACCATCTTCACCAAAACTCACTCCTCCACCTCCTAATAACGATGATCTACCCCAACTTCTTGACTCAAGAGGCGGATCGCATGTCACTAGCGTACCAGTCTTTGATGAAGAAGATTTTGCTAGTTGGAAGAGTCAATTCCTTGTGTATCTCGATGGACTTGAACCATTTCTTCTAGAAATTCTAGAAAATGTTCCTTATGTTCCCATGGTGCTTACATCTACTAAATAAAACCCTCTTCCCAAACCTCTCAAACAATGGACTCCAGCTGATAGAAAATTGGCAAACCAAGATAAACGTCTCAAAAGCATCATCATATCCTGTCTTCCTAAACACATCATGAAGTCTGTCATTCATTGTCCCACAGCCAAACAAATGTGGAAAGACCTCATCCTTGGCCATGTAGGACCCTCTGAAACCAAAGAAACCAAGATTCAGGCACTCAGGCTTCAGTTTAATGCTTTCAAAGCACTTGAAGGTGAAAAGGTTCAACAAACCTATACAAGGCTGAAGATTCTTCTCAACGACCTCGCTATGAATGATGTCACCATTGGTCAAGATGAGATTAATGCCACATTTGTCAACAGCCTTCCAAGAAAATGGTTGAGTATAAATCAGACTCAGAGAGCCAATAACTCAATCAAGAATGACACCTTAGCTCAGCTTTATGGAAAGTATAATTATGAAGAAGGGCTGATTGATACTATATACAAATCCGAGACTGAAAGATTTGTAGTTCAAGGAGAAACTTCCAAAGCCTTGATCTCTACCCCACATCCTCATGACAGTGACTCTGATGTTGAAGAAGACACCCGCAACAACCAAGAGTTCTTGATAGACCTTAATGCTGAGTTTCATGAAAGAGCCTTGCTAGCCAATCAAAGAAGATTCTTCAAAATATTAGGGAGAATAGGATCAGCTAGTAAACAAACTGACAGATCAAAAGAAACTTGTTTTGCCTGTGGAAAGCTTGGACACTTCTAAAAAGACTGTCCTTCCACCAAGACATCCTTACCATCCTATCCATCATCTTCCACCAAACCTTACAAGTTCAAATCACAAAACAACAACTCATCTCACCAATTCAACTCATCAGACAATGAGAAGAAGTATTACAAGAACAAGTACAAGGCACTTAAAGCTGAGTTAGAACAGATGAATTTGAAGCTTTAAGCTTTGTCTAAGAAGAAAGGAGGTGATAAAAAGACAGAGAAAGGGTTGGTAGCTGAAGCATATGATTGGAATGATGAGCCGCTGACTTCAGATGAGGAAGATACTACTAGAGTTTGGGATTTCATGGCTATAGCTGAGGATGAACCAGCTGTTGGGAAAGGTGATGCAAGATCAGGACAATGGGTTGACATCATAATGAAAAAGGTATACAGGCTTTTATCTATGTCTGATAGTGATGAACACAAACATGTCCTTGATTACACCATTGTTGATTTGCACTTTGTTGAGGAACAAAGAGAGAACCTGCTTGATAAGTTTCACTCTGTTAAAAATGAACTGTTGAATGCTAAATTTGAATGTGAAACTCTCAAACGGGTTAATTTAGAGAAAATATCCCTTCAAAATGAAGTCAGTAGGTTAACCTTGAAGAATAGTGCCTTAAATGATCAAGTATCTGAATTAAACAAGGTTATTGAAAAATGGTTGTGTAGTAGGTTAACTATAGATCAATTGCTTAATGATGAACTGCCTGCTGACATTAAAAGGGATGTATCTGCTAAGAAAAATAAGTGGAAAATTCTCACCAAACCCAAAGAGATTGTTATTAAATCTACAGAGACTATTCATATGTCAGATCCCATTTGGACTGATGACCCTGTCTCTGAAGATGTGGCTGAATTACCACCTTTACCCAAACTCTCAGGAGTTGAACCCAGCAGTTCCTCTAGAGGAGCTAAGGGTGAACTTAAAACAGATGTTGAGAAACCATCAGCTAAAATATTTTATGTACCTGCTAAACAATCTGTTAAGCAAGTTAGATTTAAGCCTGTCTCAACAAAAGCTGTGAACAAAGTTGACTCCTCAACTGAAGAACGCCTGTTGTCGTTAATGAAAGAAGTAGAACTCTTAAAACAACACATTAAGCCTTCCACTGAATGCTCTACTTCTTGTAAACCTAAGTCTGTTCTAGGTGAACCCAAGGGGGAAAGGTTAGTCAAACCTTATTGCAATATCTGTAGGAACTCTCATCACATGACCTTAGACCATAATAGACAAATGGCTGTTAAGAGAGCTCAGACACCTTCTAGGGAAAGACAACAAGGTTCTAATAGATAACTAGCAAACTATAAACCTTATCCTCCCTGTAAATTCTATGGATTCACAGACCATCACTCAGATGAGTGTGGTGACTTCCCAGGTTGTGATATCTGTGGAAGTTTCACCCATGAGACAGCAAATTTTCGTTCCCATCGCCAAAAGTTCTACAGGAACTCAAGAGTTGCTAATCAGTAATTCAGGGAACCCACTGGAAAGTGGGTCACCATAGGAACTAACTTGTTTCTATGTATTTGTGCAGAAACATCTTAAGGAATCGGTATGGTATCTAGACAATAGCTGTTCTAGACACATGACAGGGATTCAACAATACCTGCACAGATACTATAGGGAGTCAGGTCCTAAAGTGGTGTTTGGAGATAATTCTTTAGACGACACAGAGGGATACGGCTCAGTGAACTGCAATGGGATAATTACAAGGGTTTCATATGTGAATGGTCTTAAACACAATCTCATTAGCATCAGCCAATTGTGTGATGCTGACTACAAGGTTTTGTTTACTAAGACACAGGGAACCATATTCAACAAGAACAATGATGTAGTGCTTATTGCACCAAGAAGGAGAGATGTTTATGTCATCAACATGGCTGTTTGCTCTGAAGACAGCTCAAATTGTTTTCTAGCTAAAGCCTCTGAAAGTGTCAATTGGCTGTGGCACAAAAGACTGTCTCATCTCAACTTAAAGAACATCAACAAGATAGCCACACAAAACTTGGTTGCTGGTCTACCTTCAGTGATGTTTTCTAAAGACAATACTTGTTCTGCTTGTGTCAAAGGAAAGCATCACAGGCCTTCTTTCAAAACCAGGCAATCATTTTATATTGACAAGTGCTTACATCTCCTTCACATGGATTTGTTTGGGCCTGTCAAACCTTAGACCATTAATCAAAACAAATACACCTTGCTCATCATTGATGAGTTTTCAAGGTATACATGGGTTTTCTTCCTTAAAAGGAAAAGTGATGCAGCTGATACCATCATGTCCTTCATCAGATAGGTTGAAAATATGAATGATGTTAGAGTCAAAGCTCTAAGAAGTGATAATGGTACTAAATTCAAGAATCATTAACTTGAATCTTTTTGTGATGAAAAGGGAATATCACAAAACTTCTCTTCAGCTGGCACCCTGAACAAAATGGTATGGCTGAAAGAAGAAACAGGACTTTGATTGAAGCAGCCAGAACTATGTTAAATGGTGCACCTTTACCAAAGCAATTTTGGGGAGAAGCTGTTCACACTGCCTGCTATACCCAAAATAGATCAATCATTGTCAAAAGACATGGTAAAACTTCCTATGAAGTTTTCAGAAACAGAGCTCCAGATGTCAGCTATTTTTTCATGTTTTTGGATGCCCTGTGTTCATTTATAACTACAGGGATAAACTTGGAAAATTTGATGAAAAAGCTGATGATGGTTTCTTCTTGGGATACTCTCCAACAGCCAAAGCATTCAGAGTATTCAACATCAGAAGACAAGAAGTAGAAGAAACCTTTCATGTAAGATTCAATGAAGATGATGATGTCATACAAAGAACTGGAACAGAGGGTGATGAAATTGATTTTAATGAAAATGTGTCATTCCCAAGTGATGAATTCTCAGAACCAAGACCTGCCTGTCATTACCATCATCACTCCAACACTCTCACTCCTTATGTTCCTGCTTTTGACCCTATGTCTACACACAACATTGAAGTTCCTACCTCTCAGGAACTTGATGAAGAAGAACCACAGCCTTCGTGTAGTCCTTCTTCCTCAACTTCTATTGATGACTCACCAATTCTTCAAATCCTTGAAGAATCTCCTATTGATAATGAAATTGTACCTCTTGATATGACTGAAGTAGACTCAGACACTGAAGTAATCTTTGAAGAAAGCCCTCCTAGTCAGCAGGATGAAACTCAAATAGTACCAGCTATACCCACAATTGTCCCTGTCCATGAGTCCCCAGCTCCTCAAACCAAGTGGTCAAGAGATCAACACATCCTTCTTGTCAACATTATTGGGGAACCTAATGCAGGGGTTACTACTAGATAGCGAATTCATGACTCAGAGTCTGCCTCAGCCAATGAATGTCTCTTTGCTGAATTTTTCTGTTAAATTGAACCTAAGAGAGTAGTTGAGGCTCTTGTAGAAGATGGATGGGTAGCTTCTATGCAAGAAGAAATCAATCAGTTCAAAAGGAACAAGGTATGGACACTAGTGCCAGCTCCACCTGGTAAGAACATCACAGGCACTAGATAGATCCATAGAAATAAGATGGATGAAATTGGAAACATCATCAGAAACAAGGCTAGGCTGGTGGCACAGGGGTATACACAGACTGAAGGAATTGATTATGATGAAACATTTGCTCCTGTAGCAAGACTTGAAGCCATCAGAATCTTCTTGGCTTATGCTGCTTATATGAACTTCACTATGTATCAGATGGATGTTAAGAGTGCCTTCCCCAATGGAGATTTGGCTGAGGAAGTATATGTTGAACAACCTGAAGGATTCGAGAATAGCGAGTTTCCGAATCATGTGTAGAGATTACACAAAGCCATGTATGGGCTGAAACAAGCTCCAAGAGCATGGTATGAAACTATTTCTAATTTCTTAACTGAAAACAAATTTGTCAGGGGTTCTATTGATAAAACACTCTTTACCTTCTAGGATAAGAGTGATTTCATCATTGTGTAGATTTATGTGGATGATATCATCTTTGGGTCAACAAATGTTAATCTTAGTAAACGTTTTGCTAAATTAATGACCAAGAAATATGAGATGAGTATGATGGGTGAATTAACTTACTTTTTGGGTTTTCAAATTAAACAATGTCCTAAGGGAATTTCAATTTGTCAAGAAAAGTATGTTAAAGATTTACTTAAAAAATATGACTTAGCTGATTGTGCATCAGTGAAATGCCCCATGCTTCCACCTAACAACTTGGGTCTTGATGAGTCAGGGGTCTCTGTTAATGAGACTTTATACAGAGGTATGATTGGGTCACTCATGTATCTAACAGCTAGTCGTCTTGATATCCAATTCTCTACATGTCTCTGTGCAAGGTACCAATCTAACCCAAAAGAATCCCATCTAGTGGCTGTTAAGAGAATTTTCAGGTATCTCAAAGGAACACCCTCCCTAGGTCTATGGTATCCCAAGGAATCAGGCTTTGATCTCAAGGCCTATTCAGATTCAGACTATGCTGGATGCTGTATTGACAGGAAAAGCACCTCATGTAGCTGTCAAATCCTAGGAGGAAAATTGGTTGAATAGAGTGCTAAGAAGCAAAACTCTGTGGCCATGTCATCAGCTGAAGCAGAATAATTCGCTGCTGCCAGCTGTTGTGCTCAGGTAATCTGGATGAAAAGTCAATTGGCTGTCTATGAAATCTTATATGACAAAGTGCCAATCTTTTGTGACAACACCAGCGCCATTGCCATCTCCAACAACCCTGTTCTTCACTTTCGTACAAAACACATTGATATCAGGTATCATTTTATCAGGGGTCACATAATGAAGGGAGATATTGAGCTGCACTTTGTTCCTACAGAGCTGCAACTAGCTGATATTTTCACAAAGCCTTTGGCTGAGCCTTCGTTCAACAGGCTAGTTCCTAAGCTAGGGATGCTCAATATCTCAAAGCCTGTGGCTCGATAATAAATGTATTCATTAAATGTCTGATTCTATATTAAATGTTTTTCACATGAAACTAGGTAGTTACTTTCCAAGTAAATGCTAAAAAAACATTCTCAATATTTAATCATTTATTTTCGAATAACGAGGAGACAAATAGTTTTGAAAGGTCAAGGGACCCACATGTGCAGTCATTTTGCCACTTTGCATTAAATGCGGTTGAATAACTGTTTTCACATTTGAATATATATATTGTCTCACGTCTCTCCTCACCTACCACTATTCTCATTTCACAAATATCTCTCTCTCTCTCTAAGCTTTCTCTATCTAAACCCATCCTCCATTTTCGCTCTTCTTCAACCTTGAATCCATGGCATTCCCAGTTCCCAAGGCAGAAAACGTCAACTTTGAACTTAGCGAAAGCATTCTTGCATCGAACAACTCCATTGGATGGCTCAAGGCTCCAAACGAATCCTACTCAGATCTGGTAAACTTCATGAAAAATTGTGATGCAAGTGAAGCATTCACAAAATCCCCAACCACCTTCTACCAAGAATACCTTAGGGAATTCTGGTACTCTGCTGAAGTCGTTGATGACACCATTACCTTTAGCCTCTCATGCAACGAACACCCCTTTGCCTTCTCTCTAAAAGACTTTGCTAGTGTGGGTGGGTTAAGACATGGCGATGAATGCCTGAAGGTGATTGACAAAAAGGCTGTTAAGGACGCCCTTGCCACACTAAAACCCTTTCATGATGTAAACCCTGCTCTTACACCTGCTGAGGTCCTCTCCAAGTCTCCTTTAAAGATCAAGTATTTTTCCCCTATGTGGCGTGTCCTCTTCACCCACATTGTTATATCCCTAGGAGGAATGCATGGATCCCAAGATCAGATGTCCTTCAACCACCAATCTATTGCATATGGGCTGATTTGGGGCACAGATGTTGATGTAGAAAGCATTCTTTTCTCCAACCTAGTAGAACAGCTGAAAGGACGGAACCAAGTCAGGGAGAAGAACATATGCTACGTTCGCTTTCTATCTCTGATCTTTGTAAGCCTGTTGGGTGACAGCTATCACAACTCTGCACTCACTTCTCTGAAGCCCTATCGCATCACTGGTGCCATTTACAAGGAAATTGGAGCTGAAGATGTCCCTGTCACCTCCCACATGATGAACATTGCTAACAAACAACCCTCTGCTGAGAAGTCCTTGCTCCCTTCATCAGAGAAGGTGAATACCTCTGGTGTGTCTGGCAAGTCTACGTCTTTGACCTCTGGGCAGCACACCACGACGTCCAAGGCAACAACCGGCCAACAGCCTAAGAAGAAGAAAACCCCATCTTCTTCCCACACCAAAACTATTGCAAAGGCCAGGGGAAAAAAGAATGTGAACCTCGAAACCTCCTCTGTTCCAGAGACTCCTGTGGAATCAGAGACTTCAGCTGACCAAGAACAAGCGTCTAGTGTGTCGATGTCAGCCGAGACTACAGGGAACCAGCCAAATTCTGCTGATATCGCACAGGTAATTAGTGTAAATTTTTAGAGGTCCACAAGCAACCACTCCCAAATATCTGTAGGTGATAGTGGTGAAGTTAGGGTAATCCTCGACCCATAGAAGTCAGTATATGCACTTAGAAATCTTTAAGACTTCTGTACACCCTGTCAATGTACCAGGGAATGATTCATTTGTGTTTATAAAGCACCCCGATGACCCTGCACCCTCTAGACAGTATTCAGGCAAACAACAACCTGATTACATAATGTCTCAACCTTGACCAACTATACCTCACACAGCCTCTTGGTTTCCTCAGAAAATAATCCCAAACGTTTTACTTTTAGAGGAGCTGAATAATCATCCTCAGCTCTTCTAGGGACAGCGTAATAAGACGATCTTAAACCATATCTTTTTCACCTTAAAAGAATCCCAAAGGATTTATCCTTTTCAGGGGGAGCTGAATCATCACCCTCAACTCTCCTAGGGACAGCGTAACAGGCGATATTCACCCACATATGTTTCATCATTAAAAGAGTCCCAAAGGTTTCTTAACCTTTTGGGGGGCTGAATAATCACCCGCAGCCTTCCTAGGGGCAGCGAATGGCGATCCTTAACAACATATGTTTCACAATCAAAAGAGTCCCAAAGGTTTTTACCTTTTGGGGGGGCTGAATAATCACACTCAGCTTTCCTAGGGGCAGCGAATGGCGATCATTAACCTTATACTTTTCACCCTTAAAAGAATCCAAAGGATTTATCCTTTGGAGTGGCTGAGTAATCACCCTCAGCCTCTCTGGGACAGCGACATGGCGACCATTCCCCTTCCTTATTTCCCTGTTACTAATCTGAAACAATTTGCAGGCTGATATTGTACAGCTAAACACAGAATCCATGGAGAAACAAGACAAAGAAGTTGATATAATCAGGATCAACCAAATGAAGAAGAGCCCTTGCTTGATATTGAAGAAGAATTGCTTTCATTAGTTGATGATTTCTCTGATCCTGAATCGATCCCTGACGACGAAATACTCCCTGAAGGGATGTTTGAGGAGGAGGAAGAAGAAGAAGAAGATGATCAACAATCTGTGTCTCCTCCCAAGGAAATAGTTGTGTCCAAACCAGCTGATAATACCACTCCTCCTCCCAAGGAAGCTGTTGTAACTCCCACCTCTGCTACCTCCACAACAACAGTCTTCCAAAGACCTTCTTATGATCCAACTACTGAATTCCTTATGTTTGATCATCCTACCCAAACCAATTTTGATCTTTTGCCAAGGGGGATGATTATGCACAACAAAGCCTGAACATCCATAATCTTCAGCCTGTTCATCATCAATCAGATATAGAGCGCCTATCAAGAAAGTTGGATGTAATCAAATATGAGATGTATAATTTCACTGTCACATTTCCAGGGATCATTAAGCAGGCGGTCAGGGATGCAGTCACCGAACCTATCAAGGATGGTGCAAGAAAAGGAGTATCACAAGGCCTCAATCATTTGTCCACAAGAATCAAGGATGCCATTGTCACAGAGGTCCCTGCTCGCTTTCATGATCATGAATTAACAATGCACAAAGAGTTTGAAGCTGTTCCTAGTAGGTAATATCGTCACACAAACTTTATCGTTGATCGTGTTCATCGCAACAGAAATGGAAATTGCAACCTCCTGCTAAAGATTTCCAGAGCTTTAAGGACCAGGCAACGTGATATGGATGCCTTTGTTGAACAGATTGCAAGGCACTTTCAGGCACGTTCATCCAAATGTCTGAAGAGACAAGCTGAACGTGAGGGGGAGAAGGAAAAGGTACTTAACCTTGAATCTGCCAAACATGGCTCAACCTCTACTGATAACACCATTTCTTCACCTGTCCCCCTCCAAGTCAGCACACCTATAATCGTACCTGATGATGACGATGAAACTAAGGGGGAGCAACAGAATAAAAATGGAGTTGATTCATCAATGTCCCTGACTTTGGTTAACACCAGCGAGTCTAGGGATGATGGTGAACCAGCTACCAAGAAGCTAAAGTTCACTGTTAGCTCCCTACCCAAGGCAATACAAACTCAAGCTCAGTCAGCGTTCATCAAAAGAGTTGAGGAGCTGAAAAACATGAGTATGGAATCCTTTGTCTCGAAGAAAGGAAAGGAAATAGTTTTGGTTGACACAAACACCAAACTAAAGAAGATAGCTGCGATGCTAGCGACAGGAGGATCCACCACAGACCTTTCCTAATTTTCAACCTTCACACCTTCTAATGAGAATCCCTTAACACTTGAAGAGATAGAGAAACAGGCTGAGGAATTCAAGAGGCTAAATGAAATCAAGAAAACCAAGGAAATTAATGAGGAAACTCTGAGGAAGATGACTCCACCTGAAAAGGAGAAGTAGAGACAAAGGTTGAGGGAAATGCAGGCTAAACGCGCAGAGGCACTAAGAAAGGTAAAAGCTGATTATGATGCATGCGTTAACAACAGGTATGCCCCTAGCAAGATAACCAAGTTCAAATACACAATTGATATGAGTGTTTTTACTCATATCATTTATAGCTATAAACATGAGAATATTGCACATAATATATAAAATATGCCTTGGAAAAGCTTGTTTCTTGTTTGAATGTGTGTAGGTACCAAGTTCGTGAAAACCGACGAAAACCGACACGAGTTTGATGATAAAGATCAAGAAGCCAAAAATCGAGCTCGACTTTGAAGGATTTATATCATTTATCGAGTTTTCAGCCAAGTGGGTCCCACAATGGGGCAAATGGGCTCAAAAGCCCATTTATAATTCTAAGAGATATCAAGGTGATTGGAAAAGTCCATGTGATGGCCCAAATTGGAGTAAAATAAATGAATGAGAAGTAAGTTGGGCTGCAAGCCCAAACAACAAGTGATGGCAACAGATATGGGCTTAGGGTTTTCATTTACAAAATCATTCATCACATAAATAAAAACGCCCCATAAAATAAACCTGTACACTCCACTCACTTATTATTTTTTCACACACACGTTTACTTTTTTCTTCGTTACTAACTATGCACTTTTTCCCCATCTTCCCCATCCCAAACCTGCGAATTTACTATTCACCCAAAACCCTAAATGGGTAAAAAAATCAATTAAACAAAGGGCTTTTGGCACACGAGTCAACCACACGTGATTGGGAATAAAATCCCCAATTATTTCGGATTGAAGAAGATGGAGGCTAGGGGATACGTGGCTTTTGATCATTGGAGGATACACCTCACCCTTCTCAATCAACCAATCACAGGCTAAAGAAAAAGCACAAAAGAAACACAAGATTGCCACCTTGGCAATCTGTGTGACCAAGATCATTCTCCACCCTTGGATCAAAACAGAAAAGAAAGAGAAAGAGAAGAATGAAGATCAAGGGCTCAAGATGATTGGGAATATCCTTGGAGAGATGCGAATATGCTCTCCCTCACCCTCGGGTTCAGCCTATTTAAACCCCCTCTTTTTATTGTATGGGGCATCCCTTTTCTTTCTTTATTGTTATTATGCTTAAATTAGTATAGGATAATTTGTACTTTTCTTTTAAAAAGTATTGTAATGATTTTCATTTAATAATAAAAGTTATTTTATTTAAATCGTGTCTCTATTTCTGGTTTAATTTTAATTATTCTTGATACTGCTTTGAGTTCTGATAATATTAAAGTTATTTGAATAAGCTAATTAATAGCTTATTTTGAATAATGTGAGTGAGAACTTGGGAATTAAGCTTTTCCCTACTGGAAAAGGCTAAAAAATTTGCTCGGATCAATTTATCTTGGTGGTTCATTCGATTGTTGATGGTTAATGGTGGTTTGGTGATAGTTGATTCGGTTTAAAGGCCAGCTCAGTGCTGCGTCATCATCATCAAAGGTTTTCGTCCAAAGGTGAGTTTCAATTTTGTTTTCATGTTTAACTTTAGCTAATAATTGAATTCATTTTAATGGAAGTTAATTGATTAAATGTGTTTATCTGCGTTCTAGTTTAATATATGCTACTGTTTTGATTTAAGTGTTTAAGTTTTGTTGAATATAATATGATTGGATGTGTTTATAAAACTGCTTGGATGATTATTAGTGATATTTTTAGAGTCAGGTAGGATTGAGTTTTGTGTATGAATAAATCGGTTTAGTTAACTGTTAGGATCATTCAGTGATGTTATTTTCTGAAATTATAGATTATTGCTTTGAGGTTTATTGCTTTGAGTTTTTGAGTTTTTAATCTGCTGATACATTGCTCATATGCTTTTTGCTGATTGATTTGCCATTTTCTGATTATGCTTATTGTATTATTTTGCTGAAATTTACCTAGATTGCTGAGTAGATTTTATCTGCTTGAATTGTTAATCTGTTTGCTTGCTGGATAAATGGACTTTTGATTAATTTGTACTGATTATTAATGTTAACTTGTTTGCTATTTGTGTTTATCCTTGCTGATTGATTTCGTTCACTGGATAGGTCTGCTAATTTTAGGATTATTTTCTCTGCTTAGTTTCTTATCTGACTTGTGTTTGTTCGGTTGATTAATTGTGATCTGCTTATCAGTTATTCTAATCTGATAAGCCCTCTTTAGCTGTTTCCTGACAGCTTATTTCATAATAAGCTTACACAATAGTCACTCCTGTGACTGGGTTTTACAATCTGGCAAAAAGCAATTATTTCCAAAAATTATGTCCATGGTGGGATTCGAACTCGATCCCTCCTGCTTGTAGGTCCAACGCGTTAACCACTTGGGCTGCAAGCCTTTTTGTTTTATTTCTTATTTAGTAACATTTTATTTACTTTTTAATCCGTTTTTTTTAATAAATATTTAGTTAATATTTTTGTTAAAGTAAGTTTAGTTAATTAATAAATATAATAAAATAAAATATTAAGAGTAAGTTTTTATTAATTTTATAAGTTTAGATCATTTTTAATTAATTAGATTTTTATAAAAAGTAGATTTAAATAAAAATTAGTTTTTTTAAAAAAATAGATTAGTTTTAATAGTAATTTTAAATAAAGTATATTAGTTTTGAAGGTTTAATTAGATTTTAAAATAGATTAAAACTTTGAATTAAATTTTATAGATTATTAAAATAGATTAATTTTTAATTAGTTTTATATTTTAAGTATTAAATTGTTTAGATTTATTTATTTTTTTTTTAAATTAGGGGGTTAACGATTCATGCACTTAGGATTATTTTTAAATAGTTTAAAATTGGTAGAGTTTAATTGTAGTTTAAAAACCAACGACTCATTCAAATCAATTGTCCAAATCAAAACGAAACGTTTCAAATTCATAAGATCTTCGTGTACAACGAACTTGGTTCACTCACGTGTTTAATCGTATCCGTCTTTGACTTATTTTTGGTTAATTACTTTTTCCTAAAGGTAATTGCCTAAATTTGTCCTATAACGTATATGTGTTAATCCACGACACATCAAAAATTTTGGCGCCGCTGCCGGGGATCTTGTGTACGATTCGCTTTTGTGGAGATTTGTTGATCGTGGATTTGAAGACCCTTTCCGTCCTCGGAAAGTTTTGTTATTTTTCTATTACGTAGTATGTATCGTTTTTCTCGTTTTTTGTGAATAATATATTGTATTACGTAGAACAATAATTTTAAATACTTTTCAAATAAGCCTTAGTTGGGATTTCATCACCTAGCTATTGTATTCGAACCCAAAACAAAATAAAGGCAAAATAGATAAATACTAATAAGAAGTTTGAACTCGATTTATACAAACTATAAGGTGGGTATAAGGCGACGTGCTATAAAAGGCCGTCTAAGGAAAAAGGTTTTTAAGTGCTTTGTGCCACCTCGTTTCCCCGCTTGCTTGTGCGTATATTGAGAGGGACAACCTATTATTGGTTTGCCGACTCAAGTAGTAATAAATCTTATTTTTTGTTGTTTACTTATTGAACCTCGAGACGTTTAGGTTTTCACCTATCGTTTCAAAGTCGACCGAGGGTAATTTACTTCCATAGTAATTATCCTTATTCCTTGTTTTTATCGATCATTTTTGATTGAGCAATACCAAATAAAATACCAAAAATAATCTTCTTTCTTGTCTAATTTCTTTTCTTCAATCCTCTAATTTCTCGTTTTTGTAGTGTATGCAATTACGTTCTTCTCGTCTTGTGATAGATTTTAATAGGCTTGAAAGTATTCCTCGTAGAAATAGAAATCGTCAACAACGAATAGTGGAACCCGAGCTTCCACCTATTGTTGTAGAGATGGCTGATAACCGTACAATGGAGGAATTGCTCCGTGCACCCACCGAAGGGTATGGGGAAGCAATCGTTGTGCCGGCTATTTTGGCGGATCATTTTGAGATTAAGACGGGTCTTTTATCGCTCATTCGTGCCGACCAATTTCGTGGCAATGAGGCCGATAGCCCGCATTCTCACATTCGGAATTTTAATCGAATTACCTCGACTCTCAAGTTTAGAGATGTGCCGAATGACGTGATTAAGCTCATGCTTTTTCCGTACTCGCTCGAGGGTAATGCTAAGCTTTGGTATGAGAAAGAACCACCGGGTTCGATCTTAACTTGGGATGATTTAGTGTCGAAGTTTATGAATTATTTCTTTCCACCGTCCAAGACAACACACTTTAAGAATGAGATCACTAGATTTGAACAAAAAGTGCATGAATCGTTTGGGGTTGCTTGGGAAAGATTTAAAGATTTGTTAAGACAATGTCCACACCACGGTTTCTCGGAATTGCATCAAATAAATACTTTTTATAATGGGCTTAATATGATTGAACAAGATTCTTTAAATGCCGCCGCGGGTGGTAATCTTTTAAGAAAAACACCGAGAGACGCGTGGAGGATAATTGAGGATAAGTCTAGAGCACAATATTCACGAAACACACCGGTTGTTTCCAATGTGAATTCATCTAATCACGAGATTGCTAGATTAGATTCTAAGATTGATAGTGGATTTGCGACTTTGTTGAGTGAGATTAGGAAGAATCCTCATGGATCGATTAATATGATTGGGAATGTTTGTGTATCATGTGGTGGAGCACATACTAATTATGCTTGTTTGAACGCGGGGTTTGATCAAGCTAGTGCTTTTGCCGCGACGGGAACTTACGGCTCCAACGGTCAAGTTCCTCGTCAAAGTCATGTTGCTCCACCGGGTTTTCCACCGGTTCAAAATAGGTACAACAATGGGAACAATGGGAATAATTTTAACCGTGGTAACCAAGGGAATTTCAATCAAGGAAATGGGTTTAATGCTAATCAAAACAATCAAGGTTTTCAAGGGAATAATCAAAATGATTTGTCAAGTTACATGAAATCGAATGAGGCGAATATGAAAGCTTTGCAAAATAACATTCAAGGACAAATGGCAACTTTGAAAAATGAGTTTCAAAATACACTAAAGGGGCAAAATAACAAGATTGAGCTTAATCAACAAAGAATGGAACAAAGATTTGAGCAAATGTTTGAGCAAGGTCAAAATCGTTTGCAACAAAGTGTGGAACAAAATCAAAATAAATTGCTTTCGATGTTTGAGGGATTTATGTCTAAACCATCTACTTCTTCGGGTTGCTTACCTAGTAATACCATTCCAAACCCGAGGGGAGAGCTTAAGGCTATCACCGCTTATGATAATTTAGAAAGGAAGCTTGAGCTTATTGTGCCACCTAAAGAAACCTTTTGGAATGTCACCAAGGCTACTTTAAATGTGATTAGTACCTCGGATTTCATTGATCTCTTTCCTAAGAAATATAATGATCCGGGTCACTTCTTGATACCTTGTGTTTTCAATGAGATTGGGGAATACAAAGCTCTAGCCGATCTAGGAGCTAGTATTAACGTTATGCCCTTGTCCATTTGGAAAACTCTTGACTATTTGCGACTTATTCCCACTCGAATGATCATTGAGCTTGCTAATGGAACCACCACTCGACCGGTTGGTATAGCGGAAAATGTCATTGTTAAAGTGGGGGAGTTCGTTTACCTAGCCGATTTTGCTATCATTGATTATGAGCCGAATCCTCGTGCGCCTATAATTTTAGGACGACCATTTTTGTGTACGGCCGGTGTTTTAGTTGATATGAAAGAAGGGGAGCTTAAATTGTTTCATGGGGATAAACATATGATTTTCAAACCGGAAAAAATTTCAAGATTGCTTCCTAAGAAATCGGAAAGTGAAGAACTTAATTTTGTTGAATCATGTTGTAATGTTACCTCAGCTATACTCACTCCACACGAGGATGATAAGATTGAAAAACAAATAGATGATTACTTGAGTGAGCCATTCGATGCTAGTGAGTTTGATAATGAGAATTTTGATCCCGAGAGTGACATTGCTTTAATTGAACAATCTTTGAAAATGGACTCATTTTCATTCTCTTCTAAGGATCATGTTGATGTTCCTAAGGCACAATCTTCCATTGAAGAGCCTTTGATTCCTAGCTTCACACCGAGTGAGGTTAGTGATTATTCGTTGGATAAGTTCATCGATGAACTTTTTGCTATCCTTGATCCACTTCCACGGGGAAGTGAAGACGTTTCCGATCTCGAGATCGAACGTGATTCTTGTGTTTTACCTACCATTCTCGAGGAATTCGCCGATGAATTGCCTTCAAATGAGAATGATGATCTTGTATCCGAGTGTGACACACTCGATACTTTGTCGGAAATTTCTTGTGATGACAAGGATGACGACACTTTTGTGACTTACTCAAATCCTCTATTTGAAGCTTCATTGAACAATAATCCATTGATTCAAGAGGATTTTGAGAACATCATACCTCCTCCATCTCACAATCTTTGTGATGATGATCTTCTTATGAAGGAGGTTGATGAGGTTTGTGATGATGATCACACCTCTTGTTATGATGAGTATGTCGACTCGGATGGAGAAATTTACATTATTCCCACTCTCCCTCCCACTCGCGTTGATCTTAATGTGCGGGTTTTTCATGTGACTCATATTGAGTACCATGACCCCTTTGTTCACGTTCCTAAGAGTGAAAAAGTCGACAAAGTCATGCAAGTTGAAACCACTATGGTTGAGACTTTTGTTCCACCATTACCATGTGCTTCATATGACTTAGGATTAGCATGGGGGGACGACACCTTGTTGTCTATTCCTTTCTCCACCGAGGACGAGGTATTCGATCCTGGAATCGTCGATTTAGGGAAATCTCGGCCTTTCACCGATGTAATAATTGAAAGATTTTTCGATCATATTGGTGCGAGTTTATCTCGTGGAGCATGCTTTATCCATACCATTCGTTGTGATTACAATCTCTTTTTAGAGATTCGTGTTGGAGTTTTATCCTTTCGTTTGTCATCCGACAACGAGGATAAGATCTTTGACCCCGGCATCGTGCTTTATGTTGGTTTTTATTCCAATATGCCGGTTTTCACCACTTTCCCTAAGGACCAATGAATGCGGGGATCGAGTCGAGCTCATGACTCGGTGAACAAAAACGAGTCATTCTATCTTCTTTCTATTTTCTAACACCTAATAAGGCTTGATCTTTCAAGCTCGTGTTCGTGATTTGTTGTGTTGTGATCTTAGGTATGACCCTAATATTTGAAGACTCTCGTGTTCGGTTTTTGCCGGTCCACTTGATCTTCCATTCTTTGAATGCCAAAAAGGGGCACACTTTCTACCCCTTGATTTTTATCGACTAACGTTTTTCTTGAGGCATAATTAATAAACGGCTTATAGATTTGCGTGCTCTTTCCATGCTAGGAGATTGCATTAGACTCTTCGTGTCTTAGCAAGGGGGTGTTATTCTTGAGCTAAGAAACATTGAGGACAATGTTTGGTTTTAGCATGGGGGAGTCAATCGATATAATCGCTTGCAATTGCTTTTGTCGTGTCCAAACGTGTTGTTATCTCATTTTTCAATAAAATTTTAAATTTTTAGTGTTGTTTTTAAGTTTTAATAAAGAAAATAAGTGCTTTTGACACGAATGTAGGCTTTCAATAAGAATAGTTTTTGACTCGACTTGGTTTTTAACCTTAGCTTTTCCTTAACTTATTTGAATTAAGTTTTGCTAGGCTATTATATAGGGAGCTTTAAAACGCGAAGGTCTTAATTCATTCGAGTTAAGAACAAGAACTTTTCGCAAGCTCCTATAATTGATCCTAGAAAGTCGTTTATCAAGGGAACTTTAAAACGCAAATTCTAAAACTTGCAAAAGTATAAGAAGTTGCAAGATCCTATAGATGACTTGAAAACCCAAAACTTTGATTTAATAGGCTAAGTATCCATTGATTTCATTCTTGGAATTTTACAATATGGAGAACAAGAGATGATAGAGCTAATTATAAGTTTGGTATTCTTTCGGGAAATTATGTGAGTTAATTATGAGCCTATTCTCCCATCGCTTGTTAATAATTTTATTTGCAATAAATAAGGTTGAACGATTTGAAAAGTTACTTAGCTTCTAGCCCAAGATCGTTTAGAAGTTGCTCGGTATGGATTAGAGTTCATAGCCAAGGCATAACTTATTGAAGCGGGATGCGAAGATTGGCGAGTCCAAAAAGGTCCTAACAAGACATGAGGGCTATGTTTTATTGCTAAAGATCTCAAGTGATGTGAAGACTCATTTATCAAAAATCAATATGAAGGATCGAGACACACGACGAAAAGCAAAATACTCCCAAAAAGTCATGGAGAAGTCTATCCAAAAAGACCAAAAATAAGGTATGAGGATAAATGAAGCCAAGTCCAAAAAGGAGGCGAATCGTTGTTAATCAAAATCCCAAGTAAAGATTGGAGAAAAATGAAGAAGTCGTGGTCCAAGTATGAATCTCTCAAAAATTCAAGAGAAGAAATATTATGAAGAGAAGACCATTATTTCGTGAACGTCTCTCAAGGTTGGAAGTATTAAGTCATTGCCAAATATCGGTCCGAGAAAGGTCTCAAATCGCGAAACAAGTTATGCCAAGATATGAACTTTATGAAGTCCCGGGAAGCAGTTTTAAAAGATTTTGTCCTTTAGCTAACTATTGATTAAATCGTTCACTTTATTTTCGGCCTAATAAATTATCGAAATAAGTCAACAATGTATCCTCGTGATCATTCTAGACAATAATAAAATATAAGAGATACACTTAGGAATAAGGGAGTCTAAGTGAATAATTGGCCCACATGAGTTCGTGTTAGTCTACCAACTTATAATAGCAATGATCTTGTTTTTGCACTTGGCATGGAAAAGTGAAAAGTCGAGGACGATGAATCTATTTGAGCTTTTATGATCCTTAAAGTTATTTTATATCTTTACAAAATAAACAGTCAAAAGTTGAATAAATGATGTAGTCATAGTTTTATTTTATCATTGCGTGAGGACACGACAATTGCTTAGCATGGGGGAATTTGATATGAGTGTTTTTACTCATATCATTTATAGCTATAAACATGAGAATATTGCACATAATATATAAAATATGCCTTGGAAAAGCTTGTTTCTTGTTTGAATGTGTGTAGGTACCAAGTTCGTGAAAACCGACGAAAACCGACACGAGTTTGATGATAAAGATCAAGAAGCCAAAAATCGAGCTCGACTTTGAAGGATTTATATCATTTATCGAGTTTTCAGCCAAGTGGGTCCCACAATGGGGCAAATGGGCTCAAAAGCCCATTTATAATTCTAAGAGATATCAAGGTGATTGGAAAAGTCCATGTGATGGCCCAAATTGGAGTAAAATAAATGAATGAGAAGTAAGTTGGGCTGCAAGCCCAAACAACAAGTGATGGCAACAGATATGGGCTTAGGGTTTTCATTTACAAAATCATTCATCACATAAATAAAAACGCCCCATAAAATAAACCTGTACACTCCACTCACTTATTATTTTTTCACACACACGTTTACTTTTTTCTTCGTTACTAACTATGCACTTTTTCCCCATCTTCCCCATCCCAAACCTGCGAATTTACTATTCACCCAAAACCCTAAATGGGTAAAAAAATCAATTAAACAAAGGGCTTTTGGCACACGAGTCAACCACACGTGATTGGGAATAAAATCCCCAATTATTTTGGATTGAAGAAGATGGAGGCTAGGGGATACGTGGCTTTTGATCATTGGAGGATACACCTCACCCTTCTCAATCAACCAATCACAGGCTAAAGAAAAAGCACAAAAGAAACACAAGATTGCCACCTTGGCAATCTGTGTGACCAAGATCATTCTCCACCCTTGGATCAAAACAGAAAAGAAAGAGAAAGAGAAGAATGAAGATCAAGGGCTCAAGATGATTGGGAATATCCTTGGAGAGATGCGAATATGCTCTCCCTCAACCTCGGGTTCAGCCTATTTAAACCCCCTCTTTTTATTGTATGGGGCATCCCTTTTCTTTCTTTATTGTTATTATGCTTAAATTAGTATAGGATAATTTGTACTTTTCTTTTAAAAAGTATTGTAATGATTTTCATTTAATAATAAAAGTTATTTTATTTAAATCGTGTCTCTATTTCTGGTTTAATTTTAATTATTCTTGATACTGCTTTGAGTTCTGATAATATTAAAGTTATTTGAATAAGCTAATTAATAGCTTATTTTGAATAATGTGAGTGAGAACTTGGGAATTAAGCTTTTCCCTACTGGAAAAGGCTAAAAAATTTGCTCGGATCAATTTATCTTGATGGTTCATTCGATTGTTGATGGTTAATGGTGGTTTGGTGATAGTTGATTCGGTTTAAAGGCCAGCTCAGCGCTGCGTCATCATCATCAAAGGTTTTCGTCCAAAGGTGAGTTTCAATTTTGTTTTCATGTTTAACTTTAGCTAATAATTGAATTCATTTTAATGGAAGTTAATTGATTAAATGTGTTTATCTGCGTTCTAGTTTAATATATGCTACTGTTTTGATTTAAGTGTTTAAGTTTTGTTGAATATAATATGATTGGATGTGTTTATAAAACTGCTTGGATGATTATTAGTGATATTTTTAGAGTCAGGTAGGATTGAGTTTTGTGTATGAATAAATCGGTTTAGTTAACTGTTAGGATCATTCAGTGATGTTATTTTCTGAAATTATAGATTATTGCTTTGAGGTTTATTGCTTTGAGTTTTTGAGTTTTTAATCTGCTGATACATTGCTCATATGCTTTTTGCTGATTGATTTGCCATTTTCTGATTATGCTTATTGTATTATTTTGCTGAAATTTACCTAGATTGCTGAGTAGATTTTATCTGCTTGAATTGTTAATCTGTTTGCTTGCTGGATAAATGGACTTTTGATTAATTTGTACTGATTATTAATGTTAACTTGTTTGCTATTTGTGTTTATCCTTGCTGATTGATTTCGTTCACTGGATAGGTCTGCTAGTTTTAGGATTATTTTCTCTGCTTAGTTTCTTATCTGACTTGTGTTTGTTCGGTTGATTAATTGTGATCTGCTTATCAGTTATTCTAATCTGATAAGCCCTCTTTAGCTGTTTCCTGACAGCTTATTTCATAATAAGCTTACACAATAGTCACTCCTGTGACTGGGTTTTACAATCTGGCAAAAAGCAATTATTTCCAAAAATTATGTCCATGGTGGGATTCGAACTCGATCCCTCCTGCTTGTAGGTCCAACGCGTTAACCACTTGGGCTGCAAGCCTTTTTGTTTTATTTCTTATTTAGTAACATTTTATTTACTTTTTAATCCGTTTTTTTAATAAATATTTAGTTAATATTTTTGTTAAAGTAAGTTTAGTTAATTAATAAATATAATAAAATAAAATATTAAGAGTAAGTTTTTATTAATTTTATAAGTTTAGATAATTTTTAATTAATTAGATTTTTATAAAAAGTAGATTTAAATAAAAATTAGTTTTTTTAAAAAAATAGATTAGTTTTAATAGTAATTTTAAATAAAGTATATTAGTTTTGAAGGTTTAATTAGATTTTAAAATAGATTAAAACTTTGAATTAAATTTTATAGATTATTAAAATAGATTAATTTTTAATTAGTTTTATATTTTAAGTATTAAATTGTTTAGATTTTTTTTTTTTTTTTAAATTAGCGGGTTAACGATTCATGCACTTAGGATTATTTTTAAATAGTTTAAAATTGGTAGAGTTTAATTGTAGTTTAAAAACCAACGACTCATTCAAATTAATTGTCCAAATCAAAACGAAACGTTTCAAATTCATAAGATCTTCGTGTACAACGAACTTGGTTCACTCACGTGTTTAATCGTATCCGTCTTTGACTTATTTTTGGTTAATTACTTTTTCCTAAAGGTAATTGCCTAAATTTGTCCTATAACGTATATGTGTTAATCCACGACACATCAACAATTCACAAGTCCACCAATACACCACAAATGATTTTTTGGAGAGATAACCAACAGGGTAATATGGATGGCTTTGAGGAATTCAGGTTAAAGAAACTTGGGATATCTGAATGGTTTGAACTTGAAGCCTTGGCTGCTAAAAGAACTAGTCAGACCAATTTCATTCTTCTTAAGACCCTTAAGGCTAAGTTCACCTGGATCAAAGAAACAGCAGCCAAACTCAAAATAGATCCCCCACCACAGCTGTTTGAATAAGAACCCCCAAAGTATGGCAAGAAAATAAGAAGGGTGACTCAACTTGTTAAGGAGACCTTCGTCACAGATGATGTTCAAGTGGATGGAATGCACAAAGATCTGATACTACAAATGGAATCGTTGGTCCTGTTGATGGTCAGACCTACACAGAGCCTGAAAGAGGTATGGCCTTCATGAACGGAGCTTGCCAGTATGCATTCCAAAGAGAAGATGAGCTTGGCTTAGCATCAACAATTCAGCTGCTTTGTCTCAAAAAGGGGCTCAAAATTAACTTAGAGTATTCCAAGGTTTTTGCACAAGCTTTGCAGGCAGAGTTGGATACTAGAACAGACATAGCTGAAGCTGAAGAAAAGATCAAAAATGATGACTATTGAAGAATTTCACAGCTCAATTTTACCTTCACATTTTATTTCACTTTTGTATTGTACTTGTAATTTTCTTTAAGTATGAATAAAATCATGAGGTATGTTTGTTTAGATCTGTTATGAGTAGGAAGAAGTTGTTATCTCACTTACCTTAACTTAGATAGATCTAGCTATATTTATGTTTAAATAAGGGGAGATTGTTGGGAATCTAAGTTTGTTAGATTCCCTGTATCATAGATTTAAACATAAATTAAGCTGTTAGATAGTCACTTACCTGTGCCTAGGAGGCAGGCAAGTATCGCAAGACTCACAGAGATCCAAGTCTTTGTGAGAAACCTCAGAGGAGTCCATGTCAGAGACATTGTCAAGGAAGTCGAAGATTACTTGAATACATTCTCATTGGCTGTGATGGATAACAGCCAAGATGTATCAGGGACTCTGAGGGGTTGAGGGTTAACAGGGGGTGGCAATACCCTGTTAACACTCAGCATACTTTGGAAATGCCATTTGTGTGTACGAGACTATGAAGAAAAGGAAAACTGTTTCAAGATCTGTTTTCCTAAAGCATTATGGCAGAGTACCAAGAATAGAAGAGCATCTTGTGACAGATGTCTGAAAAGTGAATGTCTTGTGTAGTCACCATCAACTAGTACTTAGTTCAACCTCGTATCACTATAAATAGGATGTGTAGCCCAGCATTAATGTTTAACACTTTGAGAATATTCACACATTAATGCTTAGAACTTATTGAATCAAACATTTGTGACTGTATTCATAAGTTAGGTTATTTAGTTGTTCAAAGTGTGCACAACACATTGTCATCAAACGGTGTTATCCATAACACTTGTAATTCTTTATTATACAATAATAAGTATTACGTTTGAAAAGTATTTACTTGTGTTGATTAGTTAAGTTTAGTATTTCTAGCATTGATTAGGGACTTTCAATTTATTTTGTAGGAATAATAATATTTGGTTTCATTATTGTACTGCTGAATCATTTAGCTGTTATCTGCTTATATTAATTGCTTGTTTTTTAGTTGATATGATAATCTGCTTATTACTCTTGCCAAATATTAGTAGAATGATTTAAACTTATAGCCTTTAATCTGATTGGTATTATTTGTTCAAGTTTTCTGATAATTGACTTGTGTTGAATCTGGTTCTGGAATTCACTTTTAGATTTTTGTTATCTATTTTTACTGTTTTTTTTAGTGTATACCTGCTGAAATTTGGGGGATATATCTAGTTTTTGGTTTTAAATCTGATATGAATATTCGATGTTTATTAATTGTTAAGTCTGCTGAATATTGTCAGATGTGATGTATTCAGGTGAGATTTATTTTGATGCTGTTAGAATTTGTTATATATTTGAGTATTTGCTGATATTGTGATGTTGTTAGAATTTGTTTCCCTATTTTGCTCTTGATTTTTATTTTATCTTGTGTTATTTAGTTTTGATTTTCTAAGCTTATTGATTTATTCGCATCTTTTAATGATTACTGTCAAAAAGAAATAATCTACCAAAAAATATGGCCTCAACAGGATTAGAACCCATGACCTCCTGGTCATGGGCCAAGTGATTCTACCATCTATTCTAGCTTGCCTTTTGAGTTACTTAGATTTCGGGCTGTCAGTTCGGGCTGTCAGTTTAGGAGTTATTTTACAAGTTTTCATTTAAATAGTTTGTAATTAAAAGTTTATTTAATTTACTTTTAAAAAGTTTTAAATAAATAAATAAAAACAAAATAAAATATGTTTTATTAATTTTAGAAAGTTAAATTGTTTTTAAAATTAGTTTTTTTAGTAATATAAATTTTAATTAATTTAGTTTTTAAATAAAAAATAGTTTTAAATAGATTTTGTTTTTTTTTTAAATAGTACAAGTAATTTTCAAAATAAATTCATTAGTTGATAATTTTTAAATAGTTTTTAAATTGTTTAATTAGATCTTAAATAGTGTAAAAGTATTTTCTTATTAAATAGATTAAATAGTTTTTAGTTTTGAATACCAATTAATTACTTTTAACCAAGAACAATTAATCTCTACGTATAAATTGGATATCAATTCGAGTCGAGGAACAAAAATTAAAGATTAAAAGAATTTGCAAAATTTCTGTATTAGTAATTGTCCACCAAGGTGCACTAAATGTGGAATGGTTGATCATGTTGTGGAGAAATGCAAGACAAGGGTCCCTGCTACTGGAGCAAATGCTATTCAAATCAGGACCTGCTTTGAATGTGGAGAACGTGATCATATTCGCCCTAGATGTCCAAAACTGAAGAACAAGAAAGCAGGTGAAGCAGCTGGGGCAGTTTATGCTGTTAAGGATGTTGATCAGGCACAAGGTCCAAATTTGGTGACGGGTATGTTTTTACTCAGCCATCGTTATGTTAGTGTGTTGTTTGACTCAAGAACTGATAGGAGCTTTATAAGCACTTCCTTTAGTCGTTTAATTGATATTGAGCCAACAAATTTATATACTAGTTATGAGGTCGAGTTAGCTGATGGAAAATTAGTTAGTACTACCACTATATTTAAGAAGTGTCCTTTGAAATTAGCTAATCATTTTTTGAAACTGATTTGATGCCGATGGAGTTGGGTTCGCTTGATGTAATTGTTTGTATGGATTGGTTGGTTGCACATGATGCGGTGATTGTATTTGGGGATAAAGTTTTTCACATACCGGTTAAGGACAAGGTGTTAGTAGTTCAAGGTGATGTCGGTAGATCTCGTCTGACGGTAATATCTTGTATAAAGGCGAGGAAATATGCGGAAAGAGGTTGTCACCTGTTCTTGGCTCAAGTGGTGGAGAAAGAACTACCGGTACGGTGTGTGGAAGATGTTCCGGTTATTCATGATTTTCCTGAAGTATTTCCTGATAACTTGCCAGGGCTTCTGCCTCAGCGAGAAGTCGAGTTCAAGATTGATCTAGTGCCGGGAGCTGCATCGGTGGCGCGTGCACCTTATCATTTGGCACCGTCTGAGATGAAGAAGTTGGCAGATCAATTGAAGGAGTTAATGGAGAAATGGTTCATTAGAGCAAGTTCGTCACCTTGGGGAGCTCCAGTATTGTTCGTGAAGAAGAAGGACGAATCGTTCAGAATGTGCATAGACTACCGAGAGTTGAACAAGATAACTATTAAGAATCGTTATCCACTTCCTAGGATCGATGATTTGTTTGATCAACTTCAAGGTTCGTGTGTGTACTCGAAGATCGACTTGAGGTATGGTTATCATCAACTTCGTGTTAGACAGGAGGACATACCTATTACAGCTTTTCGGACGCGTTATGGACACTTTGAATTCCAAGTGATGCCGTTTGGGTTAAATAATGCACATGCGGTATTCAAGGACTTAATGAATCGTGTGTGTAAACCATACCTCGACAAGTTTGTGGTTGTATTTATCGATGATATTATGATTTATTCCAAGAGTCAGGAAGAGCATGAAGGTCATCTGAAGATTATTTTGGAGTTGTTGAAGAAGGAGAAGTTGTATGCAAAAATCTCCAAGTGTGATTTTTGGTTGGATTATGTCTAATTCCTTGGGCACGTGATCGATAGTAGCGGTGTTCATGTTGATCCTTCCAAAATTGAAGCTATTAGAGATTGGGCTACGCCAACAACCCCGACTGAAGTTAGACAATTGATAGGTGTGAAAACACCCATCCTTTTACCACTTAATTATAATAATAACCAAGCCAAAACGTGTATTTTATGTCGTAAATGTCGGAATTATGCGTGGTTTTTGTTTTTGTTGTGATTTAGGATCAAAATGTGAAAAGGGAAGAAAACACGGGCTTTCACGGGCTTTTATCGAAGAAAACAACAAAAGACGAAGTCAAAAGATCAAGAGTGCAAAAAGAACGGAAGTCCAAGGCCTATTATGAAGATTTATTGAAGAAAAAGTCTAAAGACGGAAGTTTAATAAAGCCGAAGAACTCAAGTCTAAATTAATGAAGAAATTATAAGACGAGTTTATTAATACCGAGACAAAGTCGAAAAAGTCATAGAATTATGAAGACGAAAAGACGAGAAAGAGAAAGAAAGAAGGAAGCTACACATGCTAACCTCCCTAATCACTATAAATACCCTACTAATGTCTCATTAGGAGGTGTTAGCTAAATTGAAAACTTAGTTCTCCACCATTTACATTGCTTGCACATTTATTTTCATGTCATTTACTTAATTGTCATTTTAATCTTCTTGTTTTGCACCTTAAATTTCTTGCCTTTAATTCAAGTAAGTCTTTTAATTTTGTTGTTAATCTTATTTTCCTTTGATCAAGCTTTTCTTTATCATTCTCATCCTACTTTTCTTGTCCTAGATTTGATTTTAATTCGGATTAAGCATTGATTTTGCTTAATCTTATTGCTTATTTGATTAAAATGTTTGTCTTTTTATTTCTATCTAAGCTTTTATACGAATTAAGCTATAATTTTGACAATCTTATTGGCTTATTTGGTATTTAGCTTATTTTGTTTTAAAGTTTTCTTAAAAGTTTTATCTTTTTAAAGTTTGCTTATTTTGTTTGCTTATTTTGTGTTTTAAAAAAGTCTTTAAATTTGTTGCTTATTGTCTCGTCTTATTATCATTTCAATTAAGTTTTAGGTATTTGCTTATTAGTCTTAGCTTATTTGGTTCTTGCTTATTGCGAATTCTACTTCCATCGGAAAGAGGTCCTACATTGTGACAGGTTTTACTCTTATTCCGATCGTGACAATCGGCTAGGGTTTTACATTCTGACGGGTCTTTACGATCAATATTCCGATCGAGTGATACTCACCTTTATTCCGATCGTGATTGCGACCGTTCATTGCGATCGTATATTGCGACGACTCTTAAGGCTACATTGAGACGAAGTGCTGCCAAAATTTCACTAGCCATATTCCGATAGTTTCCACATTCCGACAGGTGATTCCGATCTAACATTCCGATTAAGATTCCGAAAGGTTTGTGTGACACTACGATAGGTGAGTGTTATTAACTGAGCAAAACCTAGTTATTAAATGGCGCCGCTGCCGACTCTTTTAGTAATGATTAACGGTTTTCTATGAGAGACGCGTTGAATTTTGGGATCCGTTCACTCGTGAACGTTATTTTTCTTGCTTAAAATTTTTTCCAAAATCCATAAAAATTAAAAATTGTTAAAAATCCATAAAAATTAAAATTTTTAAAAAATCCAAAAAGATTTTTATTTTTATAGTGTATATATATTGTCTATTTCTTTGGTATCTTTTTCTTTTGCTTTTGCAGGTGTATGCGTACTAGATCTTCAACTTATCCAGAGCCCGAGACTCGTGAAGATTTAGATATGACAGGTGTGAACAACAATAATCCACCCCACCTCAACAATAATAATAACAACAATGTTCCCCCGCCCGATCTTCGAACAATGGAGGAGCTTTGTCAACCTACGATGAATGGACGAGGAGGACCGATTGCGCCGATGCAAATCACGGCTCTGGAGTTTTCGTTGAAGCATCACATGATCCAACAAGTGCAGAACACTTGTCCATTTCGCGGATTGCCGGATGATGATGCCAACAAACACCTCGACAAATTCATTACCGTACTCAAAGCATGAAGTTGCCCGGGGTTACTATATATTTTCTTCGCCTTCACCTATTTCCACACACCTTATCCCACCATGCTAAAAAATGGTTTGATCATCTTCCGAAGAATTCAATTCATTCTTGGGATGAGATGACTCAACGATTTTTGTCGCGCTACTTTCCACCATCCATGGTCACGAGCCTTCAAAATCAAATTAGTGGATTTACACAAGAACCTGATGAATCACTTTTTGATGCTTGGGAACGATATAATGTTTTGATCGATCGATGTCCAAACCACAACATGCTCCCCATTACTTTGATTGATACTTTTTACAACGGTTTAACTTTTAGTGATCGTGATACGATTAATGCAGCCGCCGGTGGCACATTTATGAAAAGAAGACCCGAGGAGTGTAGAGAGATTATCGAGAACATGACTACTCATCACAAAAATTGGGATTCATCCGCATCTTCAAGATCAAACCCGAGAGTCAATGTTTCTTCTACTTCTTCAAACCCTGATATCACTGAATTGACCCGCGCAATGGTCGAAATGAGCAAAAACATGCAACTTTTGGCTACAAATCAACAACAAGAAGTTAAAACTGTTGCAACTTCTTGTGAGATTTTCGGGGGTTCTCATTCATACACTGATTGTCCTTCTACTCATGCCAATCCGAAAAACGTGTATACGGGTTATGGTAACTATTCATACACTGATTGTCCTTCTATTCATACACTGATTGTCCTTCTTGCTTAAAATTTTTTCAAAAATCCATAAAAATTAAAATCTTTATGAAAAACAAGAAAAACAATTCTTAGTTATTAACAATTCTTAATTCTTAACAATTCTTAGTTAAAATCTTTGTTATTAACAATTCTTGGGATTAGTTGGGTACTACCAGCGATTCATAAAAGGATTCTCTTTAATTTCTAAACCTCTTACTAAACTTACACAGAAAAACAAGAAGTATGAGTGGGGTTCAGAAGAAGAAGAAGCATTCCAGACCTTGAAGCAGAAGTTATGTTCTGCACCAATTTTGGCTTTGCCCGACGGAACTGAAGACTTTGTGGTATATTGTGATGCATCACGTAAGGGTTTTGGTGCTGTGTTGATGCAAAAGGAGAAAGTGATCGCGTATGCATCTCCTCAATTGAGGAAGCATGAGGAGAATTATACTACACATGACTTGGAATTAGGAGTTGTTGTCTTTGCTCTTAGACTTTGGAGACACTATCTCTACGGTACAAGAAGTGTGGTATATACCGATCATAAAAGCCTGTAACATATTTTAGATCAGAAGGAGCTCAATATGAGGCAGAGAACATGGGTAGAATTATTGAGTGATTATGACATTCAAATTTGCTATCATCCCGGCAAGGCGAATGTAGTTGTCGATGCTCCTAGTAGGAAAGATAGAGAAATAACCAAAAGGGTTAGAGCTTTAGCCATGACAACTTATTCTGATTTATCTAATCGAATAATTAAATCTCAACAAAGGCGATGAAATAGGAGAATGTGTGAAATGAAGACTTGGTTAGAAGGATGATGCCTATATTCGAAATTCGTGATGACAGAATTCGGTATTTAGAGAATCGTGTATGGTTATCGGTGTATGGAGGTCTGAGAGATTTAATTATGCACGAATCTCATAAGTCTAAATATTCGATTCTCCCTGGGTCGGATAAAATGTACCAAGATTTGAAGAAATGCTACTGGTGGCCGAATATGAAGGCTAACATTGCTACTTATGTTAGTAAATGCTTGACGTGTGTTAAGGTGAAGTTTGAGCACAAGAGACCTTCGGGTTTACTGCAACAACCTGAAATTCCAGAATGGAAATGGGAGAAGATCACTATGGATTTTGTTTCGGAACTTCCGAGAACTTCTAGTGGTTATGATACGATTTGGGTGATTGTTGATCGGTTGACTAAATCAGCTCATTTCTTGCTGATAAAGAAAACTGATGACTTAGGCAAACTTACTCGGTTGTATTTGAAGGAAGTTGTTTGTAGATATAGAGTTCCTTTGTCAATTATTTCTGATCGAGATAACCGGTTCACATCGGAGTTTTGGAAATCGCTTCAGCGAGCATTGGGGACTCAGTTGGACATGAGCACTGTGTATCATCCGGAAACAGACGGACAAAGTGAAAGAACTATTCAGACCTTAGAGGATATGTTACGAGCGTGTGTAATAGACTTTGGAGGTAGTTGGGATCGACACTTACCTTTGGTGTAGTTCTCATACAACAACAGTTATCACACAAGTATCAAGGCCGCGCCTTTTGAAGCACTATACGGGCGAAAGTGTAGATCACCATTTGGTTGGTGTGAAGTTGGAGAAAGTCAATTGACGGGTGAATTGATTAGAGAGACGACTGAGAAAATCTTACAACTCAAGAATCGTTTATTGACAGCCCGTAGTAGGCAAGAGAGCTATGCGGATAAGAGGAGAAAACCATTGGAGTTTGATATTGGCGATATGGTTATGTTGAAAGTATCACCTTGGAAAGGAGTAATTCGATTTGGCAAGCGAGGAAAGCTTAGCCTATGCTATATTGGTCCATTCAAGATTATTGATCGAGTTGGTCATGTGGCATATAAGTTGGAATTGCTAGACAAGTTAAGTGCTATTCACAATACTTTTCACGTTTCTAATCTTAAGAGGTGTTTGGCGGACGAGAATTTGATAATTCCACTTGAGGACATTCAACTGGATGACAAGCTGCATTTAATTGAGGAACCGGTGGAGATCATGGATCGTGAGGTGAAACGCCTTAAGCAAAGTCGGTTACCGATAGTGAAAGTGCGATGGAAATCCCGACGTGGACCTGAATACACTTGGGAGCGAGAGGACTACTTCAAAAGAAAGTATCCGCATTTGTTCGTAGACGGACCTAAGGAGAAGTAAGTCCTGGGACGGTGCTCTCCTAAGGTGGTGAGGATGTAAAACTCTAAAAAATGAGGTCATTATTTATGTAAAACCCGTAAAAATAAGGTCATAATTCTTTTCTCGAGTTTTAATTAAATATTATTTTTATTATTTTTATATACTTATTGAAAATGATTTATTCGGATTTATAGAAATTTTTAATTATTTTTCAGAATTTATTTAAGTCATGAAAATTTATTTATACGCTCACTCGCATAAATTTTATAAAATCGTGATGGATCAATGGAACGGGAACCGGAGGCGATATATTTCGACTTTGTTTACTCAAAAATATTATTTTTATAATTTTTGTATTTACGTAAATGATTTTGCACCGAATAGGATTTATTGGCGTTTTAAGAAATCGAGTCGGGCTAGAAATAATTTTAACTTTGGGCTTTAGTAGGTTAGTAATAGACATTAAGATATGGGCCAAAGCCCATTCTTCTTTCTCTTTTCTTTTTGACCGTGACTCCCAAACCATAAACACACAACTGCCATTTTTTTTCTTACCAAAATCAAAACACTCCTCTCTGCTCTTTCTCTTGTGCGACGAACCACCATCAAAACAACCCCAATCTTCAAGTTTTCTTCATCAATCTTGCAATTAAATCATACTATAATCATCCTTGGTAAGCCCTTAACACAAACCCATTTTTTTTCATATGCATTGATTTTCAAGAAATCATAAAAATTTAGAAGTGATGATTTTGCATGTTTGATCAATGGGATTAACATGCAATGTGTTTATTAAGGTCTAGGCATACATAATTGTTAAGAATTTTGACCATGATCACCCATGGTGGGTTAATGGTGCCACGGCCAAAACATGATCCCATAGGGATCATGTTGTTGATTTTTGGTGTTTGATTAGTGTGACTAGCATCATTGATTGAACATGAATTTTAGATGGGTTTTGATTTTGACCATCCATGATTCTGATTATAGTATTTTGATCCACCTAGGTTAATATAAGATGTGTTCTTGATGGTTGGGAATGAATTAGCGGTTGTTTGGTTAAGTTATTATGATGCCCAAATTCGGACAGCACATATGTGAGCCTAAAACTCACATATTTTCTACTGTAACCTGCACTTTTTACAGCTTAAATGGGTTCCTTAGGCTTTTTACATGTTAGTGGTGAGTTGGATAGGCACACAACTCCTCTGGATGAGGAAGTTATGGTCAATTTAAGTTAGAAAGTCAATTCCGGGACAGCATGTTTGCATAGCTTATGGCTACAGGTTATTGACCCCCATTTGTGTTTTTTAAGGTTTTATACAGTAGTAGGGATCATATGTGAAGTCCTCCCACATAACTCATGTTAATATCTATCACCAAATGGTTTTATTACTAAAACGGTAAACCCGAGTTTGAAAACCAAATTCTGATTTTGTAACCTTTCAAAGAATGTAACTTTCCCGCTAATTGGTAGTAGCTATTTACTCGTGGTTGGTATGGGCCGAAAGTAGAATCATGAGGCTTTCCAATGGTGGAAATCACAGTTCCTTAAACCTTATAGGTTAACGGGTTATTTTGTCCCAAGTTTGACTAGTGTAGTTTGACCATTAAGTTCTTACGGTAGGGCTGTTAGTGTTTTGGACTTTTAGATAGTTCCGTAAACTCTTAGATCGAATGGTTGGACATTTTGGAAACTAGATTTCAAGTGTGTTCCAGGGATTTAAATCCTAAAATCATTGGACTTATAGTTTGGGATATATACTCTTCTCAAAATAGTCCTACCGAATAATTTTGACTTTTACGTCTTTTGTTATGTAAACTTGAGGCGTTTTGTGTGCAAATTGTATTGAATACTTGGTTTAACACTTAGACCATATGGAATACATAATTCATACAGGTTATAAACCTTGTTTAGACTTGGTTCACATTGACTTAGGTGTTGGTGCAAATTTTTACCCGTAATACATTTTTATCGAATTATTTTTGTATAATTGTTTTATAAGCATGTAAAACGCGTACTTAAGGGGCGTGATCACTTTTGTAGGTCACGAATAGCCTTGGAGTGCTAATATCTACTCTTCTACAGCCCGGTTCCATTATTCATCCGTCATCCGTTCCGTTCGCCTAAACGTGAGTTTATAGCCTCGCCTTTAAACTTTAAATGTTTTATTAAACCCGCGAGGGGGATACATGTTGTTTTATAAAATGAACACAAGTTGTTTTCGGTATGCTGGACCCGAATGAGATGATAAATGCATAAGTACCATTGTCTAATGAAGTCCCTGAATTTCATGCACTGTTAATTACTCGAAGGGGTAAACGCTAATACATATGATAGATCTATTTGGTTTGACAGCCTTATCCTAGGGTATGTATCCATGTGAGCACCTGAAAGGGATATTATATATAAGAGGTCGTTGGTATATGACAATATTACCTGTTAGTAGGGACGCCATAAGTGACTCGGTTTGATATGTTGGTTAACGTTCAGTGGCGTGAGCTTAATGCATTTATCTATATATATGACTTGTCTGTGTGATAAGTTTCAGATGATTAAAAATTCTTGTGTTCACTTATTATTCTTATAAACACTATAAATTCACTCGACTTTTTAGTTGACTTTTTAGCATGTTTATCTCAGGTAATTAAAGATGAATGTTGAAGGTTTGGAATGGACGAGGAGGCAAGCGCTAAAGTTTTGGAAAACATGTTTTCGTTCCATTAAATTATTTTTTTACTTTTAAATGTTTATGTACTTTAAAAGTTTTATGTAAGAAATGTTGGTAACGGTTTGTGGGACCAGTACTCCGATCTTTATGAATGGAACCCTTTATCTAAAAATGTCTCTTTTAGAGTTGTTATTTATAGTCTTTTGTGATTGTGCTATTTCTTAACACCCAAATGGTTGGTTTCCGCTGCTAGTAAATTTGGAGGTGTTAAAGATTGGTATCAAGAGCTTAAGGTTATAGGGAATTAGGTCTTTCATTTTTCAAAAACCTAAACTATAACCGTGTTTTGTGCGCTAAGTCTTCTCGTGTTCCTAGTCCAAGCCTTCAGGTAACTTTTATGTTATTATTAATGCATATTTGAGAAGCATTATTGTTAAGTATTTTTATAATAAATACTTTGAGATACTTTGAGATATTCGAGATATTCGAGATTTTTGAGATATATTTTAAGATATATTTGAGATATAATTTATATATATCGACTTTGAACGATATTTTGATGTAAATGCATCCATTTGTATTTTTCATAATTTCTGAAATTATATAATGACCTTATAAATTTTATTTTACGGAATTTGCTATGATATGAAAATTGATAAATCTACTTTCTCACGGCTATTGATGATGAAGATGATGATGCTAGTGATTAAAATTCACATGAGCCATGTGGATCCCCATGTGACCCATAGTAATAGTAATTACTTTTGTATTGTGATTTTTGTATGGCTCGATGATTTATTCATGTTGTGATCCAAAATTTGTACATGTTATGACCATATCATTGTATGAACACTCATGAGTTTTTCTTTGTGTTGTGACAGAATCATGCCACCGCGTAGGATGAGTCAGGCTGAGGTGAATAGAATTGTTGCTGCAGCTCTTGCTGAAGACCGTGCTGCAAGGAACCAAGCAGATGGAGCTGGTGGAGCAGGAGGAAATATTGGTACAGTTGGTGTACCACCTGTTAGAGTGTGCACTTTCTCTAGTTTTAAGAAATATGGGCCGATTAGTTTCGATGGTACTGAAGGAGCAGTGGGATTGGCTCGTTGGTTTGAAATGACAGAAAGTGTGTTTAGTATCAGTGACTATGTGGAGAGGAACAAGGTGAAGTTTGCTACTGCTACACTTCAAGGTCCGGCTTTAACGTGGTGGAATGGTCAAGTTGCTACCTTAGGACTAGAAGTGGCACATGGGAGGTCGTGGACACAGTTGAGAACTATGATGACGGAGGAGTTTTGCCCTTCTGAGGAAATTCAGAAAATGGAAGTGGAGCTGTGGAACTTGAAAGTTAAAGACTGTAACATTACTGCTTATACTCAAAGGTTTAATGAGTTGATTCTGTTGTGTCCTGAAAGTGTTCCGACTGAGAAAAAGAAACTTGATGCATATCTGAAGGGTTTGCCTGAGAACATAAAAGGGGAAACCACATCCTCAAGGCCTACTGTATTGAATGAAGCTGTTCGAATGGCACATACTTTGATGGAGCAAAAGTTGACTGCTAAGGCTGAAAGAATTGCAGAAGGAAATAAGAGAAAATGGGAGAACAATAACCAAGGTGGTATCAGTGGTAACTATAGAAATAACAACAGGGGAAATAACCAAGGTAACAACCGACATAATCAGTACAATAATCAGAGGCAAGGGAATGCAAGAGCAATGACCAACACGCAGAATGCAAGAGGTGATCAAGATGGGAATGCTCCTAATTGTAACAATTGTGGGATTCGACATTTTGGGAACTGTCCACCAAACTGCCACAAGTGTGGAAAGCCTGGCCACAAGGCTAAAGATTGCTGGAGTCGGGGTGTCGCCACTGGTGCAAACACTCAACATGTTATAACTTGTTATTATTGTGGAGAGAAAGGCCATGTAAGAGGGAACTGCCCAAAGAAGAACAATCAAGAAGGAAATGCTGCAGGAAAGGTGTATGCTGTTGGAGGTGCTGAGCAGAACGATGGACCCAATGTCGTGACGGGTACATTTTTACTCAATAACCGATATGCTAGGGTACTATTTGATTCTGGATCAGATAAGAGCTTTATCAACACAAGCTTTAGTCTCTTGTTCGATACTAAACCGGATGAATTAGATACAAAGTATGAGGTTGAATTGGCTGATGGTAGGATAACTAGTACTAGTTCTATTCTAAGGGATTGTACTTTGAACATAGTGAATCACTTATTTAAAATTGATCTTATGCCTATTGAGCTCGGTACTTTTGACGTGATTATTGGGATGGATTGGCTAGTTAAGCATGACGGTATCATTGTTTGTGGGAAGAAAGTATTACATGTACCTGATAAGGGTAAGACGTTGGTAGTAAAAGGAGATAATGGTACGTCTCACTTGAAGGTTATCTCTTTTACACTACAACAAAATGAAGCTAATGCAACATTATACGAGCAACACTTTTCAAAAGTGTTGGTTTATCGAAAGAAATAAAAAAAATTGGCAACATTCTCAAAAAAGTGTTGCATTTATGCTTCTAATGCAACATATTTTTCAAAAGTGTTACACTTGAAGTATTGATCTTATGAATAAAATTTGGGGTGCCTCCCGCTATTCCAAAATGAAATTAATTAAATTATCCCGCCCCCCGCAAAACCCAGATTAGTTTTCCCCATCTCACCCAAAATAAAAAAAACTTTTAATCAGCCTAACCACACATCTAAGCCTATTACTTTTTCCAGATGGCATCTATCTCCACCAACGTTTTCACTTTACAATCAATTTTGTCTTCATGTTTAATCGACTCTGAATCCCTTATCATGGTAACAAAACTAATTACTTCATTAGTATGTATAGTATTATAAATTTATGTTTGATTGTGTTATATTATATTACTCTATTAATTTATTCTTTCTATTAATTTGATTAAAATTGAATATGATATTCTCTGTCTTTGTGTAAGAATCATAATTATATTCTTACTGGTTTTATTGTTTCATAGAGTTCCTTACAGTATTCAGTTAGACTTAATTTTTTTGTTTTGTGTTTATACCTGCCATCACCAATACCATATAATCAATTTGGATGTAATTATTGTCAATGATATAAAGATTATTTAGAGTAAATTAGGATTTATCCATTCATATTGAGGTTATGCTATACCCCGATTCGTTTCTTACTCCCTAGAAGCGGTTCCAAAGTTTCATCTATTTTCAGTTTATTTGTGCTTATAGTTAGTTTTTTGATGTTTGGGGGGGGGGGGGGTATGTCGTTGATATGGTTTTATTCTTGTGTTGCAGATATATCTTTTTAGCTTTCTAGAGTTCATCAAACTTTGTATTAAGTGTAGGATTGTACCATATGTGTGAGCTTTCTGAAAATCTCATTATTGTTTAGTTGTGACCACTGACCACCAACAGCCAAACCTAGGCTTTTCACGGGAAAAATATCTTGTGAACTTTTCATGTGAAGAAGCTGACGTTTGTGGAACACCTGCAAATACATGCTTCTGAATGTGGAACCAGAGCATCTGCATGTTCATATCCTTTAACTTATTAGGTTAGTTAAGTCATCGAATAATAATATGTTTTTATTCACTTTGATATGTCCTTGGAATCTCGTATGAAATAAAAGTAACCAAGGTATAAAAGCCTTGAGAAGATATATTACTAACTGAACTCATATTTGCTCAAAGTATTTAAACATTTGGCATGTGATGGTTAAAGACATGATAAAGAGGAAAATGGGTACTATGGACCGTAATACACCCTTATTATCAATTATCAAAGTAAACTTGTAATGAATAATAAAACAAGGTTATTATGGTCTTTTCATACAGAAGAGTCAAGAGTGGTGATTTTGATGATGGATGCGCGTACATATTGGTTAAAATGAAATAAATATTAGTATGAAGTATATCCAAGTATGGTAACAACAAAAACTTTTATGTACAACATCCTATGTGCATTTTATAAAACAGATCATCTCAGATTGCAATAACTATTCCATTAGGATTTGTGAAAAGGAAGCTTTAAAAAAATAAGCTCCATTTACATGGAAACCTGTCATTTTGGGTTAATGTTTTGCTGAAAAGGATTCAAAAGGTAAACATAGCTAGAAAGGGAACATGCTAAACGTTTCTTAAAATATAGAAAAGGTATATTCAAGTATTCAGGGCTTCTTAAATCGATTGTGTACAAAAGAACTGGTCGACTTTCCAACTAATGTCAAACGGTAGTAGTAAAGGGGTGACATGATTCATTTTTAGCGGGTGTCTGGACAGCTTTTAGTGGGAGTTTGACTAAGTTTTTTGGGCTGCAGATAAAGGCGTCGGCTGGTCCGCTCTGAGCAGCTGCTCTGACGGCTTTTAGTCGAAGTTTGGGTAACTTTTCCCCTGATGCAAAATACCAGCAGTAAAGGAGTATCTGATCAGGGGTTGGACTTTTTTGAATGCTGCAATGCAAAAACCAAACTGGTCTCAATGGTCTACGACAACACCATTCCCTATTATTGCTTTTGCAGTGGCTTACACTGTACCTGCACGCCCCCCCAACGACGTCGTTCTACTGATCCTTTATGCTCATGGCCATCTGAAACGACACAATTCACTGAATGCTTTTGCAGCAACTTACTATTGCAACTAGTCCACTTTATGGTCATGGGCATCTGCAACGACACCGTTCTACTGGTCCTTTATTCAGCCTAATTCAAAGCAAGGATCTTCCTTTTCACTTCAACTATTTCAAGGCACTCTTGATGTGGCGCTTAGTTCTTTTAAGAAATCCATTCATGAAGATGCTAGAAATTTTCAAATCGATGTTTTAAGGCAATTTCATCTACAAGAGGTCTGTATTTCAGGCTTTTTTGGATATTGATTATAGTTTACAGTGCTATTAAATTTCGTCACTAATTTTGGTTATTTTTATGTAAATTAAAATGTAAAATGCAATTACCTCAATTCTGGATATACGGGCAGAGGTTATACAAGAGATCAAATCATTACGCAAAGAGAACTAGTAGCTTTTGAAAGAGTGTAATGCCTCAAGTGTAATGGTGTTCGGCTTTTGGAACTGTTTTAATTTTAAGTCGATCCAGATGCTTCGTAGCGTGAAAAATAGAAGTAAGAATTATTTTATGTTCGCCCTTTAATTGTTATATTTCGAACCATTCTGTTTCCTGTATCCTGAGAGTTCCTTTGCCCCATTATTTCCAGTAGCTTCTCTAAATTTTTCCGAGACTCAGGTGTAATCTTGCTAATGGTATTGATTGATATTTTATGACCTTTAAATGTTTTGGATTGTTGGTATACTATTCCTTCTTCATGAATGTGTATCTTCTTTCCTATATGAGTACTTGATTACAATAATACTAGGTTGCTAATGTTTAGTTGGCACGCGTCACTTTCAGGAAGCGATTTAAGAGGCGTTATTGTTTGTTAACACTAATAAGATGTTAAAAGGGATTCATTTGTTATTGAAACTGACTTTTTGGTATATCTGTTTTAGTAGCGTATACTTTTTATTGAAGAAATAGTAGCCTATGGAAAATACTATTACATGATTGAATCATTGTGTTGTCATTTTACTTGATTGCTAGTCTGAAACATTGTGATAGTTATATGGTCGTTATAGCTACTTTTTATTTGGGGTCCTAAAGTTACAAGTTTGACTTGAAAAGTGAATTGTACACGGAAACCGCAGGCAAGATGGATAGATGATCATGAAAATGTCTCCAGTGGTGCAAACATACCATCGCTCTTCATTTCATTCATCTTGGTTTCGTTAGCCATAATGCTAGAGCTGCAATCTCAGCTATCCAAACTCCTAATCAATGAAAAGAACGAACCACTTCCTTAACCTTTCTTTCAGGTATGCTTTCAATAAGATTTTCACAGTTTCAACAAAAAAGCTATCTAACGCAAACTTTTCTCGCAACTAACAAAATTTACATACTAGGATTAATTTTTTAAGGTGTATGTTTTTGTTTTTAACTATAAATGATGTGTTCATGAATAGTTTCTCTCGACATTTGTGTCAGCTACACAGAAAATTATTGAGGTAGACCAGGATGCCTTGAAAGCAACAACCAAGTCAACCATGAGTGCAATTGCACTACAGCTTGGCTGCAACTAAAAGGAGAACTTTGGGACCATTGGGGATTGTAGTTCTTTCAGAGTTGACTTTAATTACTACTCTCGCAAACACAACAGTTGATTGCCTCTGCAAGTAAGTATAACCTATTTTTCTCCTAAACGTTTTATAATAAACTCGCATTTAAGTTGTTCTTATTAGAAACTGATTACAAAATTTTATATCCCTTGGTTACATGTGAATCTATCATGTATAGAAAAATTAAATAATGCTAACAGTAATGATCTTTATTCATGGGTTGAGATTTTCGTATTTGTAAGCGTTCATGTTATTCATTTGATTACAGATAAGTTTGATTTTTATAATATATAGATGACATGTAACTAGAATACTAGGTTCAAACTAATCTGAGTTAGGCACGTTATGAACTTAAAATTTTAGCAATTTCAGGATGATCATTTAGCACTTTGGGCTGTTTTGGGACCCATTTTGAATGTTTTACAATTGTCCACACTGAAGCGGCTTATAAGTTATAAACCAGGAGCGACTCAATCCTGAAGTGCGTTCAGGCCCAGGAATGCCATCCACGCATGCCCAATCCATTTCAGTTGTTGTCGCGTTCATCATTCTTTCAAGTAACCTCTTTTTCCCTTTATGCATACAACTTCCATATGTGTCACCATTGTGGTGTATACGTGTTTTGCAAAGTTTCTTTACTAGAATTGGTTTTGTAACTCATTTAGTGTATAAGAAGTGATGCAAACACTTTGTACATTACTTTCGTTCATTTTCATTACGGTTATCTATCTTCATGTTGCGTAATTTTTTGTAAGCACATGTGGAATTGCAAATAATGTTTCTCATATATTGTTTGTAAACAACCTTCGGCGAAGCGCGGGCTAATTACCTTGTTGTACATAATTTTAAGATTCTTTTTTGTTTATAATGATATATAGGGTAACTATTTTAATTAATATTCAAGATGTGTGGAAAAAAACTAATCTTATTTTGTTGTCGTGCATAGCAGGTATATTGCTTTGAATACTTTATCAAAAGAAATTGTACTTGGAGAGCTGCAAAGATGTGAAGATTTTAGGAATTTTGGTTAATAATTATTCTTTCTACTAGATCATGTATGTTAGCTATTGTAATAAATATTACGGAGTAAATAACTTGGTTGAAACTTGAAATACAGTATGAATTTTTTATTGTATTTAGTTATTTCTATTATGGAATGAAAATGTTAATCTATATGTTACACTCCAAAATTTTTGTGTATTATAAATATTTGAAAATTTGTGCTGCATGAAATAAAAGTGTTACAAATTATTAAAAAAAATGTCGCACTAAATTGTTGTATGCGTATTGGTTTCAAACGAAAAGTGTTGCACATGAATGTGAAAAGTGCTACTATTAAATCCAAGAATGTTGCACTTGCATGTATAAGTGTTGCAGTTACATGTATAAGTGTTGCATTTGAGTGTAAAAAGTGTAGCACTTTATTTTAAAGTGTTGCACATAGAAGTATCACAATTGATCAACTTAGGCAACACTTTCAAAAAATGTTGCATAATCTAATATAAGTGTTGCATATATCTAAGGCGACGTTGCATAATGGAGCACTTGGCAAAGTGCCGCATTATGCATAATGCAACATTTTAAAAGCATAATACAACACTTTATCAATGTTGCCTTAACTTCATTTTGTTGTAGTGTTATAAAGGTGAGGAAGTACATAGAAAGAGGATGCCAATTGTTCTTAGCCCATGTGAGTGAGGCAGAACCTAGGGACAAGCGTTTAGAAGATGTGTCGGTGATTTGTGATTATCCGGAGGTGTTTTCTGACGACTTGCCAGGACTTCCACCACCTCGACAAGTTGAATTTAAAATTGAACTTGTGCTTGGAGCTGCACCTGTCGCACGTGCACCTTACCGTCTAGCACCGTCAGAAATGAAGGAGTTGGTTGATCAATTAAAGGAATTATCAGAGAAGGGATTTGTTCGTCCGAGTTCATCGCCTTGGGGAGCTCCTGTATTGTTTGTGAAGAAGAAGGACGGATCATTCCGTATGTGTATCAATTACCGCGAGCTGAACAAGTTGACGGTCAAGAACCGATATCCAATTCCGAGGATTGATGATCTATTTGATCAACTTCAAGGTTCGAGTGTGTACTCAAAGATCGATCTGCGATCGGGTTATCATCAACTTCGCATTAGGGAGGAAGATATACCAATTACTTCATTTAGGACTCGGTATGGTCATTTCGAGTTTCAAGTGATGCCCTTTGGTCTAACTAATGCACCCGTAATTTTATGGACTTAATGAATCGAGTGTGCAAGCCATACCTTGATAAGTTTGTGATTGTATTTATTGATGATATACTTATCTACTCCAAGAACAAGGAAGAGCATGGAGAGCATCTGAAGATTATCTTGGAATTGCTTAAGAAAGAACAATTGTACGCCAAATTTTAGAAATGCGCTTTCTGGCTAGAATCTGTACAGTTTCTTGGTCATGTAATCGATAGTAATGGTGTTCATGTTGATCCAGCAAAGATTGAGGCTATTCGAGATTGGCCTGCCCCAACAACACCGACCGAAGTAAGGCAATTTTTGGGTTTAGCTGGGTATTACCGAAGATTCATAGAGGGATTCTCTCTGATTTCTAAACCACTTACCAAACTGACCCAAAAGAGCAAGACGTATGAATGGGGAAAGGAAGAAGAGGAAGCGTTCCAAATGCTAAAACAAAAGTTGTGTTCCGCACCTATTTTGGCATTGCCAGAGGGATCTGAAGACTTTGTGGTATATTGTGACGCCTCACATAAAGGTTATGGAGCCGTACTGATGCAGCGGGAGAAAGTCATCGCTTATGCTTCAAGGCAACTGAGGAATCATGAAGAGAATTACACGACACATGACTTAGAACTTGGTGCTGTTGTCTTCGCACTTAGACTCTGGAGACATTATCTGTATGGTACAAAATGTGTAGTATATACGGATCATAAGAGCCTACAACATATCCTGGACCAAAAAGAGCTTAATATGAGACAACATCGCTGGGTTGAACTCTTGAGTGACTACGACTGTGAAATACGTTATCATCCTGGCAAGGCGAATGTAGTTGCCGATGCTCTTAGTAGGAAAGAAAGAGAAATGACAAAAAGGGTTAGAGCTTTAGCCATGACAACTTATTCTGATTTATCTGACCGAATACTTAAAGCTCAAACAAAAGCAATGAAAGAGGAGAATGTGAGAGATGAAGATTTGGGTAGAAGGATGACACCCATATTCGAGGTTCGTGATGATGGAATTCGGTATTTTGAGAATCGTGTATGGTTACCGGTGTATGGTGGACTGAGAGATTTAATTATGCACGAATCTCATAAGTATAAATATTCGATTCACCCGGGATCGGATAAAATGTACCAAGACTTGAAGAAATGTTACTGGTGGCCGAATATGAAGGCTGACATAGCCACTTATGTTAGTAAATGTTTGACGTGTGTTAAGGTGAAGTTTGAGCATAAGAGACCTTCTGGTTTACTACAACAACCTGAAATTCCGGAATGGAAATGGGAGAAGATCACTATGGACTTTGTTTCGGGACTTCCGAGAACTTCTAGTGGTCATGATACGATTTGGGTGATTGTTGATCGGTTGACTAAGTCGGCTCATTTCTTACCGATAAAGAAAACCGATGAATTAGACAAACTTACACGGTTGTATTTGAAGGAAGTTGTTTGTAGACATGGAGTTCCTTTGTCGATTATTTCAGATCGAGATAGCCGGTTCACATCTGAGTTTTGGAAATCGCTTCAGCGAGCTTTGGGGACTCAGTTGGACATGAGCACTGCGTATCATCCGGAAACGGACGGTCAAAGTGAAAGGACTATTCAGACTTTGGAAGATATGTTACGAGCATGTGTAATAGACTTTGGAGGTAGTTGGGATCGACACTTACCATTGGTGGAGTTCTCATACAACAATAGTTATCACGCGAGTATCAAGGCAGCGCCTTTCGAAGCACTTTACGGGCGAAAGTGTAGATCACCAGTTGGTTGGTGTGAGGTTGGTGAAAGTCAATTGACAGGTCCTGAATTGATTAGAGAGACGACCGAGAAGATCGTGCAAATCAAGAATCGTTTATTGACTGCCCGTAGTAGGCAGAAGAGTTATGCGGATAAGAGGCGAAAACCATAGGAGTTTGATATTGGCGATATGGTTATGTTGAAAGTATCACCTTGGAAAGGAGTAATCCGATTTGGCAAACGAGGAAAGCTTAGTCCACGCTATATTGGTCCGTTCAAGATTATCGATCGAGTTGGCCCCGTGGCGTATAAATTGGAATTGCCGGACAAGTTAAGTGTTATTCACAACACTTTTCACGTTTCTAATCTTAAGAGGTGTTTAGCGGACGAGAATTTAATAATTCCACTGGAGGAAGTTCAATTGGACGACAAGTTGCATTTCATTGAAGAACCGGTGGAGATCATGGATCGAGAGGTGAAACGGCTTAAGCAAAGTCGAATTCCGATAGTTAAAGTGAGGTGGAATTCCCGACGTGGACCCGAGTACACTTGGGAACGAGAGGACTACTTCAAGAGCAAGTATCCCGATTTATTCGTAGGCGGACATAAGGAGAAGTAAGCCCCGGGACGGTGCTTCCCTAAGGTGGTGACGATGTAAAACCCGTAAAAATAAGGTCATAATTCTTTTCTCGACTTTTAATTAAATATTATTTTTATTATTTTTATATACTTATTGAAAATGATTTATTCGGATTTATAGAAATTTTTAATTATTTTTCTGAATTTATTTAAGTCATGAAAATTTATTTATACGCTCACTCGCATACATTTTATAAAATCGTGATGGATCAATGGAACGGGAACTGGAGGCGATATATTTCGACTTTGTTTAGTCAAAAATATTATTTTTATAATTTTTGTATTTACGTAAATGAATTTGCACCGAATAGGATTTATTGGCGTTTTAAGAAATCGAGTCGGGCTAGAAATAAATTTAACTTTGGGCTTTAGTAGGTTAGTAATAGACATTAATATATGGGCCAAAGCCCATTCTTCTTTCTCTTTTCTTTTTGACCGTGACTCCCAAACCATAAACACACAACTGCCATTTTTTTTTCTTACCAAAATCAAAACACTCCTCTCTGCTCTTTCTCTTGTGCGACGAACCACCATCAAAACAGCCCCAATCTTCAAGTTTTCTTCATCAATCTTGCAATTAAATCATATTATAATCATCCTTGGTAAGCCCTTAACACAAACCCATGTTTTTTTTCATATGCATTGATTTTCAAAAATTTAGAAGTGATGATTATGCATGTTTGATCAATGGGATTAACATGCAATGTGTTTATTAAGGTCTAGGCATACATTGTTAAGAATTTTGACCATGATCACCCATGGTGGGTTAATGGTGCCACGGCCAAAACATGATCCCATAGGGATCATGTTGTTGATTTTTGGTGTTTGATTAGTGTGACTAGCATCATTGATTGAACATGAATTTTAGATGGGTTTTGATTTTGACCATCCATGATTCTGATTATAGTATTTTGATCCACCTAGGTTAATATAAGATGTGTTCTTGATGGTTGGGAATGAATTAGAGGTTGTTTGGTTAAGTTATTATGATGCCCAAATTCGGACAGCAGATATGTGAGACTAAAACTCACATATTTTCTACTGTAACCTGCACTTTTTACAGCTTAAATGGGTTCCTTAGGCCTTTTACATGTTAGTGGTGAATTGGATAGGCACACAAATCCTCCGGATGAGGAAGTTATGGTCAATTTAAGTTAGAAAGTCAATTCCGGGACAGCAGGTTTGCATAGCTTGTGGCTACAGGTTATTGACCCCCATTTGTATATTTTAAGGTTTCATACAGTAGTAGGGATCATATGTGAAGTCCTCCCACTGACCTCATGTTAATAGCTATCACAAAATGGTTTTTATGACTAAAACGGTAAACCCGAGTTTGAAAACCAAATTCTGATTTTGTAACCTTTCAAAGAATGTAACTTTCCCGCTAATTGGTAGTAGCTATTTACTCGTGGTTGATATGGGCCGAAAGTAGAATCATGAGGCTTTCCAATGGTGGAAATCTCAGTTCCTTAAACCTTATAGGTTAACGGGTTATTTTGTCCCAAGTTTGACTAGTGCAGTTTGACCATTAAGTTCTTACGGTAGGGCTGTTAGTGTTTTAGACTTTTAGAAAGTTCCGTAAACTCTTAGATCGAATGGTTGGACATTTTGGAAACTAGATTTCAAGTGTGTTCCAGGGGTTTAAATCCTAAAATCATTGGATTTATAGTTTGGGATATATACTCTTCTCAAAACAGTCCCGCCGAATAATTTTGACTTTTACGTCTTTTGTTATGTAAACTTCAGGCGTTTTGTGTGCAAATTGTATTGAATACTTGGTTTAACACTTAGACCATATGGAATACATAATTCCTACAGGTTATAAACCTTGTTTAGCCTTGGTTCACATTGACTTAGGTGTTGGTGCAAATTTTTACCCGTAATACATTTTTATCGAATTATTTTTGTATAATTGTTTTATAAGCATATAAAACGCGTACTTAAGGGGCGTGATCACTTTTGTAGGTCACGAATAGCCTTGGAGTTCTAATATCTACTCTTCTACAGCCCGGTTCCATTATTCATCCGTCATCCGTTCCGTTCGCCTAAAGGTGAGTTTATAGCCTCGCCTTTAAACTTTAAATGTTTTATTAAACCCGCGAGGGGGATACATGTTGTTTTATAAAATGAACACAAGTTGTTTTCGGTATGCTGGACCCGAATGAGATGATAAATGCATAAGTAACATTGTCTAATGAAGTCCCTGAATTCATGCACTGTTAATTACTCGAAGGGGTAAACGCTAATACATATGATAGATCTATTTGGTTTGACAGCCTTATCCTAGGGTATGTATCCTTGTGAGCACCTGAAAGGGATATTATGTATAAGAGGTCGTAGGTATATGACAATATTACCTGTTAGTAGGGGCGTCGTAAGTGACTCAGTTTGATATGTTGGTTAACGTTCAGTGGCGTGAGCTTAATGCATTTATCTATATATATGACTTGTCTGTGTGATAAGTTTCAGATGATTAAAAATTCTTGTGTTCATTTATTATTCTTATAAACTCTATAAATTCACTCGACTTTTTAGTTGACTTTTTAGCATGTTTATCTCAGGTAATTAAAGATGAATGTTGAAGGTTTGGAATGGACGAGGAGGCAAGCGCTAAAGTTTTGGAAAACATGTTTTCGTTCCATTCAATTATCTTTTTACTTTTAAATGTTTATGTAATTTAAAAGTTTTATGTAAGAAATGTTGGTAACGGTTTATGGGACCAGTACTCCGATCTTTATGAATGGAACCCTTTATCTAAAAATGTCTCTTTTAGAGTTGTTATTTATAGTCTTTCGTGATTGTGCTATTTCTTAACACCCAAATGGTTGGTTTCCGCTGCTAGTAAATTTGGAGGTGTTAAAATTTAATTCTATCTTCCAAATATTTTTGAAGTATTTTTTAACGTTAAATACTATTATGCTTAACGGTTTAAGTTGAAACCGAACATTTTATTTTAATATTTTGACGTGTAACGAGGACTAGTAGTGATCTCGATACCGACGGATGCCTAAAATTTTATATTTTATTATTATCGATTGTTTCGAAATTTAATACTTTCGACGATATCGTTTTAATTACGTATTAAGTCGTTATATTATTATCTTTCGTGTGTGTTTAAACTCTTGAAAAGTATTTTTTGAAACCTGAGCCCCGCGAATATTTTCAAAATTAAGGAATAGTCATTTTCCGCTTTTTAACTAATATTTACATTTTGGTCCAAAACTATCACAAATTGGCAAAACAAGCCCTTGTACCACCATATAAAAAATTAATTTCTACCTAACTTTACACATAGTTGCACAAACAATAAAATTAAACACCTCCTCCCTCTCTCTTCTCGAAACCGTCACCCTCCCTTCACTTTTGATCAAATTTCTCTCAAATTCAAGCTTGATCTAAGCTAAACTAAAATTAGACCCATCCTTAGAATCTAAAGGAGATGATTTGTGTACTAAATTTGGCTACTTGTATGATGTTTTATTTTTTTTGGGGTTGGTAGGTCAAAACTATGATCATGCATGTGATTATGGTAATGATCAAAGGGTTTTCATGCTAAGTTTTTGTTAAAAACTTGATTTTGATTTTGGGTTTTTGATTTTGATGATGATACAAGTGTTATAGATTAGATATGTAGATATTAGGATATTAGGATAATGATAAAAATGATTGGTTTTGGTCAAAAACATGATTTCATGTGAGATTTTAGTAGGTGATTTAGATCAGTGGGGAAAAGGCTGATTTTGGGTACCTTATATTTTGATTATTGTTTAACTAATAGGATAGGGTTGTATAGAATTTTGTTAGCTTCGATTTGATATAATGTAGAGCTTCTAGCTCCAAACGAGCGAGAAGTTATGATAGTGTGATTATTCGTGTATCGGGAGACGAGTATCGACACAATATGTAGTTGTTGTCGATATTTGGATCGAATCTCGGGGACTATAGAATGAGTTTTGAAACGAGTCAAGGACTGATGTTAAAGTATAAACCCTAAGTTGTGAGTCTATTTTCAAACCTAGGTGTCGGTTTTGTAAATGGAGTCGTTTATAGAAGTTAAAACGGTTGTATGAGTCGTTGACGTAAAATTGTCCGGTTTTTGTAGTTCAAAGTTGTGTCGGTCAGAGAACTTTAAAAGTAAAATCTTTTGACCAACTTTTTGGAGGATTTTCTATATATAATAAGTGAGTTCTCTGAGTAGTATCATAAAATTTTGATGTCTTTAAGTGGGGTAAATGAGCTAGTACATTTGGTATGTGCCGACAGATTTTTATCGAAAGTATGGAATAATAAAGTGAATGTATAGGAGCGTATAATAGTATCACTTGTATCTTTTTCTCTTGAGTTTGTCATGATTTTTGAGTTTGAGTTTAATATTCTTATGTATATATTATTTCTTGAGTCTATTATTAATGAACGCGCCTTACTTGATAGGTTGCGGTTCTCGTGTTTGAAAGGCATCATCTATCGTCGGCGATCGTCTTCGACTACTTATACTACTTAAAGAGAGTCTATAGCCTCGTTTGTGCAATTATATGATTTTAAAAACCCGCGAGGGGGAATACATGTTTTGTAAACTTAAAACACAAGATTTTTATGGTTTGCTTGTCCATATCTGAATGAACCTGTGGTTGCCTTAAATTGCATTAAGTAGATTGCCATTGTTAAAGACTCAATTATGGAACGTTAACTAGCTAATGATGGGCTAGCCGCTGGTACAATTAATAGATCTATGAGGGAAGTCGCCTCGGTTCGGTTTGTGGGTGATGTCCCTAGTGCTTAGGCCTGGACGCCCACTGTACGGACATATTGTATTGAGAAGTCAGATATATGGCAATGTACCATTAATCTGGAGGTAACTGACAATTAATAAATCTCTTGTCTTATTAGACCTAACGGAGTGTCTATGGGCTCGGTTCCATGAGATTAATGCAAGTTGTTGCTATATACAATTACATTGTTGATGCAAATTATTTGATGCTTGTTGCCTTCAAGTATGCCACCAATTATAACTTTTACGTGTGTTCAAAATGATTATATAAATCTATAGATTTCACTCAGCATTTTTGTTGATGATTTTCTCACATGTATTTCAGATAATGAAGGAGTGTGAAGCTTGGGAGTCATGGGAATGAAGTTGTGAACTGTTTTTCTAGTTTAAGCTCTTTGAATATTATCGTTCCTATGTTTAAAACAATATAAATCTTTCGTTTTAGTTGTACTTTGGTTACGATGTCTTGGGACTACGCTACTCTGATAAATTTTTAGGAATGATAAATCTAAAACGTCTCTTTTCGAGTCGTTCTTTATAAATTATAGGTTATTATGCCATTGTTTAGCACCCAAAGATATATTCCGCCGCGTGTAAATTTGGGGGTGTTAAAAATACTTCACGTATGAAAATTTAAAATAAAAATCATTCTTATCAAGTATTATTATATTGGTAGGATGGCTCATACAAGAGCATCAACATATGCGACAGTAAATATGACACCTAAAGATATATGACAATTGGTTGCTGAGAGTGTGACTACAGCTTTGCAAGCACAAGCCTCCAATATAGCTAGCGCAAGTAATGAAAATGCTGCTAGGAGAGAAGTTCCGATAGAGAAAAGATGTACTTACAGATATTTCATGAACTGATAGCCTTTTAACTATAAAGGATCTAAAGGAGCTATTTAACTTATTCGCTGGTTCGAGAGAACTGAGTCAGTATTTGTTCGTAGTGACTGTTCTAAAGATTTAAAAGTGAAATATTCTACGGGTACGCTGATAGAAGAAGCTTTGTCTTGGTGGAATGATTATGCACAACCCATTGGGATAGAACAAGCTTATCAGACTCCCTGGAATGAATTTTAGAATCTGCTAGTTAAGAAGTATTGTCCTCGCAATGAGATTAGGAAAATGGAGGAACAATTCTAAAATCTAGTAGTAAAGGAAAATAACCTCAATGTTTACATCCGAAGATTTTAGGAATTGGCATTATTATGTCCTAATGTGGTGCCTAATACTGAAAACATGATGGAAGCTTTTATTGGAGGATTGCCTAGAAGTATAGAAGGGAATGTTACCGCCTCTAAAACCCAAACTTTAGAGGAAGCTATCACCATTACTCAAATATTAATAGATCAAGTGATAAGGTATACTCCTGTACAAGTGGCAGTTAATAATAAGAGGAAGTTTGATGATAGGAGGAGTTTTCCTGTTAATCGTAATTTCCAGAAAAATAGTTCTCATAACTATAATCAAGGCAATAATCGTCAACAGAAAAACAAATAAAATGATGTTTCCAAAGTTTATGCTGTAAATTTGAGCTATGGTTATAGTGGAAGACAACCCCTTTGTCAAAGGTGTTCTCTACATCACACGGGATTTTGCACTATCAAGTGTCAGAACTGTGGAAAAATAGGACATCAGACGAGATTCTGCAGAAGTAAAGGATTAGCTACTGGAAGTAATCAAAATTCATGTAATTAAAGTTTGCCAAAACTTCAGAGAAAACGGGCATTTGATGAATGAGTGCCGTAAAGAGAGCAATAGCCGAGAAAAAGCTTATTTGATAAACGATACTCAACAAGATCAGAATACGGTTACGGGTATGTTTCATCTAAATCAACGTCTGGTTAAAGTAATAGTTGACTCAGGAGGTGATAGAAGTTTAATATCTGTTAAAATTGCTGCTAAGTTAGATATTCTGATTGTTTCTTTGAATACCATGTATGATAGAGAAATGGTTGATGGAAAAATAGTTAGCACTAATACCGTTATTCGAGGATGTATCATTACTTTATTACGTCAATCCTTTGAAATTGATCTTATACCCATTAAGCTCGGTAGTGTTGATGTAGTCATTAGAATGGACTGGTTATCTAAATACCATCCCAAAATTCTATGTGACGAGAAAGCCGTTCATATTCCTATTAACGGTGAAGTTTTGATTGTCCATGGTGTGCGAAGTAAGACACGACTAAATCTCATATCGTACCTTAAGATAAATAAGTATGTATCCCGAGGTGGTCAAGTTTTCTTAGTTCAGATTGCGGAAAAGGAGAAAGAAGAGAAGCGATAAGGATATATTCCGATAGTTAGAGAATTTCCCGAAGTATTTCATGAAGAATTACCAAGTCTGCCACATGAGCGTCAAGTTGAATTACAAATCGAGTTGATACCAGGAGCAACACCAGTTGCTAAAGCACCTTATCGATTAGCACCTTCAGAAATTCAAGAATTGTTAAGTCAAATCCAAGAACTAACTGATCGAGGATTTATTAGACCATGTATATCGTCGTGGGGAGATCCAGTCTTATTTATGAAAAAGAAAATAGATCTTTTAGGATATGTATCGATTATCGTGAGTTAAACAAACTTACTACAAAGAATTGTTACCCATTACCCAGAATCAACAATTTATTTGATCAACTCTAAGGATCAAGCGTATATTTGAAAATTATTTACCTCCAGGTTATCATCAACTGAGAGTTAAGGAAGAGGATATTCCTAAATATGCTTTCAGGACGCGGTATGAACATTATGAATTTCAAGTAACGCCTTTTGTTTTAACCAATGCACCATCTGTTTTCAAGGACATCATGAAAAAAGTGTGTAACCTTTACTTGGATAAATTCGTAATCGTGTTTATCGATGATATTCTTATCTACTCTCGTAATAGAGACGAACATGCCAAGCATCTTGGTATAATTCTCGAATTACTTAAGAAGGAGAAGTTGTATGCTAAGTTCTCGAAATGCGAATTTTGGTCTGATGTTTTTCAATTCCTAGGACATGTCATTGATAGCCAAGGTATTCATGTGGATCATGCTAAGATTGAAGCGGTAAAGAATTGGAGTAAGCCTAGTACGCCTACGGAAATAACACAATTTTTAGTACTTGTTGGGTAGTACCGAAGATTTATCGAAGGTTTTTCAAAAATTGCTAAAGCTTTGACTGTATTGACTCAAAAAAACAAACCGTTTGACTAGGGAGATAGTCCAGAGACAACTTTTAAATTATTGTAGCAAAAGTTGTGTGAAGCACTTATCCTAACATTACCAGAAGGTAAGAATGACTTTATCATTTACTGTGATGCATCTATTCAAGGAATGGGAGCAGTGCTTATGCAAAGTAATAAAGTTATTGCTTATGCATCAAGGCAACTTAAACCCAATGATAAGAATTATACTAATCATGATCTAGAATTAGGAGCGGTGATATTTTCTCTTAAAATCTGGGGACATTACCTATACGGTATGAAGTGTGTAGTATTTACTGATCATAAAAGTCTTCAATATATTCTTCACTAGAAAGAATTGAATATGAGACAGCGACGTTGGTTAGAATTACTTGCTGATTACGATTGTGAAATTTGTTATCACCCAGGTAAAGCCAATGTAGTAGCTGATGCTTTAAGTCGAAAAGAGCGTGTTAAGTCGTTACGAGTTAGATCATTAATGATAACTCTTTTACATAAGTTACCTACCCAAATTCTCGAAGCGCAAGAAGAAGCACTTAAGTTACACAATGTAGGGGCTGAGAAGTTAAGCGGAATGGATAAATGATTTGAAGTTCGTCAAAATGGAATTCGTTGTATTAAAAATGGTAGTTGGTTACCTGTCCATGGTAATTTACGAGATTTTATTATGCACGAGTCTCATAAATCGAAGTATTCTATACATCTTGGTTCTTACAAGATGTATCAAAATCTGAAGAAACTTTATTGGTGGCCTAACATAAAGAAAATCATAGCAGAATACATTAGTAAGTATTTAACTTGTGCAAGAGTTAAAGCAGAGTATCAAAAAACATCCGGTCTATTGATACAACCAAAGATTCAAATATGGAAGTGAGAAAGAATTACGATGGATTTTGTGACTAAATTACCTAAGACATCAAATAGACATGACACCATCTGGGTTATTGTTGATCGTCTTACAAAATCTGCGCGATTTCATCCTATTAAAGAGACTGATTGTATGGAAACTCTTAAGAGATCGTACATTAAAGAAATAATCTCTCAACACAGAGTACTTGTATCTATTATCTCAGATCGTGGTAGTCGTTTTACATCAGTATTTTGGGGATCGATGCAAAATGCTTTAGGTACTCAATTGGACATGAGTACGGCATATCATCCACAAACAGATGAACAAAGTGAAAGGAATATTCAAACTCTCGAATATATGCTTAGAGCTTGTGTGATATATTTTGAAAAAGGATGGGAGAAACATCTATATTTATTATAATTCTTTTATAACAATAGTTATCATGCTAGTATTAAAGCAGCGCCTTTCAAAGTACTTTATGGAAGAAAGTGCCGATTGACTGTTTATTGGGCCGAAGTTGGAGATGTTCAACTGACTGGACCAAAAATAATACATGAGACTACTGAAAAGACTGTTCAAATTCGACAACGATTACAAGCTGCACAAGATAGACAAAGGAGTTACGCTAATACTAGACGTAAACCTTTGGAATTTGAAGTAGGAGATCGTTTTATGTTGAAAGTTTCTCCTCGTCAAGGAATTATTCGATTTGGAAAGAAGAAGAAACTAAATCCAAGGTATATATGACCATTTATTTTCCCTTTATATACGATGATAGATTAAAGAAATGAGATGATAAAGATAT